>JARQOD010000005.1:414575334-414644930 GCA_033576555.1 Oophaga sylvatica
AGGATTTTCAGCCGATAAAAAAATTAGATTCAAATCGGACCAATGTTATTCAATAGGTGACATCTCATTTGCGATTTTTTTTCTCAGCCGAAATTGGTGTGAGAAAAAAATCGCAACATGCTGCGATTTGATGCGATTTTGGCATGATAATCGTTAATGCAACAGATGGTGCTAGAAAAAAATCGCATGCAAATCGCATGTCAATTGCACATATTGGACCATCCTGAAAACTGACCGATTTTTTTCCAGCAAGTGAGTATGAGCCCTAAGGCCAGGGTCACACGCATCAATATCTGGCACTGCCGCCCGGCACTCGGGTCAGAGTGCTGGCGGCAGTGACGGGTTTTGATGCGAGTTTCTCGCATCACACTAACAAGTGTGACCCTGGCCTAAATTGCAGTATGTAGGACGGACCACAATACTAATACATTTTAGGATGAACAACCATAGGTCAAACATTAAAAACGGAATTATGGATCACAGCCTATCGAGACATTTTTTTTATGTACATAAGAAAAAAAAATTACACTAACTTGGAACTTGGAGCTGACCAGAATAGGACTAATATCGGTCACCTTAAAGGGAATCTGTCACCCCATTTTTGCGATATCAGATAAAGATATCACTGAATAGTGCGTCCCATAAGTAATCTATAGGTACCTATCATATCTCCTGACACCCAGTTTTCATGTCAAAATACCTTTGTTAAGTTCGTTTTTCTGTATGCAAATACATGTGGTCTGGTCCGATGGGTGGCGTTTATTCTCATCCCCCCCCGCTCCTCGGCTTGTTCCAAGTATCTTCGTCTGTGAATATCACAGACTGCGTACTGTTTCCGTGCTTGCGCGTTCAAAAGTGTCCTCGTGCGTGCGCAGTGTGCTTTGCCCAACAGTGGGCAAAGTAGAAAATCAGGTCTGCCCATGCGCCAGTATTTCCGGCGTCCAGGAAATGACTGCTTGCCTTGGATGACTTCCGGGGCAAGGCAAGTCAGGCAAAATAGTGGCGCATGCGCAGTAATGATTTTATGCCTTGCCCACGCGTGAGGGGCTTTTTCAAAGCACAAGCACAGAAACCCGACGTGAACGGAAGAAAAGTAGCGTGTAGGGCAAGAATGGAGGCGGTGGGGTAATGAGAATAAATGCCGCCCATCGGACGGGACCGCATGTAATTGCATACTGAAAAACAAACTTTACAAAGGTATTTTGACATGAAAACTGGGGTGTCAGGAGATATGATAGGTACCTATAGATTACTTATGGGACGCACAATTCAGTGATATCTTTATCTGATATCGCAAAAATGGGGTGACAGATTCCCTTTAACTGATAAATATCAAAGGCTGATAAACAGAGAAAGTTATTAGATTTTTAAATTATCTACATTAGTCACTGAGGGGTTAAATGAATGCATAGAGCATACAAGCTGGTTTTTTTTTTAAATAATTAAATGGAGTGACAGCAACATTGGATCATCATTCTTTGTTTTATTTTTCGTTTTGATTGGAATCTTCACCCTCAGCTCGGGGCTGATGACGAGGGCTGCAGTCTGCTAACATCAAAGCTGTGCCTGAGTTTGCGCAATTCCAAATGAGCCTTTTCAGTATTGAGTTAGGGCAAGCCTGTCTGTGCTGATTCACACAAGAAGCGCCTCTGTTTCTTTCTTTTCATCGTTTTATAAGTCTTATTGTCTCAGCACCATCTACCAGCTTTATAGACAGATATTCCTCAGAGACCTGAATTTGATGCAGAAAATCCACAGATGTGCGTTTCCGCTGTATAAACAGATTCATCCCTGAGCCTGTTTTCACCTTCATGACGAGGTCAAATTTTACAAATCTGACCAGTGTCAATCTATGTAGTAATAACTTTGGAACGCTTCAAAGGATCCTACTGATTCTGAGATTGTTTTCTCGTGACATATTGCACTTCATGATAGTGGTAAAATTTCTTTGATAGGACTTGCGTTTATTTGTGAAAAAGATCGGAAATTTTGAAAATTTTCAAACTTTTAATTTTTATGCCCTTAAATCAGAGAGTTATATCACACAAAATAGCTAGTAAATAACATTTCCCACATATCTATTTTACATTAGCACAATTTTTTAAACAATTTTTTTATTAGGAAGTTATAAGGGTTAAAAGTTGATCAGTGATTTCTTGTTTTTCCAACAAAATTTACAAAACCATTTTTTTAGGGACCATATCAATTTGAAGTGACTTTCAGGGGCCTATGTGACAGAAAATACCCAGAAGTGACACCATTCTAATAACTCACCCCCTCAAGGTGCTCAAAACCACATTCAAGAAGTTTATTAACCTTTCAGGTGCTTCACAGGAATTTTTGGTATGTGGAAGAAAAAAATGAACATTTAACTTTTTGTCACAAAAAATTTACTTTAGACCCAACATGTTTTATTTTCACAAGGGTAACAGGAAAAAATGGACCATAAAATTTGTATTGCAATTTCTCATAAGCATGCCGATACCCTATATGCGAAGAAAACCATAGTTTGGGCACACGGCAGGACTCGGAAGGGAAGGAGCGCAATCTAACTTTTTGAATGTAAAATTTGCTGGATTAATTAGCGGACGCCATTTCACATTTGGAGAGCCCTGATGTGCCTAAACAGTGGAAACCCCCCACAAGTAACACTATTTTGGAAACTAGACCCTTCAGGGAACTGATCTAGATGTGTGGTGAGCACCTTGAACCCCTAGGTGCTTCATAGAATTTAACATTGAGCCATGAAAATTTAAAGAAAAAAAATCACATTTTCCCCACAAAAATGTTTTTTAGCCCCAAATTTTGCATTTTCACAAGGGTAACACGATAAATTTCACCATACAATTTGTTGTGCAGTTTCTCCTGAGTATGCGAATACCTAATATGTGGGTATAAACTACTGTTTGGGCGCACAGCAAGGCCTGGAAGGGAATGAGCGCTATTTGAGTTTTTGAATGCAAAATTTGCTTGAATAGTGCCTAAACAGTGAACCCCCCACAAGTGACACCATTTTGCAAACTAGACCCCTCAGGGAATTTATCTACAGGGCAGGCCATTTATATGGATAAACTTGGATGGGCCATTTATATGGATGCACCTAAATTAAATGGGAATGGTTGGTGATATCAACTTCCTGTTTGTGGCACATTAGTATACGGGAGGGGAAAAACTTTTCAAGATGGGTGGTGACCATGGCGATCATTTTGAAGTCGGTCATTTTGGATCCAACTTTAAAAATGGCCCACCCAAGTGTATCCATATAAATGACCCACCCTGTACATATGTGGTAAGGACCTTGAGCCCCTAGGTGCTTCACAGAAGTGTATAATATTGAACCGTGAAAATAAAAAAGTCACTTTCCCCACAAAAACTATTTGTCATGATCCGTTCCAGGGTTTAGTCCTGTCTGCCCTTGGTCCGGGAGGATCATGTCAAGGGTTAACTTTCCTCTGCCTCATTCTGGGTTCAGGTTGGCTATTTAGCTCTCACACATCCTGCTAGCAATGTGAGCTATACTGCTACCTTTGGCTTGTGAACCTGACTGGTAACCCTTGATTTGTCCTGCTGTTATCCCTGACTTGTCCCGTGTCTGTTGTTTCCCTCTGTCTGCCCTGTTCCCTGCATTTCCCTGTTTGTCTGTTTGATTCTCTGGTTTTTGACTCGGCCTGTATTCGGACTCGCTTCTGCTATCTGTCTTTGTCTTATCTGCTTCTGACCGTTGCTGACCTCCTGGCTTTCTCCTGACCACGCATATTGCTTATTCCTTTTGTCCTGCTGCCTCCGTAGGGTTTTGACTTGGCTTGCCTGACCACGCTCTCGCCACTTGGTGGCGCCTGTGTTTCTGCTCTGTAGAGGACTTGCTGAGACCTGTGATACTTCAGTTGACTGATTATTCCTGACTCAGTTTTGGACGTTTTTGCTGCCACCTGGTGGTGGTTTTGGCTGCTGCAGTGCAGGCCTACTCTGGTAGTGTGTAATCCCTTCTCCCCTCTGTAACCTACAGGTGGAGCACACACTAGCCTGCATTACAGCTGCATGACACTATAGCTCACCCCTACATATAAAGGGATTTCTGCATTTTTTTTTCTCTGCTCTGTTTGCTATGGATCCGCTCCATACCTTGGCAGATCACATGAATAGTTTGGCATTGATTATGCAAGACCTATTTGTGCAACAGAGGGAGCTTTCTAACACAGTAATATCGTTGCAGACTGACTGTAAGCACTCTAACACTGTCGATGTTTCTTTGCAGTCTCCTGAACCTACAGTAAAGCTCCCAGATACCTTCTCCGGGGAGAGGGAGAAATTCAGTACTTTCAGGGAGAGTTGCAAACTATGGTTTTCACTTAGACCCCTATCTTCTGGTGATGAGAGTCAGCGGGTGGGGATAATCATTTCCTTATTGCAGGAGGGACCTCAGTCGTGGGCTTTCTCTCTACCTGCTTCTGCCCCTGAACGTGTGTCTGTGGACAGATTCTTTGAGGCTTTGGGACTGATTTATGATGAACCAGACCGGGTCAGGGTAGCAGAGGACATGATCACAGACCCAGTTCCCTGGAAGAGGCCATGACCCAGGCCATTCGTATGGACCGGAGGTTACGGGAGAGAGGAATTATCCAGCATGAGATTCCTGTATTGCCTGCCAAGTCTGAGGTGGTATCATTCAAGGAGACTATGGAAGTTGGTACCATTAATTTCAAGGAGAAAGAGAGGAGACGGCGACGAGATGAGAAATTATGTTTTTATTGTGGAGATCCGGGACATTGGAAGATGGACTTCCCCTCTTGTCCATCAAATAAGGAGCTGCCGAGTCTGGGTGATGATCTAGGAGGTCATCCAGACTCTCAGGTACCATTTTCATCTTTTCAGAAAATTTTGTTAGAGGTGGAACTGTGTTATGGAAGTGGTAGTGCTTCCACTTCAGCATTTGTGGACTGTGGATCTTCCATGAATTTCATTAACTCTAGTATGGTGTCCAAGTTAAAGTTAGGGACAGTCAGGCTAGAGACTCCATCTATATCGTTGCAATTGATAAGACACCGTTGGCTCAAAATGTCATTAAGTTTGTCTCTGAGGAGTTCCTCCTCAAGGTGGGTTCCTTACATCAGGAACGAATTTCATGTTATGTTATGAATAATCTTCCTGCAGGACTGGTGTTGGGGTTCCCCTGGTTGCAGAGGCATAATCCTGTTATTGACTGGGGATATCGTGATATTGTTAAATGGGGTCCTAATTTTTCCAATGGTTGTCTTTCTGCTGTTTTTGTGTCTGCCATTAGTCTGGAGGGTATTCCGGAGTACCTGAAGGACTTTGGGGACGTGTTCTCCGAAAAAGAGGCTGAGGTTTTGCCACCCCACCGTCCTTATGATTGTGCAATTAATCTTATTCCTGGTTCTAAATTGCCCAAAGCCCGTTTGTACAATCTTTCTGGCCCGGAACGTACTGCTATGAAAAACTATCTTTGATAGCATACGCAAAGGTCACATCCGTCCCTCTGTCTCACCTGTGGCCGCGGGATTATTTTTTGTTAAGAAAAAAGATGGTGGTTTACGCCCGTGCCTCGATTTCCGAGAACTAAATAAAATTGCGTTGAGAAATACCTACCCTCTCCCACTCATTCCTGATCTTTATAACCAAGTGTCTGGGGCTAAGTGGTTTTCCAAACTTGATCTCAGGGGAGCATATAACCTTATCCGTATTCAGGAAGGGGATGAGTGGAAAACGGCATTTCTCACCTCTGAAGGTCTGTTTGAAAATTTGGTCATGCCCTTTGGTCTCACGAACGCGCCCGCAGTATTTCAGAACTTCATGAATGATGTTTTCTCTGATTTTATCGGGCGCTTTATGGTTGTATACTTGGATGATATCCTTGTTTTCTCGCCTGACAAGGAATCCCACATTGGTCATCTACGTGCTGTTCTTCTCAGGTTACGGGGTAATTCTCTGTTTGCTAAACCCGAGAAATGTTTGTTTTGTGTCCAGGAGCTTTCCTTTCTGGGGATCATCCTTTCGGCCATTGGGTTTCGGATGGATCCCGGAAAGGTACAGGCCATTGTTGATTGGGTGCAACCCAGAGACCTCAAGGGGTTGCAGCGTTTTTTGGGTTTTGCCAATTATTATCGAAAATTCATCAAGGGGTTTCTCAGGTGGTCAAACCACTCACCGATCTCACTCGCAAGGGGGCTGATCTCAAAGTTTGGTCAACCTTAGCAGTTGAAGCATTTGTTACACTAAAGAAATGTTTTATGTCTGCTCCTGTATTGGTTCAGCCCGATCCATCTGAACCGTTCATTGTAGAGGTGGATGCATCTGAGGTGGGAGTGGGGGCTGTGTTGTCACAGGGACCCGTTACCTTGACTAATTTAAGACCATGTGCCTTTTTCTCCCGGAAGTTCTCTTCTGCGGAGAGGAACTATAATGTGGGTAACCGGGAGTTATTGGCCATAAAATTGGCTTTTGAAGAATGGAGGCATTTTTTGGAGGGGGCGGTTCATCGGATCACGGTTATCACGAATCACAAAAACTTGTCTTATCTTGAATCTGCTAAACGGTTGACTCCTAGACAGGCTAGGTGGTCGCTTTTTTTTTTCTCGTTTTCATTTTTCAATCACTTTTCGGCCTGGTTCCAAGAATGTCAAGGCTTATGCCTTATCTTGCAATTTTGATTCAATATCACCCCCTGAACCTCCTTCCTCCATTCTTCAGCACGGGGTGGTTGTTGTGGGGGTATCCTCTGAATTGGAACAGGAAATTCAGAAGGCTCAGTCTCTTGCTCCTTCCTCTTTGCCTGATAATAAACTCTTTGTTCCCATTCAATACAGGTTGAGGGTTCTCCGGGAATTCCATGATTCTGCACTCAGTGGACACCTGGGGATCTCAGCCACTCGGAAAGCCATTGCTAGGCTATTTTGGTGGTCCTCCATGAACTCTGATATCACTATGTTTGTGTCTGCTTGTGATACCTGTGCCCGTGCCAAGAGCTCACATAACCGGCCGGCCGGGGAATTGGTGCCATTGCCAATTCCAGATAGACCTTGGACTCATTTGTCCATGGACTTCATCACTGATCTCCCTCCTTCTATTGGCAAAATTTTAATCTAGGTAGTGGTTGACTGATTCAGTAAACAGGCGCATTTTGTACCTTTGGCAGGATTGCCTAATGCTGAGACACTATCTAGGTTGTTTGTTGAGCACGTTGTACGACTGCATGGCGTGCCTTTGAGTGTGGTTTCTGATAGAGGGGTACAATTTGTGTCCAAATTTTGGAGGGCATTTTGCTTAACCTTCTCCTCTGCTTACCATCCTGAGACCAATGGGCAGACGGAGAGGACCAATCAGTCACTCGAACAGATTTTGAGGTGTCTTGCTACGTCTCAGCAGGATGATTGGTGTTCTTCATTGCCCGTGGCTGAATTTGCATTCAATAATCGGATTAACCAGTCCACTGGCACCTCTCCATTCTTTTGTAACTATGGTTTTCACCCCCATTTTGGCGAATTTTCTAGGCTGGATTCAGGATGTCCAGGGGCTGATATGGCAGTACAAAGATTGGGTGAGGTGTAGAGGGAGGTCCAAAAGAACATTGGGGAGGCTCAGGGCAAACATAAATTTTTTGCGGATAAGCGACGGTCTGTAGAACCTATGTTCCTGGTGGGAGATAAAGTATGGTTGTCCACCAAGAATATTCGTCTAAAGGTTCCCTCTGCTAAGCTAGGTCCCAGATTTATTGGTCCTTACGAGATCATGGAGGTGCTCAATCCTGTTGCCTTTCGGTTACGCCTTCCTCCGTCACTCCGGATCCCCAATGTGTTTCATAAATCCCTTTTTAAGTCATTTGTACCATCTTCCACAGGGCCTCCATCCCCTCCGCCTCCTGTCTCTGTGGATGGTCAGACCGAGTTTGAAGTGGAACGGATTGTGGATTCGCGTAGTGTCCGTAGTTCACTTCAGTATTTGGTCCATTGGAAGGGTTATGGTCCTGAGGATCGATCTTGGGTCCCGGCGCGATCGGTACATGCTGATCGATTGGTTCGGGCATTTCACGCACGTTATCCTGGGAAGTCTGGGGGTCCGGTGGCCCCCCCTTGAGAAGAGGGTACTGTCATGATCCGTTCCAGGGTTTAGTCTTGTCTGCCCTTGGTCCGGGAGGATCATGTCAAGGGTTAACTTTGCTCTGCCTCATTCTGGGTTCAGGTTGGCTATTTAGCTCTCACACATCCTGCTAGCAGTGTGAGCTATACTGCTACCTTCGGCTTGTGAACCTGACTGGTAACCCTTGATTTGTCCTGCTGTTATCCCTGACTTGTCCGTGTCTGTTGTTTCCCTCTGTCTGCCCTGTTCCCTGCATTTCCCTGTTTGTCTGTTTGATTCTCTGGTTTTTGACTCGGCCTGTATTCGGACTCGCTTCTGCTTTCTGTCTTTGTCTTATCTGCTTCTGACCGTTGCTGACCTCCTGGCTTTCTCCTGACCACGCATATTGCTTATTCCTTTTGTCCTGCTGCCTCCGTACGGTTTTAACTTGGCTTGCCTGACCACACTCTCGCCACTTGGTGGCGCCTGTGTTTCTGCTCTGTAGAGGACTTGCTGAGACCTGTGATACTTCAGTTGACTGATTATTCCTGACTCAGTTTTGGACGTTTTTGCTGCCACCTGGTGGTGGTTTTGGCTGCTGCAGTGCAGGCCTACTCTGGTAGTGTGTAATCCCTTCTCCCCTCTGTAACCTACAGGTGGAGCACACACTAGCCTGCATTACAGCTGCATGACACTATTTTTAGCCCCAAACTTTGCATTTTAAAAAAGGTAACAGGAGAAGTTGCACCATATGATTTGTCTTGCAATTTCTCCCATATATGGTGGTAAAATACTGTTTTAGCTCACAGCAGGGCTTAGAAAAGAAGGAATTACTTTTGGAATGCATACTTTGATGGAATGGTCTGCCGGTGTCATGTTTTGTTTCAAGAGCCCCTTATGTGCCTAAACAATGGAAATGTGGCGCCCCTGAGGGTCCAGTCGCCACAGAGGTACTGCACCTCAACCAGAGGTGTGGTATCCTATCTTTCAGGTAAGATGGAGACACTGAACCTGGCTCTGACACAACACTGCATCCATCACACACACTAGCAGCAGTTCCACTTCTTCCCTGCTGGCTAGGAAAGGGTGTTAGAAGGTGGGTGGAGCTTGTGGGTTAGAGCAGGAGAATTAAGGGAAGAAAGGAAGAGTCTTCCCGTAGAAAGACATGCATAGGCAACTTTCCATAGGGGAAGGCGGGAAGAGATAGAACCATGCAGCAGTCTCCTGGTCTGGAGGAGCTGCTGAACAGACAGAAAGACAGAAGAAAGCTCCCTGAGGGGAAAGGATTTCTCAGAGGCACGGCTGAGCAGAGGCTACCCGTGGGGCTCGTTCCAGGTTGACAGACATCAGCTGGGAGAATCCAGGTCGCAGAAGGATCTCGGCCCCTAGCCTAGTTGAGCGTACAACAGGACTCAGCTAGCCAACTGACAACTGTGGCAACTTTAGGGGTCACAGCCAACAACCACAATTATCTTCTCCGGAAAGGCAGCTATATAGAATCAAGGAAACGCTTTGGGCATGTTATCAGACAGCATTCGCAGCTGCTGGTCTGGGACACTGATTGTGTGGTGCTGGGAAGGAAGAGGAGTAGAAATCAGCACAGTGAAACGGCCAGGAAAGGCATATACTGACAGGGAGCTCTGGACCTTTGTTCTCCATCTACCTGGAAGTTGGCTGGATTCCTTACCTGGAGGACGTGGCACCAAGCAGGCACCTGTGTGCAGGGGCGCACCTACCATGAGGCGAGTTGAGTACTTTGCCTCAGGCAGCGGTCCCTCCCTGAACATAGGGGCGGCAGATTCTCCTTTACTGCATCTGCTCCTGTTGCTCATGGATTGCTGCTCTGTGTGCACAGGACCTGTGATGACATCATTGGAGGGGAGGAGTCAGGCACCACGTGATCAGGGGCCGCCCTCAGTGTATGCAGGACTCTGCTGTGCTGGTTGTCATGGTGCTGGATGAGGGAAGTATATGTTTGGGGTCAGGAGGGGTTTACACTGTTTATATAGCAGAGCCGTGTGTGTACGAGGTGTACGGAGAGGAGCTGCGTGAGCATGGGGTGTGCGGAGCCCTGTGCATATGAGGTGTGTGGAGCGGAGCAGCGTGTATGAGGTGTACGGAGCGAAGCCGCGTGTGTATGGGGTATGCGGAGCCCTGTGCGCACGAGGTGTGTGGAGCCCTGTGCGTACGAGGTGTGCAGAGCTGCATTTGTATGAGGTGTGCAGGGCGGAGCCACGTGTGTACGATGTGTGCAGAGCCGTGTGTGTACCAGGCATACAAAGCGGAACTGTGTATGAGGTGTGCAGAGCCATTCGTGTTATGAATGTTTTAGAAATGAATTCTGAGCAGACGCTCCCTCTGGTGGTTACAAACAGTACTGAGCCATTCAGTGAGGATTGGCTGGATATAAGGGAGGTTTCCCCCCATCATGATTGCCGATGATCAATTGTTCTTGTCTCAACGTTGTTTCCTGCTTCACTTGGAAGCTTGCTGAGTCTTGCCTCTTCTCCTGCTCTCAGATAAGATATTTTCTGTTTTTTGCTTTTGTGCTTGCCATTTGCAATTTTCTCTGCATTTCTGTGAGATTGGCCAGGTTCCCCTCCTCGGGGGGCTCGGGCGCCTCTCGGTTCCTCTGGAGCCACTGTTGTTTGTTCATTTGCCTTTTCCAGTTTTTTCTGTGGCTGCGGCTTAGTTTTGTTACACCAGAGAACTAATTTAGGTGGTAGAGGTCGTGTGATCTCAGGTGTTTTTGCAATTAGTAGCGTTGGCTTTTTTTAGGGTTTTTTGGTTTGCAGTAAGTATTCTTCCTATCCTTTTCTGTCCAGGCAATTGGGCCCAGCGTTTGCTCATACTATTTTCTGTCTGTGTCTGTATTTCCTCTTGTCTAACCTCCATTACATGTTTGGGGGCTTCCTATGTTCTTTGGGGATCTGCTCCGGGGCAGATAGCTTTCTTCTTTCTATCTTTAGGTGTAGTTAGCCTCTCAGGCTGTGACGAGGCGTCTAGGACCAACGTAGGAAAGCTCCACGGCTGCCTTTAGTTGTGGTGGTTAGTCAGGGTACTGCAATCCAGTAGATCCCAACCTCTGTGGTGTATTGCCTTTTTTGCCTGCTCTCCTCAGCTACCAAAACATAACAGTATCACCGGCCAAACTGAAAATTATATGGTACTCACAGAAGGGAAAAATAGTGTGGAAAGAAAAAAGTTGTCAGAGTTGTCAGAGATTTTTTTTTTCTGTTGCATTTTTTTTCCTTCTTTTTCTCTGGGTGCTGAGGAGGATTTTTTTTTCTCTCAATGGAGTTTGCACAGTTGTCTGGCCGTGTGGATCAGCTTGCCACTGAAGTTCGGAGTATTGCTACCTATCTTGCAGGGTTGCCGGTTGTGGAACCTAGAATCCCCATGCCAGATTTGTTTTTGGGGGATCGAGCTAAATTTCTGAATTTCAAAAATAACTGTAAGTTGTTTTTTGCCTTAAAACCTAAGTCCTCAGGGAACGCAGCACAGCAGGTTCAAATTGTCATCTCTCTCCTGCACGGCGATACTCAGGATTGGGCTTTTTCCCTGACACCTGGGGACCCTGTTTTGAGTAATGTTGATGCATTGTTTCTGGCTCTGGGGTTATTGTACGATGAACCTAATGTCACTATCAAGCTGAAAAAACCTTGTTGGCATTAAATCAGGGGCTTGAGGACGCTGAGTTGTACTGTCAGAAATTCCGAAAGTGGGCAGTTCTGACCAAATGGAATGATGATGCTTTGGCAGCCCTTTTTCGGAAGGGTCTGTCAGAGAATGTAAAAGATGTTATGGTGGGTTTCCCTGCTCCCTCTGGTCTCAATGATTCTATGTCATTGGCGATTCAAATTGACAGACGTTTGTGTGAGTGTAGAGGTATGCGTGGAACGGTGTTGCCTTGTGAACCAGCTTCTGAACCCATGCAGTGTGATGGAGTGGCTTCTGGGGCACAGCGTCATGAGTTTCAAAAACGCAATGGGTTATGTTTCTACTGTGGTGATGCCTCTCATGCTATTTCAGTCTGCCCTAAGCGGGGAAGACGTTTTGCACGCTCAGTTGTCTTGGGTAGTGTTCAGACTAAATTTCTGTTGACTGTTACCCTGATTTGCTCCCTGTCCACATTTTCTGCTCAGGCTTTTGTTGATTCAGGAGCAGCTATTAACCTGATGGATTTTGATTTTGCTAAACTTTGTGGGTTTCCCTTGATACCCCTACAGAAGTCTATTCCCCTACTGGGGATTGATTCTACCCCTTTGGCTGAGAATAAACCCCAGTTCTCTACTCAGGTGATAATGAGGGTTGAACCTGATCATCAGGAGAGTTGCAAATTTTTGGTGCTGTATAATCTGCATGACATTATTGTACTAGGTTTCCCTTGGTTGCAGTCTCATAATCCTGTTTTGGATTGGAAATCTGTGTCTGTAACCAGTTGGGGCTGCCAATGTGTTAATGCCAACACTCCTGTTTTTTCTGCCTCTCCCCAGGCTCAAGATGTGCCTGACTTTTTGACTGATTTTTCTGATGTGTTTAGCGAAAGTAAATCTGCATCTTTGCCCCCTCACAGGAGCTATGACTGCGCTATTGAATTAGTGCCTGGTAGTAAATTCCCTAAAGGTCGCCTTTTTAACTTGTCTGTACCTGAACATGACGCTATGCGGTCTTATATCAAGGAGTCATTGGAGAAGGGTCATATCAGACCATCCTCTTCACCCTTGGGTGCCGGTTTTTTCTTTGTGGCCAAAAAGGATGGTTCATTAAGGCCGTGTATTGATTATCGTCTCTTGAACAATATCACTGTGAAATATCAATATCCGTTACCCTTGATTTCTGACCTGTTTTCCAGGGTGAAAAGTGCTACTTGGTTTACCAAGCTTGACCTCAGGGGGGCGTATAACCTTATTCGCATTAAGCACGGGGATGAATGGAAGACGGCGTTTAATACCTCAGAGGGGCATTTTGAGTACCTAGTGATGCCCTTTGGGCTCACTAATGCTCCTTCTGTCTTCCAGTCCTTCATGAATGACATTTTCAGGGATTTTGTGGATAAATTTCTGATTGTTTATTTGGATGATATCTTGATTTTTTCCAATGACTAGGACTCTCATGTGAAACATGTTCGGACTGTGTTCCAGATTTTGAGAAAGAATGCTCTGTATGTGAAGGGATCAAAGTGTCTTTTTGGCGTACAGAGGATCTCATTTCTGGGATTCATTTTGTCTCCATCTGTTATTGAAATGGACCCGGTCAAGGTTCAGGCCATCTGTGATTGGGTCCAACCTACTTCATTAAAGGCTCTTCAGAGATTCTTGGGTTTTGCCAATTTTTATCGTAAATTTATTGGTAATTTCTCTGTTATTGTTAAACCATTGACCGATTTGACCAAAAAGGGTTCTGATGTGGTGAATTGGCCTCCTGAGGCAGTCTCTGCGTTTCAGGAACTTAAACAGAGATTCACTTCTGCTCCTGTTCTACGGCAGCCTGATGTTTCTCTGCCATTTCAGGTGGAGGTTGATGCCTCTGAAATTGGGGCAGGTGCCGTTTTGTCCCAAAGAGATCCTGAGACCTCTAAAAGTAAACCTTGTGCTTTTTTCTCTCGAAAATTTTCTCCAACTGAACGTAATTATGACGTGGGTAATCGGAAGTTATTGGCCATGAAGTGGGCTTTTGAAGAGTGGAGACATTGGCTGGAGGGAGCCAAACATCAGGTGGTGGTCCTCACGGACCATAAGAATCTGGTTTATCTGGAATCAGCCAAGCGACTTTATCCTAGCCAGGCCAGGTGGGCCTTGTTTTTCACACATTTTAATTTTGTGGTTTCCTTTCTTCCTGGCACTAAGAATGTTAAGGCGGATGCCCTCTCGAGGAGTTTCCTTGCAGACTCTCCTGAGTTATCTGATCCTGCTGTTATTTTGAAAGAGGGTGTAGTTCTTTCCGCCATCTCGCCCAATTTGAGACTGGCTCTGGAGGGGTGTCAGGAGGATAAACCCGAGCGCTGCCCTGTTGGGAAATTGTTTGTCCCAGACCAGTGGAAGAAGAGTGTGATGTCTGAGATTCATTGTTCCGCGTTGGCCGGTCATCCCGGAATTTTTGGTACCAGAGACTTGGTGAGTCGGTCCTTTTCGTGGCCTACTTTGTCTCGTGACGTCAGGAGTTTGCGCAGTCCTGTGGGACTTGCTCTCGCTCCAAGTCTTGCTCTCGCTCTAGTGGTTTGTTGATGCCATTGCCTGTGCCCAAGAGACCATAGACCCATATCTCTATGGATTTTATTTCCGACCTCCCTGTTTCTCAGAGAATGACCATTATCTGGGTGATTTGTGATAGGTTTTCCAAGATGATACATCTTGTGCCATTACCTAAGTTGCCTTCCTCCTCCGAATTGGTGCCTTTGTTCCTTCTGCACGTGGTTCGGTTACACGGCATTCCTGAGAACATTGTGTCTGACAGAGGAGTCCAGTTTGTTTCCAGATTTTGGAGGACTTTTTGTTCTAAACTTGGTGTTCAATTGTCTTTCTCCTCTGCTTTTCATCCTCAGACCAATGGTCAAACTGAGAGAACAAACCAGACATTGGAAACTTATCTGAGATGCTTTGTGTTTGCTGATCAAGATGACTGGGTCTCTTTTTTGCCTTTGGCTGAGTTTGCTCTTAATAATAGGGCAAGCTCTGCCACTTTGATGTCTCCATTTTTCTGCAATTTTGGGTTTCACCCTCGATTTTCTTCTTGACAGACGGAGGCTTCTGTCTGTCCGGGTGTTTACTCTGTTGTGGAGTGTATGCAGCAGATTTGGGACCAGGTAGTGGAGAGGTTGTCCCTCTCTCAGGAGAAGGCCCAGAGGTTTGCCAACCGGCATAGGACTGATGGTCCTCGGTTTAAATTGGGGGACTTGGTCTGGTTGTCCTCAAGAAATATCCCTATGAGAGTTGCATCTCCTAAGTTTAAGCCTAGGTTCATTGGACCTTATAAGATCATGGAGATTCTTAATGTCACGCAGTCTCTGCGTACAGGAGGTCAGGGGCCTAAGCTGACCCTAAGCTGGGGCCCTAACTAATCCCTCTACCTGGAGGTACTGTTAAAGGTACAGAGGTCCAGGCCGCCAGCGTAACCCCTATCTCCTGAGGATCCCTGAACCTCAGTAATCTAGTCCTGAGAAGGACCCCGATCACAACAACGGGACAGGATAATATAAGCCAACACACAGTACTAGACGAACGAGACAGTACAAGGGGAAAACCAAAAAACTACCTTGCATACAAAAACTCGCACCACAACAACAGAGGGAACACCAACGGGTAAGGAGATAAATAATAAAGCGAGGAAGGGAAAAAACCACACAAAGTACACTTCACTCCAAACTCCAAAATACCACAAGCCGCTCTGTTTGTCTGCAAGGAATGCTTTCACCGACAACTTCCCTAACAGACTGGCAGGTATTTGAAGGAGTCCCACTTCTGCAGCATTGACTGCAGCTGGGTGAGGCTGGGCCTCATCTAGCACAGAGAGAGAGAATTAACTCCCTCACTGCCGAAAAATACAAAGCACCAAAAACTCAGCTGCGAGAAGTCAGGCTGTGTAATCGTGACGATCTTCGTGGTGACACACCCGTGACATTTAATCCTGTTTCCTTTCGTTTACTTCTTCCAGGGACATTTAAGATCCATAGCGTGTTGGACAAGTCCTTATTGAAGAGGTTTGTCGAGCCAGTAGTTCCTATGGCTGCGCCCCCTGACCCTGTTTTGGTTGAGGGCAATCTGGAGTATGTGGTTGAGAAAATATTGGATTCTCGTTTTTCTAGACGGAAACTCCAGTATTTGGTTAAGTGGAGAGGTTATGGTCAGGAGGACAATTCTTGGATGTTTGCTTCGGACATCCATGCTAGGAGACTGATCTGTGCGTATCACAGAGCTCATCCTGACCGACCTGGTTGCACAAATGAGGGTTCGGTGACCCCTCCTCAACGGGGGGTACTGTTATGAATGTTTTAGAAATGAATTCTGAGCAGAAGCTCCCTCTGGTGGTTATAAACAGTACTGAGCCATTCAGTGAGGATTGGCAATCAGGAATCATGAACTGGCTGGATATAAGGGAGGTTTCCCCCCATCATGGTTGCCGGTGATCAATTGTTCTTGTCTCAACGTTGTTTCCTGGTTCACTTGGAAGCTTGCTGAGTCTTGCCTCTTCTCCTGCTCTCAGATAAGATATTTTCTGTTATTTGTTTTTGTGCTTGCCATTTGCAATTTTCTCTGCATTTCTGTGAGGTTGGCTAGGTTCCCCTCCTCAGGGGGCTTGGGCGCCTCTCGGTTCCTCTGGAGCCACTGTTTGTTCATTTGCCTTTTCCAGTTTTTTCTGTGGCTGCGGCTTAGTTTTGTTACACCAGAGAACTAATTTAGGTGGTAGAGGTCGTGTGATCTCAGGTGTTTTTGCAGTTAGTAGCGTTGGCTTTTTTTAGGTTTTTTTTGGATTGCAGTAAGTATCCTTCCTATCCTTTTCTGTCCAGGCAGATTGGGCCCCAGCGTTTGCTCATACTATTTTCTGTCTGTGTCTGTATTTCCTCTTGTCTAACCGCCATTGCATGTTTGGGGGCTTCCTATGTTCTTTGGGGATCTGCTCCGGGGCAGATAGCTTTCCTCTTTCTATCTTTAGGTGTAGTTAGCCTCTCAGGCTGTGACGAGGCGTCTAGGACCAACGTAGGAACGCTCCACGGCTGCCTTTAGTTGTGGTGGTTAGTCAGGGTACTGCAATCCAGTAGATCCCAACCTTTCTGGTGTATTGCCTTTTTTGCCTGCTCTCCTCAGCTACCAAAACATAACACATTCGTGTACGAGGTCGGTGTATCGTGGGGAGCATTCATACCTTCCAACCGTCCCAGATCCAGCAGGACTGTCCCGATTTTGAGAGTCTGCCCCGATGTCCCGGCCGGGAGCTGACTTTTCCCGTGGACACAGGAGTATACGGCGGAGCCTCGAGGTCACTTTAAAACTCGCACGTGACGTTCCACCGGAAGTGATGTGCTGAAAGCTGACCGGAAATGTGATAATTTTGGGAGAAGATTGTCACGGAACTATGGAGGCACATGCTTCAGATCCATTACCGTGTCCTCCTAGGACAGCGAGATCGCCTTGGAAACGGGGATGCCGGCCATGTGAGCAGATTATGATATGTCCTACAGCGGAAGGCTCAGGTGGGCATTACAATGGGAACCGGACTGCTGTAGTATCTTTATAGAATCTTCCTTTCTCTCTCTGTTTCTTTCTCTCTCTGTTCTTTCTTTCACTGTCTGTTTCTTTCTCTCTTTCTGTTCTTTCTTTCTCCTCTTTCTTTCTCTCTGTTTTTTCTTTCTCTCTCTCTCTGTTCTTTCTCTCTGTTCTTTCTTTCTCTGTGTTCTTTCTTTCTCTCACCTTTCTTTCTCCTTTCTTTCTCTCTGTTCTTTCTTTCTTCTTTCTCTCTATGTTCTTTCTTTCTCTCTGTTCTTCCTTTCTCTCTCTCTGTTCTTCCTTTCTCTCTCTCTGTTCTTTCTCTCTCTCTGTTTTCTTTGTCTCTCTGTTCTTTCTTTCTCTTTCTGTCTCTTCTTTCTTTCCCCTTTCTTTCTCTCTGTCTTTTCTTTCTTTCTTTTTCCCCTCTTTCTTTCTCTCTGTTCTTTCTTTCCCCTCTTTCTTTCTCTCTCTGTTCTTTCTTTCTCTCTCTCCGTTCTTTCTTTTCTCTCTCTCCCTGTTCTGTTGTGAATGTTTTAGAAATGAGTTCTAAGCAGAAGCTCCCTCTGGTGGTTACAAACAGTACTGAACCATTCAATGAGGATTGGCAATCAGGAATCACAGACTGGCTGGATATAAGGGAGGTTTCCCCCCATCATGGTTGCCGGTGATCAATTGTTCTTGTCTCAGGTCGTGTGATCTCAGGTGTTTTTGCAATTAGTAGCGTTGGCTTTTTTTAGGGTTTTTTGGTTTGCAGTAAGTGTCCTTCCTATCCTTTTCTGTCTAGGCAGATTGGGCCCCAGCGTTTGCTCATACTATTTTCTGTCTGTGTCTGTATTTTCTCTTGTCTAACCACCATTACATGTTTGGGGGCTTCCTATGTACTTTGGGGATCTGCTCCGGGGCAGATAGCTTTCCTCTTTCTATCTTTAGGTGTAGTTAGCCTCTCAGGCTGTGACGAGGCGTCTAGGACCAACGTAGGAGCGCTCCACGGCTGCCTTTAGTTGTGGTGGTTAGTTAGGGTACTGCAATCCAGTAGATCCCAACCTCTCTGGTGTATTGCCGTTTTTGCCTGCTCTCCTCAGCTACCAAAACATAACACTGTTCTTTCTTTCTCTCTCTGTTCTCTTTCCCCTCTTTATTTCTCTCTCTGTTCTTTCTTTCTTCTTTCTATCTCTCTCTCTGTTCTTTCTTTCCCCTTTCTTTCTATGTTCTTTCTTTCCCCTCTTTCTTTCTCACTCTATGTTCTTTCTTTCCCCTCTTTCTTTCTCACTCTATGTTCTTTCTTTTGCTCTCTGTTCTTCTTCTTCCCCTCTTTCTTTCGCTCTGTTGTTCCTTTCTCTCTCTGTTCTTTCTCTTTCTTTATCTCTCTGTTCTTTCTTTCCCCTTTCTTTCTCTCTCTCTGCTTCTCTTTTCGCTCTTTCTCTTTCTGTTCTTCCTTTCTCTCTCTCTGTTCTTCCTTTCTCTCTCTGTTCTTCCTTTCTCTCTCTCTGTTCTTTCGTTCTCTCTGTTCTCTTTCCCCTTTCTTTCTTTCCCTCTTTCTCTCTCTGTTCTTCCTTTCTCTCTCTCTGTTCTTCCTTTCTCTCTCTGTTCTTTCTTTCTTTTTCTCAGTACCAGTCAGTGTGCCCATAGTACCAGCCACTGTGCCCTCAGTACCAGTCAGTGTGTTCAGCAGTGCTAAATTAGTGCGATTGAGGCATGGGTATGGCTAGTTGTGAAATGGGTGTGGTCAGGGGCGTGGTCTAAAATTTGCTGCAGGGCAGAATGGAACACGGGGGCCAGAATGGAGCATGGGGTGGCAGAATGGAGCACGGAGCTCCTGTGTATAATGTCACCAGTGATCACTGTATTACCTGTACACTTGACACTATATACAGAGCTCATATATAATGTCACCTGTGATAATAATAATCTTTATTTTTATATAGCGCTAACATATTCCGCAGCGTTTTACAGTTTGCACACATTATCGTCACTGTCCCCCATGGGGCTCACAATCTAGATTCCCTATCAGTATGTTTCTTGGAGTGTGGGAGGAAACCTGAGTACCCGGAGGAAACCCTCACAAACACGGGGAGAATATACAAACTCCTTGCAGATGTTGTCCTTGGTGGGATTTGAACCCAGGACTCCAGCGCTGCAAGGCTGCAGTGCTATCCACTGAGCCACCGTGCTGCCCGATCACTGTATTACTTGTACACTGACACTATATACAGAGCTCCTGTGTATAATGTCACTGGTGATCACTATTACCTGTACACTGACACTATATGCAGAGCTCCTGTGTATAATGTCACTGGTGATCATTGTATTATCTGTACACTGACACTATATACAGAGCTCCTGTGCATAATGTCACCAGTGATCACTGTATTACCTGTACACTGACACTTTATACAAAGCTCCAGTGTATAATGTCACTGGTGATCACTGTATTACCTGTACACTATACACTATATACAGAGCTCCTGTGTATAATGTCACCGTCTCCACCTTGTATCAGCGCCATCTTGTGACTGCAACTTATGTCTGCGGGTAATCAGAAGTAGCAGAAACCCCTTATCGGGCCACGTTCACACGTTCATTATTTTACCTCAGTATTTGTAGGCCAAAACTAGGAGTGGAACAATCAGAGGAAAAGTATAATAGAAACACGTCACCACTTCTGGATTTCTCACCCACTCCCGATTTGGCTTACAAATACTGAGGTAAAATACTGCACAAATACTGAATGTGTGAATGTGGCTTAAGGCTGGTTTCACACATCCTGATATTTCCGGTACCAGAAAAACCATTAGTGGAGATGTCCGTGTGTGTAATGCGTGTAGCAACTGTGTGCCACATCAGTACAACACGGACGGCCACCGGGGAAGAAGCGCTACAGTAAGCACTGTTCCCCGGGCAGGGGCGCACCTAAAATGAAGCAAGTTGATCACTTCGCCTCAGGCGGCATTGAGTCCCTGAAGAAGTGTAGAGATCGATGTTTCAAATATATTCCTATTTAAAAGTGTATGTATTTTACATGTGCATCAGGTTAGGCTAGTAAAGAGTAAACCAGATATATTTGTACTGATTTTACTATGGGGGGGCGCCATTTTGCAGTTCACCTCAGGCAGCAGAGAGGCTAGGTTCACCCCTGCCTGTGTACACCAGAACTGTGAGTAAAGCTTTGGAAACTGCATCTGTGTCCTCTCAAGTTCTTCCTGCGACACTCACTCAGCACTGCTACATCCCTTACTAAGTACTACATCTTCACCATCTTCTACATTCCACATCTGCCCTGGGACATAGTTCCACCTGCGGGGAACTTTACCAACTCTGCTGCATCACCATCAGTCCCAGAGGATCTGCACGGCAGCGCTGGTCACCTCTGACCAGAAACCACAGGTGGCATCACGAACACTATTACAAACTCCATTCATCCCCTGTAAATATTCCCTCTTGTTGGACGCCCAGGGCCACGGACCGGGTCACTGCCGCTGTGACACTTCCCCTTTAAGAAGCGGCCCGGTACAGAGTACCCCACTGCCCTGGCGGGGGATCCAGAAACTCCCCACAAGTGACACCATTTTGGAAGCTAGACCCCTCAAGAAATGTATCAAGACCTGTGGTGAGCACCATGAACCCCAGCTGCTTCACAGAAGTTAATAACGTAGAGCCGTGAAAATTTTATTTTATTTTCACAAGGATAGCAAGAGAAAATGGACCCAAAAATTTGTTGTGCTATTTCTTCTGAGTACGCCAATACCCCATAAGTGGTCAAAAACAACTTTTGAGGCACAGTGCAAAGCTCAGAAGCGAAGAAGTGCCATCTTGGAGTTCAGTTTACATTTTGCTGGACTGGTTGGAGGGTGCCATGTCACTTTGGCAGAGCCCCTAAGGTGCCAGAACAGCCAAACCCCCACATAAGAGACCCCATTTTACAAACTACATCTCTCAATGACTTCATCTAGGGGTGCAGTTATCATTTTGACACTACAGGTGGGTCAAAAATTTTATACCATTGGCCAATAAAGAAAAAAATAATTATTTTTTTACCATCAAAAATTTTGTTTTAGCCCCAGATTTTACATTTTCTTAAAGGGAAATGGGTAAAAAAAAGCAACAAAATTTGTCCCCCAATTTCTGCTGAATATAGAAATACCTCAAATGTGGCTGTACAGTACTACTTAGCCATATGGCAAGACTCAGGAGGGACTGAGCGCTAGTGGCAAAAAGCTCCATTCCTCCAAGTCTCGCCATATGGCTAAGCAGTACTGTTATACAGGAGGTATCCTGGAGCGCAGAATTTCCTGGAATAGTTTGCAGACTCCATATACACAGCCTCTAAGTGCTGGAAGAGCAGAATCCCACAAGTGACCCCATTTTGTAAATTATACCCCTTTGGGAACTTATCTACAGGTGTCATTGATAATTTTGACTTCATGGGTGTTTTCCAGAAACAAGCAGCAGTGGATGTTGCTGAGTGAAAATTGCAAACTGCCATTGTAGTGACCAGCACGTTGTAGTGCCCATACATTGTGCCCAGCTCATACACCTATAAATTAGGTGGGCTATCATCGCTACAGAAATGTTAAACATGTGGACTCTAAATGTGGATAAAGCACACTAGGGCTCAGAAGAGAGGGGGCATTTGGATTTTGGAGCAGAGAATTTGCTGAATTTCTTTATGGGGCAAGGGCCATTTTGCTTTTCCAGAGACTTTGTGCTACCAGTAACGTGGAAACCCCCTATATTTCCATTAACAGATGAAGGATGTGTGGGGACTTGCTTTTTTCATGGATTGAGTTGAAGCTTTTATTGGGAACATTTTACATAGCAATTTGGACCACATTTAGCCCAAGCTCTACACTGTGCACTCAAATTGGAAATTCCCTTTAAATCTTTGAGTGCAGTAATTCAGATGAAACCCCCAAAGAGAAGCACTCACTATAATGAGGCACCAGAGTTAAGTCGGGTGCCCACGATCCAGAACTAGCAGCTCTTTGGACGCAGCACATGTTCGC
Source organism: Oophaga sylvatica (assembly GCA_033576555.1). NCBI lineage: Eukaryota > Metazoa > Chordata > Amphibia > Anura > Dendrobatidae > Oophaga > Oophaga sylvatica. The sequence continues at coordinate 414,597,614 of JARQOD010000005.1, forward strand.
TGCATCCAAAGCGCTACATTCTATTGAATGCAGGTAAATATTATTATTTTTTATATTATAGTGCCATCTACTCCATGGTGCTTTACATGTTTAAAGGGGTATACATAACAAAAAACAAGTACAATAATCTTAAACAATAGAAGTCACGACTGGTACACGAGGAGAGAGGACCCTGTCCGCGAGAGCTCACAATCTACAAGGGATGGATGAGGATACAGTAGGTGAAGGTAGAGCTGGTTGTGTAGCCATTTGGTGGTTACTGAAGGTTGTAGGCTTGTCAGAAGAGCTAGGTCTTCAGGTTCCTTTTGAAGATTTCCATGGTAGGCGAGAGTCTGATTGTTGTTGTGGTAGAGAGTTCCAGAGTAGGGGGATGCACATGAGAAATTTTGTATGCGATTGTGGGAAGAGGAGATGAGAGGGGAGTAGAGAAGGAGATATTGTGAGGATCAGAGGTTGTGTGCAGGTAAGTACTGGGAATTGAGGTCACAAATGTATGGAGGAGACAGGTTGTGGATGGCTTTGTATGCCATGGTTAGGGCTTTGAACAGGAGTCTTATGCAATTGTGGGAAGATGAGATGAGATTGGAGTAGAGAAGGAGATCTTGTGAGGATCGGAGGTTGTGTGTAGGTAAGTACCGGGAAATGAGGTCACAGATGTATGGAGGAGACAGGTTGTGGATGGCTTTGTATGCCATGGTAAGGGTTTTGAACTGGAGTCTCTGGGTAATGGGGAGCCAGTGAAGGGATTGACAGAGAGGAGAGGCCAGGGAATAGCGGGGGGGATAAGTGGATTAGTCGAGCAGCAGAGTTTAGAATAGATTGGAGGGGTACGAGAGTGTTTAGAAGGGAGGCCACAAAGTAGGAGGTTGCAGTAGTCAAGGAAGGAGATGATGAGTGCATGAACTAGGGTTTTTGAAGATTCTTCGTTGAGGAATGCACGGATCCGGGAAATATTTTTGAGTTGAAGTCGGCAGGAAGTGGAAAGGGCTTGGATATGTGGTTTGAAAGTGAGATCAGAGAGACAAGGGTTACTCCAAGGCAGCAAGCTTGTGGGACAGGGAAGAGTGAGCAGCCATTTACTTTAATGGATAGGTCTGTTGAGGGAGTCGAGTGAGATGGGGGAAAGATGATGAATTCTGTTTTGTCCATAATAAGTTTTTGAAATCTAGCGGTGAAGGATGAAATAGTGGAAAGACATTGTGGGATTTTGGTTATTAGAGAGGTGATATCTGATCCAAAGAGGTAGATCTGTGTGTCATCAGCATAGAAGTGATACTGCAAGCCGTGAGAGTCTATGAGCTGTCACAGGCTGAAGGTGTAAATGGGGAAGAGCAGGGGCCCTAGGACTGAGCCTTGCGGGACTCCAACTGATAGGGAGTGAGGTGAAGAGGTGGTGTGTGAGTGGGAGGCGTTGAATGTCCAGTCTGTTAAATATGACGAGATCCAAGATAGGGTAAAGTCTGTGATGCCAAGAGATGAGAGGGTTTGTAGTAATAGGGAGTGGTCCACTGTGTCAAAGGCCGGGGTCACACATGCGAAAATCTCGCACGAGTCTCGCATGTCAAAACCCGGAACTGTCGCTGGCACTCGGACAGGAGCGTGCGGCGGCATGTATTTCCATGCAGCCACACGCTCTGGTCCTGAGTGCCGGCAGCAGTGCCGGTATTGACATGCGAGACTCGTGCAAATTTTTCGCATGTCTGACCCCGGCCAAAGGCTGAGCACAGGTCCAGGAGGAGGAGCTCAGAGTAGTGTCGCTTGGCTTTGGCAGTTAGTAGGTCATTGGTGATTCCCCATTGAAAAAGCTTACGTGAAACGTGTGTCTAGGGTCGGCCCCTGGGAATTTTGTGGTCTCTGCATCGGCACTTTACAACATGGGTAAGTGTATGCAACCCTTACAACTTGGGTACAGGCAGTGCATTTATTTTATGCCCTGCTTTCCACATTATCAGTTTATAATTAATGGTAAATCCTCTCAGCACAAGCACTTTATGATTTTTTGCAATATAACTACATTTGCATTAAGAGAGTATATGTTTACATGATTTTCCAATACTATATACTTATGTAATTTGTGGAACTGCCTCTTTTCCCTAACGCCTCATTCCCAAGGCTTCTATTGAGGATCCTATCTTTTCCTTCCTCAATAATTTTTGTGTATAAGATTATGTATGTTACATATCATTGTATTAATAAAATCATGTTTAATTTTTGAAGTCAGCACTCCAATTATCTTCATTTATATCTTTGAGGAGTTTCTGCTATAATTTTTATCCCCATTTTTTGATTAAGACTGCACTATTAACTATGTTAATTATATTAATCACGACTTGTCTTATAATCATTTACCCTGTGAATTATTTAACATTGGTGATTTTAGTTAAAGTGTTCACAGAACCATGTGGATTTGCTACATTCAATACATATCTATTGATGTAATTTCTGTTGCAGAGACTAGCAAGAGAAATTGACATGCTACGGTCTGGAAAGAAGCACTGCTTGTCAGTCTCCGAGGGTGAGACACAGGCGTGTATTGACGCATAGTGGGCATGGGATTTCTTGAAATCCCATCCACTATGTTGTCAGAGCTGGCCGCTGTGGGTATGATGCTGCATAAAAACGCAGCATCCAACCCACAGCAATTACTGATCTGGACTCTGTCTGGCCTCTGTTCAGCGGTGTCCTTTTTTCAGAAGTGCAGAAAACTGTGGCTGACGGCACTTTTATGCACGCCTAATAAAAGATGGACAATGGCGGATCACAAGTCAGACAGCGTCCACAGCGCCTCCATCTGCTTCATTATAAGGAATCTTCCGCCAGGGGTTCCGTCTGAATCTCGTATTTCAGAGATTTACTCGGAAACCCCGCTGTAAGCGCTCAGCCTTAATGTGATCTTTGAGAGGCAGAATTTTAAAAAATCAACAGCAAGTGAAGAATTGGTTTTATTTATTTCTTACGCCATTCCTCATGCAGTATAATTGATATGGCAACTTTATTTTTCGGGTCAGTGCGATTACAGCGATACCAGATTTATATCGGGTTTTTATGTTTGGCTGCTGTCACACACTAAACGATTCTTTTCATTGCAAAAACTAGTTTTTGCATCGTCATATTTTGAGAGGTATAATTTTCCATATTTCGTCCGATAGTGTCATGGTTTGTTTTTTGCGGGACGAATTGACGTTTTTATTGGTACCATTTTCGGTCGCATGACATTTCTTGATTGCTTTCTATTCCGATTTTTGTGAGGAAGAGTAAACAAACACCAATAATTCAGGAATTGTTTTTTTTTATGCCATTTTGTGTGTGGTAAAATTGATAGGCAGCTTTATTCTTCGCATCAGCTTGATTACAGCGATACCACCTTTATATCTTTTTTTATGCTTTGGCACTTTTACCCAATAAAAACTATTTTACAGAAAAAATAATTATTTTTGCATCACTTTCTTTTGAGAGCTATAACTGTTAGGGTTTGAGTTCCCGCTTCTGCACAGGGGGAGTCTTGAACCGGTCCCGCTGCGGTCCCCCATTCGTCTCCGTCCTCAGTGGAGCCTGCTCAGCTTAGACGTCGGTCCCAGCGTCTCGCCCAGTCTAACAGTGTGCAGAGGATTACTGCTGTTCCTCCAGGCTCTGCTATTGTGGCCAGTACTGGTTAGCGGCGAGCAGATGTCTTTAGGACAAAGTCCTTGTTTTCTCCTTCTGAGCATGCCCAGAGTGAGATCTCTCATTGGAGATCAGGGGTCACATGCTCAAGTATTGCAGCAGCTCCTATTGGTCCGCCAGGAAGGTCCTGTGACTACTGGTGTTCTGGAACAAGTTCCATTGGTCCTTTGTTTCTGGAAGGTCCTGTAGCTGTTGCTATAAAAGGGTAGCATGGCTGGGCCGCCATGCGCTAATATCAATCTTTATATGCTATGCGCCAGTGTGGTCATGCGTGTGTGTGGTTAGGGCCCCGGCTGAAATAAGCCCCTAGAATACCGACTTAATCGGTGAGGAGTTTGGTATGCTAGCTGGTTAGGGTCGGTGTCCTAGATGCCCTAGATTACCGGCATAACCGGTGAGGAGTTTGATTGCCGTATTCAGGGCCTGGCGTTCAGACGCCATAGATTGCGGGTGACTCCCGCGAGGACATTAGCGCATGATCACGTTCTATGTTCGCTTAGCACTTAACTGTGTACCTGGGTGCCTGACAGGACACAGAAGTTTGTCTCAGCGGCTCTGTGACGTAACAGGGTTCGCTTTCAACGCTAGACAGCGCCCTAGCGTGTTTATTTTGCGACTCAGTTGTGTTTAGTGAGTTCGCACACATCGCCATATAGCGCTGCGGCACTCCTTCTAGTGGCTCTGTGGATTAACAGAGTTCGCACATATTGCCACAGTGCATTACGGCGTTTATTTTGGCGACTCTGCGGGATAACAGAGTTCGCTTCTTGCGCCATTTTACTAGCAGCAGGCTCCGCCTGCACGGTGGACCCCGGGCTGCGAACGCACCTCTCCACAACATATATTTGGTGCGTTCCGCAGACCCTAACATAATATTAGCGCCAGGGTCTGGCTAGTAAAATGGCGGATGACCAGCGTCTACCGCAGTACATCCAGCAGCTGGAGGGTAGGTTGGCGGCTCTTGAGCGCACAACCTCAGCTGTGGATGTTACCGCAGTCGCTGTTCAGGCTGCTAGCGTGGCTGCAGCCAGTTTGTCCTCTGCCACCTCTGCCCCTACATTATCCCACCTCCCGCTTCCTGACAAGTTTGCTGGTGACAGCAAGCAATGTCGGGGATTCGTGAGTCAGTGCTCTATACAGCTCGAGCTTCTGGCTGCACGTTTCCCCACGGATCAGTCACAAGTGGGTTTTGTACTGTCTCTACTCTCGGGCAGAGCGTTGGAGTGGGCAACGCCGCTGTGGGAGCGCGACGATCGTGTGGTGCGGAGTGCTTCTCGTTTCCTGGAGGCTCTTAAAAAGGTCTTTTTAGGACCTCAGGTCACCCACGATACGGCGCTACAACTGCTGGCATTCGCACAGGGTTCGTCTTTGGTCAGTCAGTTTTCCGTCCAGTTTCGGACTCTGGTCGGATAAAGTTCTCATTCCAGTCTACTGGCGAGGACTGGCTGACCATGTTAAAGACGCTTTGGCTACCAGGGAGATTCCCGCCACACTGGAGAAGCTTATCTCCATATCTACCCGCATCGACCTCCGTTTTCACGAGCGGAGGTTGGAGCGGGCCCAGTGTAGGCAGAGGATTCGGTTGGCTCCCACATTTGCCACACCTCTCGAATCCCCCAATCTGGCGTCCGAACCCCAAAAGGCCACAGAGGTTCCTCGTGCAGGTCCTAAGTCTCGAGTCGTCCGAGTATCTGTGGTCTGTAACCTTTGTCAGCAGACAGGACACTATGCCAACAAATGTCCACAGCAATCGGGGAAGCGATCGCGTCTAGTGGCCCTGGGAGGAGGTTCACTAGAGACAGCGGCATTTTCCTCCAAGTTGACATTTAAAGGGACAGTCACTGTGGACTCTTCCACACTTACGGTCGAGCTTTGTGTGGACTCAGGAGCAGAGGGGAATTTCATGTCATCCACCTTTGCTCGTCGCCACGCAATACATCTGGTAGCGCTCGACAAACCAGTGACTGTCCGGGTAGTGAATGGGTTGACATTGCCCTCGCCAATTACACATCAGACTGTCCCTCTTACTTTGTGTGTACCCCCTTCCCATCAGGAAATTATTTCCCTTCTCGTCCTTCCCGAGGGAATAGACGAAATCCTACTGGGAGTACCCTGGCTCCGTTCCCACTCCCCTCATATTGAGTGGACCTCCGGTAGGATACTGGGATGGAGTGAGTCATGTAAGGACAGATGTGTCAGGGAGTGCATTCAGGTTACCACTACAGAGATACCCGCAGATCTTTCTCCTCTTCCCAAGTGTTATCAGTCGTATGCAGACGTGTTCTCTAAAAAGGCTGCGGAGACTCTGCCGCCCCATCGTCCCTACGACTGTCCTATTGACCTCTTGCCTGGAGCAGAACCTCCTCGGGGAAGGGTCTATCCCCTCTCTCTTCCTGAGACGGAGGCTATGTCTCAATATATCCAGGAGAATCTGGCAAGAGGGTTCATTAGGAAGTCGGTGTCACCAGCAGGAGCAGGGTTCTTCTTCGTGCAGAAGAAGAGTGGAGAATTACGTCCGTGTATAGATTACAGAGGTCTTAACGCCATCACCGTTAAGAATAAGTACCCGTTGCCCCTGATCTCTGAGCTCTTTGATAGGCTCCGGGGAGCAAGGGTATTTACTAAATTAGATCTGCGTGGTGCTTATAACCTGATTCGCATCCGTGAGGGGGACGAATGGAAGACGGCTTTTAATACCAGGGATGGGCATTATGAATACCTGGTGATGCCCTTCGGGCTCTGTAATGCCCCAGCCGTTTTCCAAGACTTTGTCAATGATATCTTCCGGGATATGCTTTCCACCTCTGTAGTAGTCTATCTGGATGATATTCTCATCTTTTCTCCAGATATTGACTCTCACCGGAGGGATGTCTGCAAAGTCTTCGACCTGTTACGGGCGAACTCCCTCTATGCAAAGTTGGAGAAATGCATGTTTGAGCAGGAGTCTTTACCTTTCCTGGGCTATATCATCTCCGCCCAGGGATTGGCTATGGATGCTGCCAAACTACAGGCTGTGATGGATTGGCAAGAACCCCATTCTCTTAAAGCGGTGCAGCGCTTTATGGGGTTCATAAATTACTATCGCCAATTCATTCCCCACTTCTCCACTTTGGTAGCTCCCTTGGTAGCCCTCACCAAGAAGGGAGCCAATCCCAAATTGTGGTCAGAGGAGGTCTCCAAGGCCTTTACTTCAATTAAGTCCCATTTTGCTAGCGCTCCCATCTTACATCGCCCCGAGGTTGATAAGCCTTTTTTATTGGAAGTCGATGCCTCGTCCGTTGGTGCTGGAGCAGTCCTTTTTCAAAAGGATGCTCAAGGTCGGAAACATCCTTGTTTCTTCTTTTCCAAGACCTTCACACCAGCGGAGAGGAATTATTCCATTGGGGATAGGGAGTTGCTAGCCATGAAGTTGGCCTTTTCCGAGTGGAGACATCTCCTTTCAAGTTTTCACTGACCACAAAAATTTGGTCTATTTACAGACCGCCCAGCGGCTAAATTCTCGTCAGGCCAGATGGTCCCTGTTCTTCTCCCGGTTTAATTTCACCCTCCATTTCCTCTCCGGGAGAAGAACATTCGGGCCGATGCGCTTTCTCGCTCCGTGGTGTCCTCTGAGGAGGTGGAGGAGGAGCCTCGGTTGATTGTCCCCACAGAGAGTCTAAGAACTGTGGCCCCGGTTTCGCTTGAGTCTGTGCCTCCGGGCAAGACTTTTGCGCCCACCAATTTGCGACCGGAGGTACTCTCTTGGGCACATTCGTCCAGGGTGGGTGGACATTTTGGGGCAAAAAGGACATCTGAGTTGCTGGCGAGGACATACTGGTGGCCACATATGGTCCGTGATGTCAGGGAATACGTTCAGGCATGCGTCTCCTGTGCCAAGAATAAGTCCCCTTGACAACGGCCAGCTGGGCTACTTTTCCCTTTACCGGTGGCAGACAGGCCTTGGGATGGATTTTGTGGTGGGCTTACCCAAGTCTCGGGGCTGCACCATCATCTGGGTGATAACCGACCACTTCTCCAAAATGGTGCACTTAGTGCCGTTACCACGGTTACCGTCTGCACGGGCCTTGGCAGCATTGTTCATTAGGCATATTTTCCGCCTACACGGTATGCCAGACAAAATTGTCAGTGATCGAGGTCCCCAGTTTGCGTCTCGGTTCTGGAGAGAGCTGTGTCGTTTACTCAGCATAGAGTTGAATCTCTCCTCTGCATACCATCCCGAGACGAATGGGTTAGTAGAGAGGGCCAACCAGACCTTGGTCACATATTTGCAACATTTTGTCTCTGCCAGGCAGGATGACTGGGCATCCTTGCTACCGTGGGCTGAGTTCGCTCTAAATAATGCTGTGGCTGACTCCACCGGACAGACCCCATTCCTCCTGAACTACGGTCAGCATCCGCGGGTACCAGTGCCCATGCCCGTGTCTTCCGCCGATTCCAGGGTGGCAGACTGGGCTGTGGAGGCACGGGACATTTGGGACCGCACCCAGGATGCCATTCAGGCCTCCAAAGAGAGGATGAGGTCTTCGGCCGATGCCCATCGGCGCCCCGCTCCTACATTTGCTCCGGGTGACCTAGTGTGGCTCTCTGCCCGAAACATCAGGCTACATGTAGAGTCCACCAAGTTGGCACCTCGCTTTTTGGGCCCCTTTAAAGTTCTTGAGCAGGTGAACCCGGTGGTTTACCGCCTAGCCCTTCCGCCTCGCCTTGGTATCACTGACACCTTTCACGTGTCCCTCCTGAAACCCGTGGCTATTTCCCGGTTTTCCGAGTCATTTGCCGGGACGTCGGGTTCATCTACCGACGATCTTGAGGTGAACGCCATTGTTGGGTGCAAGGTGGTACGAGGCAAAAAATTTTATTTGGTGGATTGGAGGGGTTATGGGCCTGAGGATAGGTCCTGGGAGCCTGCCGAGCATTATCACGCTCCGCAGCTCATCGCTGCCTTTGAACGCAGCGAGGCCCAGAGAAGGGGGGGCCCTAGGAGGGGGGGTAATGTTAGGGTTCGAGTTCCCGCTTCTGCACAGGGGGAGTCTCGAACCGGTCCCGCTGCGGTCCCCATTCGTCTCCGTCCTCAGTGGAGCCTGCTCAGCTTAGACGTCGGTCCCAGCGTCTCGCCCAGTCTAACAGTGTGCAGAGGATTACTGCTGTTCCTCCAGGCTCTGCTATTGTGGCCAGTACTGGTTAGCGGCGAGCAGATGTCTTTAGGACAAAGTCCTTGTTTTCTCCTTCTGAGCATGCCCAGAGTGAGATCTCTCATTGGAGATCAGGGGTCACATGCTCAAGTATTGCAGCAGCTCCTATTGGTCCGCCAGGAAGGTCCTGTGACTACTGGTGTTCTGGAACAAGTTCCATTGGTCCTTTGTTTCTGGAAGGTCCTGTAGCTGTTGCTATAAAAGGGTAGCATGGCTGGGCCGCCATGCGCTAATATCAATCTTTATATGCTATGCGCCAGTGTGGTCATGCGTGTGTGTGGTTAGGGCCCCGGCTGAAATAAGCCCCTAGAATACCGACTTAATCGGTGAGGAGTTTGGTATGCTAGCTGGTTAGGGTCGGTGTCCTAGATGCCCTAGATTACCGGCATAACCGGTGAGGAGTTTGATTGCCGTATTCAGGGCCTGGCGTTCAGACGCCATGGATTGCGGTGACTCCCGCGAGGACATTAGCGCATGATCACGTTCTATGTTCGCTTAGCACTTAACTGTGTACCTGGGTGCCTGACAGGACACAGAAGTTTGTCTCAGCGGCTCTGTGACGTAACAGGGTTCGCTTTCAACGCTAGACAGCGCCCTAGCGTGTTTATTTTGCGACTCAGTTGTGTTTAGTGAGTTCGCACACATCGCCATATAGCGCTGCGGCTTTCCTTCTAGTGGCTCTGTGGATTAACAGAGTTCGCACATATTGCCACAGCGCGTTACGGCGTTTATTTTGGCGACTCTGCGGGATAACAGAGTTCGCTTCTTGCGCCATTTTACTAGCACCAGGCTCCGCCTGCACGGTGGACCCCGGGCTGCGAACGCACCTCTCCACAACATATATTTGGTGCGTTCCGCAGACCCTAACAATAACTTTTTTATTTTTCAGCTGATGGAACTGTATGGCGGCTTTATTTTTGCATGACAAGATGACGGTTCATCGGTACTATTTTATTTACTTTCATTATTTTGATCGCATTTTATTCCACTTTTTGTTCGACGGTTATGATGATAAAGCATAGTTTCTTGCCACTTTTTCATTTATTTTTCTTACGATGTTCACTAAAGGGGTTAACTAGTGGGACATTTTTATATGTCGGGTCGTTCCGAACGCGACAATACCAAATATGTGTAGTTTTATTTTAGTTTTTTATTTCATTATAATTTTTATGGTTACAATTTATTTTTTTATTAGTGATTTTTGAAAAAAATTTTTACAACTTTTTTCACTTTTTTACTTATTCCCACTATGGAACTTTCACATTCTGCATTCTGATCACAGTTATAAGGTATAGCAATGCAGGAGCAATGCACTGCGCATGATCTAACGAACTTCCTAGTGCCTGGTGGCCTGGATGTTGTCATGATGACATTGGGTCACGATGTCAACAAACAGGACCCCGCAATGACATTGTGGGGTCTACGCTCTAAGAGCAGAGTGGCTTTCTTCCCTCTATGCCCCTTTGCCCGCTCGCTAAATGCTGCAATCGAGTTTGATTGCAGCATTTAGTGGGTTAAAGTGCTGGGAGCAGTGTGGGACCGCTCCTGGCACTGAGTGTTGGGTGTCAGCTGTAAGCTGTCAGTAAGGCTATGTGCACACGTTCAGGAATTTTCAAGTTTTTTTTACCGTTTTTGTGGCGGTTTTCCGCCTCAAAAACGTTTAAAAAAACCTCATGCATTAAGCATCCTATTATGAGAATGCATTCCGCAAGTTTTGTGCACATGCTGCGTTTTTTTTCCATAGGAATGCATTGAACCGCTTACTTTCCGCATGTGGCTATGCCCACCATGCGCAAAGTGGGCGGTTCATGTGCAGATGGTACCCAGGGTCTGGAGGAGAGGAGACTCTCCTCCAGGCCCTGGGTACCATATCCCTGTTAAAACAATAATTAAGATAAAAAATAATGATATTCTCACCTTCCGGCGGCCCCCGCAGATTTCCTGCCTCTCAGCGACGCTCCCGGCAACTCCCGTTCCCAGGCGTGCTTAGCCACAATAACCCCAGATGACATAGCGGTCTCGCGTGAAGCTACGTCATCTGGGGTCATTGTCGCCAGGCATCACTGGGAACGGGACTTGCCTGGAGCATCGCTGAGGCCTAGGAAGGCTGCAGGGGCCACCGGAAGGTGAGAATAGCACGATTTATTATTTTTTTTATTATTTTTACATTAGATCTTTTTACTATTGATGCGGCATAGGCGGCATTAATAGTAAAAAGTTGCTCACACTTGTCAAACACGTTGTTTGACTCATGTGACCAACCTGTCAATCAGTTTTCCAAGCGATGCTATAGATCGCTTGGAAAACGCTAGCATTCTGCAAGCTAATTACACTTGCAAAACGCTAGTTTCTGGCGGGAATACACATACCAATAAAAATGAGCATTTCCCGCGGCAATTCCCTAACGTGTGCACATAGCCTAACAGCTGACACACGGCAGTGATCGCCGATTCACAGCCCCCAATGCACGGGCGATCACCATGACGTACATGTACTGTATATGCACTACAAATATTGAGAAAGTCTTAAATGCATATGTAGTCCACACATGATTTTATCGATAAAGTTGTGTCAAAAACAGATACTAGGAAGTATCAAAACAAAGAAGCTTAATTTAAAACATGACACAACAAGAAATAAAAAAAACCTCAAATAAACTCAAAATCACAAATAACTTAATTTAGCTAAGAAGTGCAAAAATGCTGCAGAAGATCTGCAACATCACAAACTCACCAAATACTCATTGTGGGAACGTACCCTAAAGGAGGATAAACTCAACAGAAAAAATACTACGGTACATTCAAATTGTGATTTTTCTTGTGAATACAATTTACGGATATGCTTTTTTTTTTTTTTTTCAGATTGTGTATATGTGCATCAACGTCTTACAGCACATAATCGCAGATTTTCTTTAACGTGGGTCTTTATTTTACAATAACCAGCTAATCCAGCTAACCAGATAATCCAGCTAAAAATCAAAAGAAAATACACACGCTATAATTTGAAAATCACTTTTTAAACACATCATATACCATATTAAGAAATAGCAATAACAAAACAATATTTATTTGTGTAAATTAGCTATTCTAGCAAAAATTTATGAATTCTCGGAAAAATAAATTTTATTAGTATACATTAAAAATTCAAAACTTTGACAGACAAAAAGTGGGTACTCAAGTAAGTATGTCACACCCCTTACAGGCCGACACCGATCATATTATTGCCCGCAGGGCCGGCGTCAGCACCCGGCACACCCGGGCAAGTGCCGGGGCCCTGAGCAGGCGGGGGGCCCACTCGCCGTCTGGCACCCCCGCGCCCGTTAGCGGAGGAGAGCGGTGTCAGCGCCGCCACTGGGCTCCCCCCCGCTTGCTCAGGGCCCCGGCATCAGCTGGCACAATACTTACCTCTCCCGTGCCTCCGCAGCCGCAGCTCCGGGCTCCAGGGGGCGCCGGCGCTTCCTCTCACAGCAGCGCCGCTGAATGACGTCATCATTCAGCGGCCGGCTGTGGCAGAGAGCGCCGGACGCTGGACGGGTGAGACGTGTGTGTGTGTGTCTCTGTGTGTGTGTGTCTGTGTGTATGTAGTGCGGTGCTTTGTGTGTGTGTGTGTGTATGTGTGTGTGTATGTATGTGAGAGAGTGCTTGTGTGCTGTCTGTGTGTGATGATGGGCAGGCATTGCTGATAATGGGGAGGCATTGATGATGATGGGGAGAAGATGATGATAATGGGCAGGCATTGATGATAATGGGCAGGCATTGATGATGGGGAGAAGATGATGATGGGCAGGCATTGATGATAATGGGGAGGCCATGATGATAATGGGCAGGCATTGATGATGGGGAGGAGATGATGATGATGGGCAGGCATTGATGATGATGGGGAGGAGATGATGATGATGGGCAGGCATTGATGCTAATGGGGAGGCCATGATGATGAGGGAGACAATGATGATAAGGAGGCAATGATGATGATGAGGAGGAAATGATGATAAGGAGGCAATGATGATGATGAGGAGGAAATCATGATGATAATGGGGAGTCTTTCCACAGCGCCCTTTCCTGAGCCGTAACAGTGCAGAACGCAGTACAGCGCAGAGGAGAGCTCCATATTTTGTATGGAGCATTATATGGGGACCAGTATCCTGTATGGAGCATTATATGGGGACCAGTATCCTGTATGGAGCATTATTATTGGGTCCAGTATTCAGTATGGAGCATTATTTTGGGTCCAGTATTCTGTATGGAGCATTATATGGGGGGGGGACATCCTGCATGGGGTATTATATGGGTGATGAGGGGGAGACTGTGGTGCCCATAATATTGTATGGAGGACTGTACTGTCCAGTCTGTTCTGTGCGCTGTGAGGATTTGGCGGTTTTTGAGCTATTGTACAATTTGCAATAGGCATCAGTCATGTAATGGAAGAAGAGAAGTATTGGGCATTGTACTGTACCCATATTTCTCTGCTGTATCTGTGCATCATGAATCGTGGTCTGTGTTAAAGGGGCCACTGAGGCTCTTTCGCCCGGGGCCCATAAAAACCTGGAGCCGGCCTGATTGCCCACCTATATATCAGTGCAGAGAACAAATGGAGTTTATCATTAAATAGCCATTAGACATTTGCCTTTTTGGCCTCAATCTGCATTATAATATAGAATCACTATTCAGAATTTTTATCACATAGTATAATCTTCAACTTACATATGTTACATTCAAATCAATAAACATTAGATGCTTCTGCGGGTAAGATATTTTAAGAGCCTCAGTTAGGGGGCAGATAATAGAGCTGTTAATTCAGAATGTGAACTGCTGAGAGAAAGACTTCATCTAACTATAACCTATGGACTAATCTAAGATGAGCTATTACCCTGAAGAATTTGTGATGGAGGAAATGTGTCAGGAGGCGTATATGGAATCGCAAAAAATTTAGCAGTATTGTAGGGGCAGCTGTGGATTGCCCTTGTAAAGGCCAGAGTTTTGGGGCAGAGGGTGAGACAGCATGTCAGTATTCCCTATCTGATGACAGACACTAGCAACTCCCAACCATGATACCTGTAAGAGGGACCACTAATCAGGTGAGATCATTGCAGTTGTCACTTATTTTTGCAAATGTTTAAAATGACTGGAGAGACGCAAGAATTTAATCTCACGGGTTAATATACAGTTGAAACTAGACATTTACATACCTATATAAAAAGACATATGCATGTTTTTCTCATATCTGACATGAAATAAGAATAAACCTTTCCTGTTTTAGATCAATTAGGATTACCATAATTATTATTTCCCAAATGCCAGAATGAGAGAGAATGTTTTAAGGCATTTTATTATTTACTGCAAAATCAAAAGTTTACATACACTAAGATTACTTTCTGATTTTGTTTTTTTGGCAACATCTGAGTTAATTAGAGACACACCTGTGTATGTATTTTAATGCATACCTGAAACACACTGCTTCTTTGTGTAGCATTATGGGAAAGTCTGTATGTTACGGTAACTGAGGAGTGCAGGCAAAAAAGGAAATACACCAGAGCAGTTGGAATCTATGAGATTGCAGTACCCTGACTAACCACCGCAACCAGAGGCAGCCGTGGAGCGTTCCCACGTTGGTCCCAGACGCCTCGTCACAGCCTGAGAAACTAACTACACCCAAAGACAGAAATAGGAAAGCTATCCGCCCCGGAGCAGAACCCCAAAGATAATAGAAAGCCCCAAACATGTAATGGCGGCCAGACAAGAGGAAATACTGACACAGAAAGAAAATAGTATGAGCAAACGCTGGGGCCCAAACTATCCAAACAGAAAAGGACAGGAAGGGCACTCACTGCAATCCCAGAAAACCCTGAAAAACACCAACTCCACTAATCTCAAAATCACCTGAGACCACACGACCTCTACCACCCAAACTAGTTCTCTGGTGCAACAAAAACAGCAGCCACTGAAAAAACTGGAAAAAGCAAAAGTACAAAACACAGTGGCTGGACTAAACTGAGAGGGCAAAAGCCCCCGGAGGGGACCCAGAAGGCCCCACAGAAGTGCAGGACCAAATGCAAAAATATAGCAAAAACACAAAATAAGAAATTGTCTTATCTGATAGCAGGAGATGCAGACACGACACAGCAGGCTACAAGGGAAACTGGAAAGAAGGATTCAGACCAGAACAATTGATCACCGGCAACCCTGATGGGAAAATTACTCCCTTATATAAGACCAATCAGTAACACCTGATTCCCAGTCCTCACAATCCTCACTAGTACCGCTTGTAACCACCAGAGGGAGCCTCTGCTCAGAACTCATCTCAAACCCATTCACAACAAAAGTCTCAACAAATCAGCTAAGATATCAAGATATCAGGAAGAGAATTGTGGACTTGCACAAGTCTGGCTCATCCATGGTACAATTTCAAGATACCTGAAGGTGCCTCGTTCATCTGTACAATTATATGCAAGTACAAACAAGATGGGAATGTACAGCCATCATACACCGCTCAGGAAGGAGATGGGTTCTGTGTCCCAGAGATGATGGGGCTTTGAACCAACATGTGCATATCAACCCAAGGACAAAAGCAAAAGACCTTGTGAAGATGATGACGGAATCTGGTAAGATTGTGTCAATATCCACAGTGAAATGAGTACTGTATCAACATGGCCTGAAGGGCCACTCTGCCAGGAAGAAGCCATTACTCCAAAAGAAACATAAAAAGCCAGATTAATGCTTGCAAATGCACACAGGATCAAAGACCTTAATATTTAGAGACATGTCCTGTGGTCTGATGAAACTAAAATTTAACTTTTTGGGCATAATGACCATTGTTACATTTGGAGGAAAAAGAGAGAAGATGGGAAGCTTAAGAATATCATCCCAACAGTGAAACACAGGGGGACAGCATCATGTTGTAGGGTTGTTTTGCTGCAGGAAGGACAGTGTTTTGGTGTTGTTTTGCTGCTTGTGGGGGTTCTATTCTATGTATTCTGTGTGTTTCTAAATATTTTTAAGTGGTTTGGCACTGCTTGTTTTCTCCCAATTAAAATTGCTATATATGTATTTGGTGGTCCCTGTTTTTATGCATGTCTTTTTTTTTCTTGTTCCTTTGATTCAAGTAGTTACTGGCATGATTCTAGTAGATCCTGTTTAATTGTTGATGGTGCCCTTCTACCCCTTTTTGTATGCATTAGTTGTTTAGGGTGGTGCTTTTTTTCCTCCCCTTTCTGGAGTTGTGGCACATCGGTATTGTGCTATTGGCATAGTGATTACATATTTTTTGACCTTGTTTAAACCCCAAATACCACATGGATCTCTCAGCCAGGGAGACAGCGTGGAGTCATTACAGCCTTGGTAATTTTTGAGACTGATTCTAACAGTATAGTAACTAGCCCTGATAAGTACTCTAATTTCCATACTCTATCCTATGAAATTATCAAACTACACAAATCTTTAACCAAAGTATGGTGGAACATTAGGAGCATAGAGGAATATAAAAAAGCTGAATTTATACCTAGGGACTTACAGGTGCAAATATTCACTGCTTGGGAGGCACCCTCAGATTTCCAAAAAATCTGGGAAACCAGTTTGGCCAAATGTTCCTCCATACTTATGGATATGCTTATAGAGCATGACCAGATTCTGTTGAATAAGATAAAAGATGATATCAAAAGATATGAGAATAAACTCGCGAATTTTGACAAAAAAACTCGTTACCACTTTTCAACAGAAACTGAAAGCTACTATTGATCTTTTTGAAAAAGATCATTGTCGGGAAAAGAAGTCGGGAAAAGAAGCAAATTTCAGCGTACAAATGGGTACATCATGGTAATAGACGGCCTCCTGTGCTTGATTCTAAAAACACTAATGAACTTACATCAAGACATAAACTCTCATCAAGCGATTTTTTTATCTTCCGATCCCAGCGATATAGAAAGCGCCACAGGAGGGGCTGAAGGAAAACCAGACACAAGCAATAAGAGAGACAGAGGTTTCAGAAATTGGTCACCGTCATTCAGGAGAGAGTCCAGGTTCAACAGGAGACGCTAAATCTTCTTACTACATCTACTGAAGGTAATCTACAGAATATGAACCTCTCTTCATATGCATTGTCTGACTTGTAACTTGGAAGTATTATCACGAGGACTTTCTTTTTTCTCTGATGAATACTCTTAACAAGTTCATATTAATTAAGGATGTACTGTATATCTCTTTTGTTGCCAACTAATGTTTAAATTATGATATCAACAACCCTCTCTAGTGGCGTCTTTTCCTGATAATGAAAAACAAGCTTTCCAGGAACTTTTGGATTTGTTGCAAGAGAATGAGACTTTTGATACCAGGGGAAAATTACCTAGGAGATAACCGTCACAGGCAAAACCCTCCCTTTCGTTATTTCCGAGGATTCAAATCTTTTTTTGACAAAGTATGTAATGACATTGGCAATTTGGAATCGGACTCTAAAACAGAATAATCTCAGCAGAGATGAGAGAAGAGACTATAACAATTGAAAAACAACAGCGAGTTTGTCATCCGTGAAGCCTATAAGAGAGGTAATGTTGTCCTCTGGCCGCATGATCAATATCTTAAAGAGACATCTCGACAACTAACTGGGGGAATATGCTATCTGACATTACTTTCTGACCCTACTATGTTCTTCAAAGATAAAATTGATTGTCTTATCAACAGGGCATTCAAAGAGAATATTGTGACAAAAAAGAAGCCGATTTTCTGACTACATTGTTCCCAGTGACTCCTACATTCTATTTGTTGCCAAAGATTCCTAAGTCCCTAAAGGAACCACCAGGTAGGCCATAGTTTCTGGCATTGGTAGCCTTTTTGAACGCCCCTGTATCTATGTGGACTATTTTTTACAACCCTTGGTCACTTCCTTGAAATCTTTCATTATTGATTCCACACATCTTATGCAACATTTAGGAAGCCTCCCTATACCCAAGAATACGTACCTTGTCAGATTGGATGTGGAGTCTCTCTACACGAGTATCTCGCACAACTTAGGTATGCAAACTGTCACATATTTCTTTGAGAAACGTGCAGGAAGAAATATTGACCATGGCAATTTTGTTCTGAAACTCTTATATTTTATATTTGATAAGAACTATTTTACTTTTGACAGGAAATATTATAGACAGATAGAGGGCACAGCAATGGGGGCCCGCTATGCGCCATCTTATGCTAATATATTTCTAGGGTGGTGGGAGGAGTCGGTAGTTTATGTACTTGAGGCATTTTCAGCTAAAATCCTTACTTGGCAACTTTATATTGATACGCTGGATGGGCTCCCTCCCTGACTGCAGGAACTTTATTAAGGAACTGAATGACAACACACTCAACATAAAACTAACATCTTTCATTACAGAACTCTCAATCAACTTTTTGCATATTAAGTTGACGATTGAAAATTCCAGGATTGTTCGCAGTCTACACCGAAAAGCCACAGCAACTAACAGTTTACTGCACTACACCAGGTTTCATCCATTTCATCTAAAAAATTGAATGCCTAAGGGTCAGTTTCTCTATTTCAGGAGAAACTAACTCCAATTCTGATTTTCGAGCACAAGCCAAAGATTTGACCATGTGCTTCAAAAATAGAGGGTACCCATGGAAAATCATCTCAAGGGCCTTTCAATATGCATACAAGGATAGATCAAGTCTTTTCACTAAAAAGGTATGTGATCCCCTCAGGCCTCTTTCTCTAGTTACCACCTATAACAACCAATGGTCAGATATCCGTGGGATCCTGACTAGAAACTGGGGCATTTTACTAAGTGACCCCAAAACTATTTCCCTTATTCCTCCTAATCCACATTTGGTGGCTAGACGGGCAAGAAATCTGAAGGACGACCTCTGCCATAGTCATTACCAATGCCCCACGACCAAACTTAAATGTGGATTCAGGATCTTTGGATCTTACTCATATGGCAACTGCAATATTTGTCAATATATGATTGCACAGGACGCTTACTCTATTTCTACTCTATCCTTTCAGATTCAGCCCAAGGAATTTTTCAACTGTAAATCAAGAAACCTGGTCTACGTTATTTTTTGTGATTACCCATAAATTTATGTGGGACAAACCACACAGGAACTGAGGAGAAGGATGCAGCAGCACCTTTCAAATATCTCAACGGCCCAAAAAGACAGTGAAAAGAGAAAACCATCTCGTCGGTGGCCTCTCACTTTCTGGATGTCCATCAAAGTCGAACTTTAGGCATCAAGGTCATGGGCCTTGAGAGCATACACATAAATATAAGGGGCGGAAATATTGTTAATCCACTTCTCTGCTGCGAATCCAAATGGATCTATGACCTTCTAAGTGTATCCCCAAAAGGACTAAATGAAGATCTTCTCTTTACAGGGTTTTACAAACAATTGTGATTGACTGTACCATTATGTTGGTGTGTTTACTAGTATGTGTTCAAGACACTGAAACTTTTTTGGTTTATTTGCTGATTAGTTCAGTTCTTGATTGGTTACTCTTTCATACCTATGTATATGATGGTGGTATATTACCACCTTTCTTTATCACTTTTCCTCTAGTAATTTGATGTAACCTAAAATTGAGATCATAATATATAAAATAATATAATATATATATATATATATTATTTATATATATATATATATCTTGGTCTTTATTTGGCTAATCATTTCTCTCAATGGGGCACTTGGATGGGACGATATTGTTGATCGAAGTCATATACCGCTGGCTCATTTTACATACCTGTTGTTCATAGTTTATTATATATGACATCTTGTTTTCTTCATCCATCTCCTTTCTATTCTTCTCTCCCTTCCCCCCCTTTTTCATCCTCACCTTCTCCACTTCCCTCACTTTCTTCACTTCCTTCCCCTCTTCTCCTTTTTCCTTGCCTACTCCCTAACAGGAGGTACTTACATTCTTCTACTTTTAGATTTCATTTAATATGACCAATAAATAAATATGATTGACCTTCCATCTTTTCTGTGTTATTCTACCTTCTTATTTCCTTATTCTGGGTCATACTAGTATTCAGATTATTGACATCGCTCTTTTTCTCTTTTGCTTTATATTGGTGTGAGATTTGTGACCGCTTGATGAGAACGTAATTGACATTTCTGCCCTCTGGTGGCCACTTCCTTCCATTTACTTACTCAACTTGCTTTAAGTATAAGCGCATGCGCATAAGGTACATGCGACTCGTTGCATTTACTTGTATGTCTCCTACCGCTTCCGCGCATGCGCGGTTCATTTCTCTCGGCCGTCTTCCATCGGAGTGTACGCCACACACATGCACCCGACTTCCGGCATTCTGCATCAGACCGTGGCTGAAACTGCCGGCTCTTTGCCAGCGTGTCTCTCAGCTGTTTGTGATTAAGGTATTTGGGATTTTTCTATTTACATTTGGGAGCTTGCTTGAGACAGCATACCTGCCTCTGAAGAAGCAACTGGTGTGGCGACACGCATTGGGCTTCCATGCACCCCACCAACGGCTGCAACACATTCAGGTCTTGCTCTATTGGCATCATCTTCATGGGACTTCAGTATAGTCCTGCACTATTGCAGCTGCAGGCAGGCCTATGCCACTCAGGCTTGTATTCTTAGGGACATTCCTGCTATTTTTCAGCTGATATTGGTACTGTATCTCATGATATATCCCCTATCATGATTGGGTTGTTCATGTTAAGCCCATGTGTTATGTGGTAAACTATATACAGTATGTGGTTAATTCTATATATGGAATTCTTTTGTTGATACAACTTATTTATATATGGGATACACAAATGTTTCATGCTTCTCTACTACATGCTGTCCCGTTATTTGAGTCCGTGATTTTCTTTGGGTGCCTCATACTGATCTCTCTTATAGAGGCTATAGTAATTTGTCTTGTTTATTGATGCTTATATAGCACCTGTATTTATCTAAATATTTATTTGTATATGGTGCTGTTTTTTGGTGTTGTATTGCTGCTTGTGGGGGTTCTATTCTATGTGTTTTTAAATGTTTTTAAGTGGTTTGGCACTGCTTGTTTTCTCCTAATAAAAATTGCTATATATGTATTTGGTGGTCCCTGTTTTTATGCATGTCTTTCTTTTTTTTGTTCCTTTGACTCTAGTGGTTACTGGCATGCTTCAGGTAGATCCCGTTTAATTGTTAATGGTGCCCTCCTAACCCTTTTTGTATGCTGCAGGAGGGACTGGTGCACTTCACAAAATAGATGGCATCATGAGAAAAGATGATTATGTGGCAATACTGAAGCAACATCTCAAGGCATCAGCCAAGAAGTTAAAGCTTGGGTGGAAATGAGTCTTCCAAATAGACAATGACCAGAAGCATACTGCCAAAATGGTAACAAAGTGGCTTAAGGATAACAAAATCGATAATTTGGAGTAGCCATCACAAAGCCCTGATCTCAATCCTATGGAAAATTTATGAGCAAAGCTGAAAAGGCAGGAGCGAGCAAGACGACCAACAAACCTGGATCAGTTACACCAGTTTTGTATGGAGGAATGGGCCCAAATTCTGACAAACTATTGTGAGAAGCTTGTGGAAGGAAATCCCAAACGTTTGACCATTCAATTTAAGGGCAGTGGTACCTAATACTAATGAAATGTATGTAAACTTTTGACTTTGCAGTAAGTAATAAAAATGCCTTAAACATTCTCTCTCATTATTCTGGCATTTGGCAAATATTAATAATTATGGTAATCCTAATTGATCTAAAATGGGAAAGGTTTATTCTGATTTCATGTCAGATAGTGAGAAAAACATGCATATGTGTCTTTTTACAAAGTGCATGAAAACTTCTAGTTTCAACTGTATGTATATGACGATAAATATTTATCTAACAGTACCATTAACATGTTTATTGGGATATGCTCTACTGACCACTGTCAAAGAGATCTGCTTATAGTTCTGATGTATTGCCCTATATGACCACTGTTGATGGGGTCTGTTGTACATTTGAACAAAACAAACTGACAGAAGTATAGATCACCAGGTCAATATATACGTTGTGATAAATTTAAGAGGTAATGTGCAATATTATTAAGATGTCCTCAAACATCTGGAAGATTTTTATTTTCTTCTGTTTTTGAAAAACTGCTCTATTTACCACTGCCAATAGGTGCAGTTTTCATACTGGGTACAGGGAGATGAGGCAGCTGATTGCTGATGGATGATTCCATATGACTATAAGTTACTCTGTGATTAAACATGTTATTCAATATACGTACATTGTGATTAATATATGGATAAAAATAAAAATGTGCAATATGTCTGACAGCTTGTTTGACATTTGTCAGAGGTTTTTCTTGAATAACTGCCCTACTTGCCACTGCGAATCAATGCATTTTTGCACATACAGTAATAGATCACAAAGATGAGGAGATTAATTTAAGTGATTCCACTTGACTAAAGTTTTTCTATGTGCTAAAAGAAAATTCTGAATGGTGATATAGTATAAACCAGGGGTGGGCAATTAATTTTCCTGAGGGGCCACATGAGAGACCGTGACTGTTGTGGAGGGCCGAACCAATAGGCTGAAATTAATTCTACTCAATATTACTATGTTATAATATTGTATCACTTAATATTGAGCAGAATTAAGCATGCTGACATCCCGCTGTATATCATTTGAACCCCAGTACAGCACCTTCCTATACATACTGCAGGAGCCCCACACAGCCTCTCCATGTGCAGCATGTCACACCATAACCTCCCCATGTGCTGCATGTCACCCCATAGCCTCCCCATGTGCAACATGTCATCCCCATAGCCTCACCATGTGCAACATGTCATCCCATAGCTCCCATGTGCAGCATGTCACCACCATAGCCTCCACATATTCTGCACGATGCCCCCATAGCCTCCTCATGTGCTGCACGATACCGCCATAGCCTCCCATATGCTGCATGACAGCCCCATAGCCTCTCCATGTTCTGCACAACAGCCCCATAGCCTCCGCATAAGCTGCACGACACCCCCATAGTCTTATGGTCTGCACGACACCCCCACAACCTCCCCATGCACACCCAAACATCCCACACATATGAAAAAAATAACACCACATACTCACCTCAGTCCCATTTCCCGGCGCTCTGCTTCTCTCCCTGCCTCTGGTGCGCTGACTCTTCTCAGTACACAGTTGACGCAATGAAATTACATCATCGCGTCAGCTGTTTCACATGATGATTGATGTAGGAAGTGGTCGGAGGCCCCTCCTCCACCAACACAGTCAGCGCAGATGGAGACATCGAGCAGAAGGGCACCATGCAGCTCTGTGGACCTCTGGTTTCCAGCCCAATGGCTGTCTCACTTCACGGGCCGGACTGAGACAGCCAGATGGCTGCACTTTGCCCAGGCCTGGTATAGACTATAATGGAGGATGGAGGCCGAAAGGGCATGTATCTATATGGCTACTTAATGATATACTCCATTGGTTCTCTGCACTGATAATACCAAAGTTGTCAGCCTGTGAGGGGTAGGAAATAGTTACTTGAGTACCCACTTTTTGTCGGTCTGAGTTTTCCATTTTTAATGTATACTAATACAGTAACATTTGTTTTTAGGAGAATTCTCACATTTTTGCTATAATAGTATTTATCGAGTGAGTCTGACAATATGATTTTTGTTTGCTATATAAACTATGTAAATAATAAAAATAATTAAATGAGTTATTAAAATATTAAACATTAGACAATATAGTTTTCAAACTAACAAGATAATGCATGGGAAACAAATGTCAATACTTATGATTATGAATATTTTTAATTAACCCAAGCAAGGTCTATGGCCACAAGTCTGTTTATTTTTTCTGTTTAGTGCAGACAAATGGAACAGAAAAGCAGAAAAACAGAATTAGCATCCTGTGGATTCCTGTTTCAAACAGAAGTAGAGGGGCCCAATTTATTTTTTATTAGCCCGTCTAGTATCCATTTGTTGTTTATTTTCAGAGTGGAAAAATAATTAATGCAAGCAGAACTCTTTCTTCCATCCTTAACCCCTTAGTGACCAAGCCAGTTTTGACCTTAATGACCAGGCTAAATTTTTGAAATCTGACCAGTTTTACTTTATGAGGTAATAACTCTGGAACGCTTCAACGGATCCCACAGATTCTGAGAATCTTTTCTGTACTTCATAATAGTGGAAACATTTGCTTGATATAACTCTGCATTTATTTGTGAAAATATCAGAAATTTGGCAAAAATTTCAAAATTTTCAATCTTTCAATTCTTATGCCCTTAACTCATAAAGTTATCATACACAAAATAGTTAATAAATAACATTTCCCACATTTCTACTTTACATCTGCATAATTTTTTTAACTTTTTTTTTGTAAAGAAGTTAGAACGGGTTACAGTTGACCAGAAATTTTACAAAACCATTTTTTAGGGACCACATCTCATTTAAAGTGACTTTGGGGTGGCTATATGACAGAAAATAACCAAAAGTGATACCATGCTGAAAACTGCACCGCTCAAAGTACTCAAAACCACATTCAAGAAGTGTATTAACCCTTCACCTGCTTCATAGGAACTAAGGTAATGTGAACTAAAGTAATGTGTAAGGAAAAAATGAACCTTTAATTTTTTTTCACAAAAAATTACTATAGCCCAAAATTTCTTATTTTTACAAGGGTAACAGGAGAAAAAGGGACCATAAAATTTGTTGAACAATTTCATGGTTTTTTGGGAATGTACACGGAATCCCAGAGGTAAGCGCTCAGCAGAGAGCACAGGATAAATATGAGCCGACCCTTATTACGATTTTTGGGAGGTAGAATGAACAAGTAGACAGCAGTACAAGAATCGTTTTTATTTTTGCGCTGTTCAGCGTGCGGTATAAGTGAGAAGACGGATTTATCATTTGGGTTGGTGCGACTACAGCAATACCAGATTTACATTGTTTTACTTTTTTAGGTTTTGCTGCTTTCACACAATAAAAATGCTTCTTTTGTAAAAATATTTAGACTTGAGAGTCCTCAGTGGTTGATACCTTTTAATGGCTAACTGAAAAGATGGTAACAAATTGAAAGCTTTCGAGACTACTCAGGTCTCTTCATCAGGCTAGACTAATACAAAATCTGAAGAATCACATATTTATATACACAACAGGACACAGGAATAATGCAATAGGTAAGACCTATGTCTTACCTATTGCATTATTCCTGTGTCCTGTTGTGTATATAAATATGTGATTCTTCAGATTTTGTATTAGTCTTTGCCTGATGAAGAGACCTGAGTAGTCTCGAAAGCTTGCAATTTGTTACCATCTTTTCAGTTAGCCATTAAAAGGTATCAACCACTGAGGACTCTCAAGTCTAAATATTTTTCTATCTACTGGCTAACACGGTACGAAGATACACATCTTTCCTATATCTTTTGTAAAAGTAATTTTTTTGTTGCCATATTCTGAGAGCTGTAAATTTTTTA
This sequence comes from Oophaga sylvatica, assembly GCA_033576555.1. Lineage (NCBI taxonomy): Eukaryota > Metazoa > Chordata > Amphibia > Anura > Dendrobatidae > Oophaga > Oophaga sylvatica. The sequence continues at coordinate 414,622,884 of JARQOD010000005.1, forward strand.
GTTTTTGGCAAACAGAGCTGCATAGGGCTTATTTTTTGTGGGACGAGTTTCAGATTTGTTTGGTACCATTTTGGGGTATATCATATTTTTGCTCACTTTTTATTCAGATTTTTCAAACACAGAATGAACAAAAAACAGCAATTCAGTTATTATTTTTTTTTTCGTGCAGTATAAGTGATAAGACCGATTTGTTCGTTACGTCAGTATGATTACAGTGATACCAGATTTATATTTTTTTATGTTTTGCTATTTTTACAGACTAAAAACTATTTTAGCAAATGAATTTATTTTTGCATCGTCATATTCTGAGACTTGTAACTTTTTACTTTGCCAAGTGGGCCATATAAGGGCGTGCTTTTTGCAAGACAATCTGACATTTTCATTTATACCATTTATTTTTAAGTATCACTTTTTGATTGCTTTTTATTCACTTTTGTTTGAGTCACTATGATGAAAAAGTGTTATTTTTGGGGTGTGTTTTTCTTTTTAACGGCGCTCGCCATACTGAATAAATAACGTGCCAGTTTTATAGTGGGTCGTTCCCGATATGGCGATACCATTTATGTGTACTTTTTTTGCTTAATTTTATTTAGTTCTGTGCTTTGAGTGGCAAATCAGATTTTCGTGATTTGTGTGCACTTTTTTGTGTTTTTTTGTTGTACTTTTTTACACTTTTTCACTGTGGGACATGTCTAATTATTTACTCTTTATTACTGGTCTCATACACCGCAGTACTCGTGAGTGCATGAGAGCAGTCAGTGTGTGTGACTCAGCCTGTGAGACCCAGCTTATAGTTGGATCTCACAGGCCATAGCCTGTGGTCATCACATGACCTCAGGGTACCATGGTAACCATCAGGACCTGTGATTTTCAATGCGAGGTCTGATGGTTATTTAGCAGGTCTTGTGACTCCTTTTTAACAACTTAAATATCGCTATCCCGATTAACAGCGGTATTTAAGGGGTTAATCGACACTGATATATGCAAAACCAGCTGAGGCCAATACTGCAGGGTGTCAGCTGTCATAAACAGCTGAAACCCACGGGAATTGCCACAACAGAGCGGCTCTATACTCCTATTCCTTAAAGCCATAAAAAGTGGGGCTGAGGAATAAGGCCACTTAACCAGCATCTTTAAAAGGAGTATCGGCAGTCATTAAGGGGTTAAAATACATAAAACAGAAAGGAGATCAACCCAATATAAATCAATGCCGCCCTTCTGCTTGTTTGAAATAGCAAATGCACAGAATCCTAATTCCGCTAATTTGTTCTATTTACAGTATATATTCTACACATAACAGACAAATTGAAATGGACATGTGAACAGAGCGGGATAGTAAATATAGATAAAACTGTACAGTATTATACAAAAGTTTTAGACAAATTTGGAAAAAAATTGACCCCATATTAAAGGGTAAGCGTAGCTACACCAAACATTGGTTTGATCCAGATTTCTCTTTTGCTCATATACTTTACATTTTGTTGACTAACTAACCCCTTTCCGACATGCACCGTATATATACAGCGCTGTGGTAGCTGAGTTCCTGCAAAGCGAAGTATATAAATAGTGCTGCCATTTCCAATCACCTCACTTCATAGGGCGATGACAGAGGCAAGATGGCTGTTGTCTCTGACAGCAGGCCAGTCCTGCAAGTCGCCTCGGGGGGCTGTACCACCCATTGCGTCGGCGATCGCTGTGATTGGCTTATCAATACTGACCAGCCAATTACAGCGATGTCACAATAAAGTTTTAAAAAAATAAAACAGCCAAGTGTGTTGTGAATGGGTTTGAGATGAGTTCTGAGCAGAGGCTCCCTCTGGTGGTTACAAGCGGTACTAGTGAGGATTGTGAGGACTGGGAATCAGGTGTTACTGATTGGTCTTTTATAAGGGAGTCATTTTCCCATCAGGGTTGCCGGTGATCAATTGTTCTGGTCGGAATCCTTCTTTCCAGTTTCCCTTGTAGCCTGCTGTGTCGTGTCTGCATCTCCTGCTATCAGATAAGACAATTTCTTATTTTGTGTTTTTGCTATATTTTTGCATTTTGTCCTGCACTTCTGTGGGGGCCTTCAGGGTCCCCTCCGGGGGCTTCTGCCCTCTCAGTTTAGTCCAGCCACTGTGTTTTGTACTTTTGCTTTTTCCAGTTTTTTCAGTGGCTACTGTTATGTTACGGTAGCTGAGGAGTGCAGGTAAAAAAGGCAATACACCAGAGCAGTTGGAATCTATGAGATTGCAGTACCCTGACTAACCACCGCAACTAGAGGCAGCCGTGGAGCGTTCCTACGTTGGTCCTAGACGCCTCGTCACAGCCTGAGAAACTAACTACACCTAAAGATAGAAATAGGAAAGCTATCTGCCCCGGAGCAGAACCCCAAAGATAATAGAAAGCCCCCAAACATGTAATGGCGGTTAGACAAGAGGAAATACTGACACAGAAAGAAAATAGTATGAGCAAACGCTGGGGCCCAAACTATCTAAATAGAAAAGGATAGGAAGGGTACTTACTGCAATCTCAGAAAACCCTGAAAAACACCAACTCTACTAATTTCAAAATCACCTGAGATCACACGACCTCTACCACCTAAATTAGCTCTCTGGTGTAACAAAAACAAAACAGCAGCCACTGAAAAAACTGGAAAAAGCAAAAGTACAAAACACAGTGGCTGGACTAAACTGAGAGGGCAGAAGCCCCCGGAGGGGACCCTGAAGGCCCCCACAGAAGTGCAGGACAAAATGCAAAAATATAGCAAAAACACAAAATAAGAAATTGTCTTATCTGATAGCAGGAGATGCAGACACGACACAGCAGGCTACAAGGGAAACTGGAAAGAAGGATTCAGACCAGAACAATTGATCACCGGCAACCCTGATGGGAAAATGACTCCCTTATAAAAGACCAATCAGTAACACCTGATTCCCAGTCCTCACAATCCTCACTAGTACCGCTTGTAACCACCAGAGGGAGCCTCTGCTCAGAACTCATCTCAAACCCATTCACAACACAAGTGATATGCTGTGATAGATGTTGTATAAGACAGCACCAATCACAGCAGTCAGTGTGCGTGGCATCCTGCGCTGAACATTCGTGCTCTTTCCGTGGCCGCAGCACTCTCAGTAATATTGCTGTGGCCAAGCAACTTTTTCCTTTTTTTAGCTAGTTAGAGTATTGGATGTTGCATTGTAAGTGTCGTTCAACTTTCTGTTAGAAAAAAAATAATAGTAAAAAGTAGCTTTATGGGTAGAAAGGTATCATTTTTATTTTGCAAAAAAAAGTAATTGTTACCGCTGGGTAATTTCTTAGCTAGTGCATTATGGGAGCGTATGTCACAGTATTAGTGCCGTCAATTTTTCTTTTGCTAAAAAAAAAAGAATAGTTAGTGCCGAGTAAATTTTTAGAAAGTGCATTAGGGAAGCATACATCAAAGTATTAGTGACGTCTGTTTTTCTTTTGCAAAAAAAAGAATAGTTAGCGCAGAGTAATTTTATAGGTATGGCACCAGTGTAGTGAACGTCACTATAATTTTTTGATACAAACTTTTTTTTTTTACATTTTCCTTTTTTCTCTCTACTTTTTTATAATTAATAGCTTCCTTTATACAAGCCCCACACAATTAATGTGTAAAAGCAACACTTACACACATCCCCAGTGTTTTTAAGAATAAAATAAAAATGGCCCATTTGTTAAGAAGACACTACTAACTAGAAGAGGCATATGCTTTCCTTGCCTCGGACACGGATTCAGACAGTGAGGAAGATCTCACATTCTTCTATTTCTCCTCCTCCTCCTCCACCTCATCAAATGAGGAGGGACCCTCAACACGGTGCCCTAGGACCCTCACAGCTGATCCACCTCAGTCCTAGATATATTCAGAGCCATGCGTCTGCACAGACGTAGTCTGCACAGGATTACTATTTCAAATTCCATATTTCAAATTACAGATTTCTAATTACTATACTATGAATTAGACTAGAATTCTAGAATGCATTTGCCCACTCATCGCTCCTGCAATGTCATCTGTACCACTCTAATCAAGCTGTTTCTCCTCTTCCTACAGGTATGAAGCAAATATCTCCAGCTTTACCAAATTGCTGTGTGTGTGTCTTTGAACTGCTTAATTTTGCATGGTATGAAGCAAATATCTCCAGCTTTACCAAATTGCTGTGTGTGTGTCTTTGAACTGCTTAATTTTGCATGGTATGAAGCAAATATCTCCAGCTTTACCAAATTGCTGTGTGTGTGTCTTTGAACTGCTTAATTTTGCATGGTATGAAGCAAATATCTCCAGCTTTACCAAATTGCTGTGTGTGTGTCTTTGAACTGCTTAATTTTGCATGGTATGAAGCAAATATCTCCAGCTTTACCAAATTGCTGTGTGTGTGTCTTTGAACTGCTTAATTTTGCATGGTATGAAGCAAATATCTCCAGCTTTACCAAATTGCTGTGTGTGTGTCTTTGAACTGCTTAATTTTGCATGGTATGAAGCAAATATCTCCAGCTTTACCAAATTGCTGTGTATGAAGCAAATATCTCCAGCTTTACCAAATTGCTGTGTGTGTGTCTTTGAACTGCTTAATTTTGCATGGTATGAAATCATCTATGCAGCTTTTTCTCTGTTTTTGACTGTTTAATAAGTGCATATAATATCCCTGGCATTTCACTTACCCATCCTCCTGTATTCACAATTGCATTCATTCCCCTTGTGTCCTCCATGCATACCTGAGCTGCCAGCCCCTTCCCCCTCTTTTATTAGCTTTGCTTATCTGTGACCATGTGGTCTGGGTAATCACGCCCACATCCCCCCTCACAGCTGATCCACCTCAGTCCTAGATATATTCAGAGCCATGCGTCTGCACAGACGTAGTCTGCACAGGATTACTATTTCAAATTACAGATTTCTAATTACTATACTATGAATTAGACTAGAATTGGACTGGAATTTGACTGTAAGTTGACCAATATATTAATCAGGACTGGAATCAGGTATCCCACACTTTGCTTCTTTTTATTATGTATTTTATCCCTATCCTCCTGTGTTCCCTTGCCATCCACATTCACCGCCCCATCCCCCCTCCATCACGACTCATACACATCAGCCCCTCTATCCTTCCCTCTCCCATGTACAGCTCCCATGCACTCCTCATCTTCCTGAAAAACCTCAGCCCATCTTGCCCAAACACATCACAGAAAAAACCTACTTACAATTCCAAAAACTACCTGCTCTTTATCTTCCTACTCCTACTGATTTCAGGGGACATCTCCCCCAACCCTGGTCCACCATCCCCCAACCTCAATCTCTACCCTACCTCATTCCGAAACCATAATAATCTTATTAATATTACTTGCACTCCCTCATCTCCTTCTTTCAATTGTGCCCTCTGGAATCCACGGTCTGCATGCAACAAGCTACCCTTCCTGCACAACTACTTTCTGAACCACTCTCTTAATCTGTTGGCACTCACTGAAACCTGGATTCAGGATTCTGACACGGTCTCCCCTGCCGCCATTTCCTATGGTGGTTTACAGTTCTCCCATTCCCCAAGAACCGCAAACAGACATGGTGGTGGAGTTGGCATACTCCTGTCCCCACAATGCACTTTCCAGGTCATCCCCCCAATTCCATCACTCTCATTCCCTTCTTTTGAGGTCCACACCATCAGGCTCTTCCATCCCCTCTCCCTCAGAGTAGCGGTCATATATCGGCCCCCAGGCTCACCCACCCAGTTTCTCGACCACTTCTCAGCCTGGCTGCCGCACTTCATGTCCTCAGAACTACCAACCCTTATCCTTGGAGACTTCAACATCCCCATTAACAGCCCTACTTCCACATCTGCATCTCAGCTTCTATCACTAACCACTTCTCTAGGCCTCTCACAGCTTTCAACCTCTGAGACACACAAGGATGGCAACACCCTTGACCTGGTCTTTGTCCGCCTCTGTTCAATCTCCCACCTAAATAACTCACCGCTTCCACTCTCTGACCACAACATTCTCTCCTTCACGCTCACAAATCCTCCACCACCCCAGCGCACTCCCACCTACCACACATTCAGAAATCTACAAGCCATTAACCCTCAGACACTTTCAGACTCCCTACACTTATCGCTGTCCCCAATCTCCTCTTTTTCCTGTACTGATCTGGCTGTTCATCACTACAATGACACTCTTAGAAACACCCTTGACCAAGTAGCACCGCTCACCCTCAGAACCTCCAAACACACAGTAAAACAGCCCTGGCTCACATTGCAAACTCGACTTCTTCAGCGATGCTCTAGGAGTGCTGAACGCCTCTGGAGAAAAACCTGCACACCAGAAGACTTCATCCACTTTAAATTCATGTTAAGAACTTATAATGCTGCCCTTCACCTCGCCAAACAGACCTACTTCACCACACTGATCTCCTCACTAGCCAACAACCCCAAGAAACTCTGACTCTTTTCACTCCCTCCTCAGGCCAAAAGCACAAGCCCCTATCACAGACATTTGTGCTGACGACCTGGCCTCCCACTTTATAGAAAAAATAGATACTATCCGTCAGGAAATCTGCTCTCAACCACCAAGTGCTGTGACCCCCATCCCACCCTGCATTTCCCCTGGCTCACTTTCCACATTTGATACCATCACAGAAGAAGAAGTCTCCAGACTCCTCTCTTCCTCTCGTCCGACTACATGCACTACCGACCCCATCCCCTCACATCTCCTCCAGTCTCTCTCTCCAGTTGTCACAACTCACCTAACTACAATCTTTAATCTCTCACTCTCCTCTGGCATTTTCCCATCCTCCTTCAAACACTCCATCGTTACTCCACTACTAAAGAAACCCACTCTTGACCCTTCCTGCACAAACAACTACAGACCGGTCTCCAATCTCCCCTTCATCTCTAAACTTTTGGAGCGCCTAGTATACTCCCGCCTCACCCGTTACCTCTCCACTCACTCCCTCCTAGACCCTTCACAGTCCGCCTTCCGACCCCTACATTCGACTGAAACTGCACTCATCAAAGTGACCAATGACCTTCTTACAGCAAAACGTAACGGTGACCACTCTCTGCTCATTCTACTCGACCTTTCTGCAGCTTTTGACACGGTTGACCACCGTCTCCTACTGTCTAGGCTCCAGTCACTAGGTATTAAGGACACTGTTCTCTCCTGGTTCTCCTCCTATCTTTCTGACCGCTCCTTCAGTGTCTCGTTCTCTGGCTCCACGTCATCTCCTCTTCCTCTCACTGTCGGTGTACCCCAGGGCTCAGTCCTTGGCCCCCTTCTCTTCTCTCTCTACACGGCCCCAATTGGACAGACCATCAGCAGATTTGGCTTTCAGTACCATCTTTATGCCGATGACACACAACTATACACGTCATCCCCCGACCTTACCCCCGCTGTTCTACAGAACACCACCGACTGTCTGTCCGCAGTCTCCAACATCATGTCCGCTCTCTATCTGAAACTTAACCTTTCCAAGACTGAACTGCTTCTGCTCCCGCCATCTAATAACCTCCCTAAATCTGACATTTCCCTCTCTGTGGGCGGCACCATAATAACACCCCGGCAGCAGGCTCGCTGTCTGGGTGTTATGTTTGACACCAATCTCTCCTTCACCTCCCATATACAATCTCTTGCCCGCTCTTGCCGTCTACACCTAAAGAACATCTCTAGAATCCGCCCTTTCCTCACAATGGAAACAACAAAAACCCTCACTGTAGCATTGATCCACTCCCGCCTGGACTACTGCAACGCACTATTACTTGGCCTCCCCATCACTCGACTATCCCCTCTTCAGTCCATCCTTAATGCAGCAGCCAGGGTCATCCATCTGGCTAATCGGTACTCGGACGCGTCCGCTCTTCGCCAGTCCTTACACTGGCTGCCCATTCATTATAGGATCCAATTCAAAGTACTGGTTCTCACCCACAAATCTCTCCACAGTGCAGCACCCCCTACATCTCCTCCCTCATTTCTATCTATCGGCCCAACCGACTGCTGCGCTCTGCAAACGACGTTCGACTAACCTCTGCACTAATCCGTACCTCCCACTCCCGACTCCAAGACTTCTCCCGTGCTGCGCCAATCCTCTGAAATGCTCTACCCCAAGAAATTAGGACTATCCACAATTTGCATGGTTTCAGGCGCTCCCTCAAAACACATTTGTTCAGAGCGGCCTATCACATTCACTAACCAAAGTCATTCTATGTGTAAGTGTGTGTGTGTAGCCCATTCACTATCTCCATCTATCCCTCACTCCCTCAAGATGGCTGGACCATCATTGTAAATGCACCATTGTATATATACACCTGTACTTTGTATCTCCCCCACCTCATTGTAGATTGTAAGCTCTCACGAGCAGGGTCGGCTTATTTTGCTTTAATTATTGTATGGTTAACGTTGTTACCTATGACTTGTGTTTTGAAATTGTTAAACTGTAAAGCGCTGCGGAATATGTTGGCGCTATATAAAGATTATTATTATTATATTATTATTAGGCAACCCATACAGCAAGAGATCCCATATGGACTCTGTGCCCCGAAAATTATCAGTCTGCTTTTCCGGATTTATGTGCAGCTCAGTAATCCAATTTGATGTTACAGGCATCACTGCAATTGATTTTTTCAAATTCTTTTTCAGGGAGGAAATAAATCTTATAGTGGTCCAGGCAAATTTGTTTGCCCATCAATTTTTCACCCAAAATTCAACATCATCATATGCCAGACTGGATCCCTGTAAAAACAGCAGAAATTATGACATTTTGGTGCATTGTGCTGCAAATGGGCATAGTCAGAAAACAAGAGCTTCATAAATACTGGAGTACTGATATACTCTAAAGCACACCGACACCGGTATTCCTTATGGCTACACCAAGGACAAGATTTGAAGTGATCCAATAATGTTTGCATTAGGCCGGGATCACACATGCGAGAAACAAGGACGAGTCTCGCATGTGAATTCCCAGCACTGCCGCTGGCACTCGGGAGCGGAGCGAGCGGCTGCATAGAAATACATGCAGCCGTACACTCCGCTCCCGAGTGCCGGCGGCAGTGCCGGGAATTCATATGTGAAACTCGTCCGTGTTTCTCGCATGTGTGATCCTGGCCTTAAAGTGATAATGTGCATTGTCCTCCCAAGACAATCCTAACTTTGATTGTCTATATAAAATTCAGCCACTAGTTGAACACTTCAGCAGAAAATTTTCAGAGGCGTACACACTCCAGAGGGACGTCGCTATAGATGAATCTCTTTCAAAAGGCAGGCTAATATTCCAACAATACCTGCCCAGTAAGAGAGCCAAGTATGGAATTAAACTGTATAAGTTGTGCAAGAGTACCTCAGGGTACACCCAAAGATTTAGGGTCTGAGAAGAAAAGGACATCCAGATTGAACCCCCTGAATGCCCCATGTACTGGTGATGAGTGGGAAATGCTGCACCCACTGCTTGATATCACCTGTACATTGATAACTTTTACACCAGCATCCCACTCTTCAAGACCCTCTCTGTCAGAGGTACAGTTGCATGCAGCATCGTGCACAAAAATCAGAGTCTTCCCTGAGCCACTAATTGGGCAACTGCTGAGAAAGGGCGAAAGCTAAGCCCAATGCAGAAATAACTTACTGATGGTCAAGAATAAAGACAAGAGGGATCTCATTATCTTGACCACCATACACCGTGACAGCTCCCTTGTCACTGTCCGAGGTACCACAACACAAGTCTCAAAGCCAGATTGTATCCAGGATTACAATAGGTATATGGGGGGTGTAGATGTCCCAGATCCGATCTTCAAACCATACAGTGCCATGTGAAAATCTAAAGTATGGTACAATAAATTGGCAGGGAACATTATCCAGATGGCACTGTACAATGCTTTTGTGCTGTTTCAGTCTGCAGGCAATAAGTGGACCGTCCTTCAGTTTCAGGAGGTAGTCATCAATGCCCTAATGTTTGGCACTCAGTAAGTTGAGTGTCCCATACTTCTGAAACTGATGGTGATTGTATCGTAATAAGTCTACATTTTCCAGGAGAGGTTCCCCAAACAGCGAAGAAGAGAAGATAAAAAAAAAGTGTAAAGTATGCTCAAAGAGGAGAATCAGAAAAGTCACAATTTAGTATTGTGAAACCTGCCCTTTGCAATAAGGCTTGCTTCAAATCATACCACACATAGTCAAATTAATAAAATTTGTTTTTACCCTGTTTATACAACACACTTTTATAATCTGATGTACTCGGCACAACTTACGCATACCATCACATTATAAATTCATACACCAGTAAAATCAAAAGCATTGTAATAACTAACATAAAACTATGCCCCTAGATAAATTCCTTGAGGGGTGTAGTTTCCAAAATGGGGTCACTTTTGGGGGATCCCACTGTTTACGCACATAAGGGGCTCTCCAAACGCAACATGGCGCCTGCAGGCAATTCTATCAAAGTCTCCAAGCCAAAACTCCTTCCAAGCCTTTCTGTGCGACCAAACAGTAGTTGTCCACCACATATGGGGTATCGGATCGGTATACTCAGGGGAAATTGCACAACAAATTTTTGGGGTACATTTTCTCGTGTTACCCTTGTGAAAATAAAAAAAATTGGGGCTAGAATTTTTTTTTTGCGAAAAAATGTGTTTTTTTTATTTTCATGATAGCATATTAAATCTGTGAAGCACCTGGAGGTTCAAGGTGCTCACCACACATCTAGTTAAGGTTCTTGAGAGGTCTAATTTCCAAAATGGGGTCACTTGTGGTGGGCTTCCATTGTTTAGGCACATCAGGGGCTTTCGCTCTCTATTACAGACAATTTTGCGCTCAAAAAGGGAAAGGGTGTTCCTTCCCTTTCGAGCCCTGCCATGCGCCCATTGATTTTTCCCAACATATGAGGTATCAGCATACTTAGGTGAAATTGCACAACAAATTTTGGGGTTTATTTTCTCCTGTTACCCTCATGAAAAAAAATTGTGTCTAAAATAAAGTTTTGAGGGTAAAAATTTAAATATTCACTTTTTCCTTCCACATTGCTTCAGTTCCTGTGAAGCACCTGAAGAGTTAATAAACTTATTGAATGAGGGGTGCCATTTTTAGAATGATTTTACTTTTGGGTATTTTCAGTCATATAAACCGCTCAAAGTCGCTTCAAATGTGTGTAATGTCCCTAAAAGAATTGGTTCAATGTAAAGAAGACATGTGGTAAATGTGATGTATTAACTATTTTGTGTGACATAACTCTGGTTTAAGGGTATAAATATGAAAAGTTTAAAATTTTCACCAAATTTCCGATATTTGTAGAAATAATTGCAAGTCGTATTAACCCCTTAGTGACTGGGCCAAATATTTAAAATCTGACCATTGTCACTTTATTTGGTAATAACTCTGTAACGCTTCAACAAATCCCAGTGATTTTGAAATAGTTTTTTGTGATTTATGATAATGGTAAATTTAATTCAGTATGTTTTATGCTTATTTATAAAAAATTATAAAAAAAATCAAAAATTTTACAAAAATGTAAAAAAAATGCAATTTGCAAACTTTGAATGATTATCCCTTTAATCCAGATAGTCATACCACAGAATAAAACATTAATAAATGGCATTCCCCTCATGTCTGCTTTAAATGTGCACCATTTGTAAAATGTTATTTTATTTTATTAGCATTTTAGGAGGTTTAAAAATGTAGCAGTCATTTTTCATTTTTTCAAGGAAATTTACAAGATTTATTTTTTTTAGGGACTTAACCAGGTTTGAAGTGACTTTGGGGGGTCCTATATGATGGAAAAAAACAAAAATGATACCATTTTAAAAACAGCACTCCTCCACATATTGAAAACTGTTGTCAGGTAGCTTATTAACCCTTCAGGTGATTTTCAGGAATTAATGCAAAGTGGCATGACAGGAATGAAAAAGTGCATTTTTACCATCTAAATGTCGCTAACTTCTGAAAAGGCTACTGTAGCCGGCAGACAAAGGCCTTCATGATCTCTGGGTGCTAATGGGGTTAAATAGGAAGCCTCCACATTCTGTTAACCAATTACACGATGCAGTCACTTTTGACAGCAGCATATAAGGGGTTAAACAGATATGGACGGTGTCAACACTGAACTAATACAGCAAGATGTCAGCTATAATGTACAGCCGACAGCTGCTGGATTGTCACCTGTATGGGGATGCTATTTTCTTATATCTCAAGTCACTAAAAATATATATTGGCAGTCATTAAAGGGTTAAACAAATTTTTGTACAATATATCACGAGAAAACAATCTCAGAATCACTGGGATATGTTTTAGAGTTCCAGAGTTATTACCTCATAAAGTAACACTGGTCAGTATTGAAAAAATTAACCTGGTCATGAAGGTGCAAAAAGCCTTGAGGGTAGAGGAGTTAAAAGTAAACTGTGAACACTTGTAGTTTTGAAAGCATTCTCACTTTGCAGCATTTTTTCTACACCTGCGTATCATTTGCATAATATCATCAAATTTTGATGGTTACTTTTTGGTAAATCTTTTACATGGTAGGTTGTATAATTTTAAATATATACTATTTTTTAATTACTACATATTTAGAAAGGAATGTTTGAATTGGTGCGGTTTACAGGTCTGCCAAAAGAAATAACATAATATTTGCAGATGTTTTAATGTTTATAGTTATGACTGGCATTTGAGAGCAGAAGAGCTTCAAATTCTTCTCCAAACAACCATCAAATGGTAGTAATTAATCCTGAGATGAAGTTTCCTCCAAGCCAAGCAGCTCTTGAACAAGTCTTTCGCCAAAATGGGCACGGTTATAACATTTAACATGGTAGGCATCAGACATTTTGTAGAGGATGTATGCATTATTTATAGCAATGCTTAGGGAATACCAAAATACTTGCTGCCAAGTCTTGTTTGGTTTGTGTGAAATAAAGTACCTGAAAGAGAACAGAAAATTGATTATATTGATGAATAATTGTAATCATGCAAATATTCCATTATGTAAGCATTAATTATGCAAAGTACTTTTTTAACTCCTTTCCTCTGCATTCATTCCAGGCCTTAATGACCCAAGCAAATATAGCAATTTTACTATGCTCTTATTTAACTTTGTAGAAATTGCATGTATCCCATGAGTCTGATATTGTTTTCTTTTCAGGAGAAACAATTATTTCTTTTTGTGATATGTACAATGTATTATAGGTATTCTTTTCTGTTTTTTTTAATCATATTCTTCCAAACATCCCAAAAATGTAAAACAATTACTGTAAGTTGACTTTGTCGCACCCCAGGAGTCCGGTTGCCACTATGGCCTTGCCTCCCTCCAGGTGGGAGTGATATCATGCCTGGAAGCAAAGAAGGGATCCCTTAACAGGTAGTTTCAGCATACAACACAGTTCCTGCTCCAGGCCAACAGGGGGAGCTCTAACCTATCTTCAGGAGAGCTGCTCTCTGTGGTCAGTAGCAGGAAGTTAGTAGGTAGTTAGAGCCTGAACACGTTTGAGCCAGGCTTTAGCTCCAGAGATCGGGCCCCGGAGCCCGAGGCTGTGTGGGTACTAAAGCCCCAGCAGCAGAATCCGGAGGGCAGAAGACTGCAGATCCTCTGTCCCCAACTGATACTCGATGACACAGCAGCACGTGTGAGCCGGAGACCCCAGACAGGAGCAATCCCTGAAGTAGGCTAGATCTGCCTGACATACTAGTGGAGTTCTAACTAAGTAGCAGACAGAGAAAGGAACTTTAATAGAGTTTACAGCAGCAAGTACCACAGAGAATAGCGCTAGAAAGGAGGCCTCACAACCCTCCTAATTAAGGAGATTCCCAAATTGCTTTCAGACTGACCGACTCCAGAACCATTTGTAACCTGAGCCCTGGACTGTACCTGCATTGCTCAGTAAAAGGTAAAGAAAACTACACTCTGCTGTGTCTTCTGAATCTTTCCTGCATCACCTGCCCTGCACCACACTCCTCCAACATTACCTTTAATATCCTAACTGCCCTGGGATATAGCTCTGCTTGTGGAGAGCTGAACCAATTCTGCTGCATCAACAACTGTCCCAGTGGATTGAATCTGCAGCGTCGGCTAACATATTTACTGCCGAGTACTACAGGTGGCATCACAAACACTTTATTACAAACTCTTTATTATCCCTTTTCATCATATCCCCTTTTACTTGACGCCCAGGGCCATGGACCCGGTCACTGTTGCCGTGACACTGCCCCTTTAAGAAGCGGCCTGGTACCGAGTATCCCCACTGCCATGGCGGGCGATCCAACTTGGCGTCACGAACAGGATCTGTACCCCGGCAAAGCCGAGAACTGTGTAGCATAGACTGTATTAAACTGTGTGATCACCGCCATTACAGCGCCATGCGGCGAACGGGAATAAGAAGGGGTGTGCCGTCGAGTGCAGAACCTGAGAGAGAGCGCGAAAAGAGAAGTGCTGTGCGTGCTCAGACATCAGTTGGCAGAGAACAGGTTGATGGAGTGCTGTCTCGGACAGAAGAACTTCCAGACAGTTCTGTTGTACCTAGATGACGTCATTGTCTTCTCCAAGACCTACGAAGACCATTTAGAGCACCTGGCCAAGGTATTTGAAGTCCTGTCCAACTTTGGCCTGGAAGTGAAACCGTCCAAATGCCACCTCCTGAAGCCAAGGTGCAGTACCTAGGCCACGTAGTGAGCGCGGAAGGCGTGGCACCAGACCCCGACAAAGTCGCTGTCATCCAGGACTGGCAGAGGCCCAGCAACATTCATGAAATATGTCAGTTCCTCGGGTTGGTAGGCTACTACCGAAGGTTCATCAAGGGTTTCACTTAAATAGCCACACCCCTGCAAAACCTCTTTGTGGGCCAACCCAAGAAGGCCAGGAAGTCGAGTCCTACTTTTGACTGGAATGACGAACTGAAAAGATCCTTCACTTGGTTGAAGTTGGTTCTCATGGGGGATGAAGTTTTGGCCTACCCAGACTATGACCAACCATTCATCCTTTATACTGATGCCAGCAACGTGGGACTGGGAGCAGTACTGTCGCAGGTACAGAAAGGCAAAGAAAGAGTAATCTCCTACACCAGCAGGAAACTTCGTCCCACTGAAAGGAACCCTGACAACTACAGCTCCTTTAAGCTGGAGTTCCTTGCCATAGTCTGGGCTGTGACCGAGTGATTCAAACACTACCTAGCTGCGGCAAAGTTTACCATCTTCACAGACAACAATCTGCTGACTCACTTGGAAATTGCAAAGCTAGGTGCGCTGGAGCAGCGATGGATGGCCCGGCTCTCCAACTATGAATTTACCATCAAGTACCAAGCAGGACATAAGAACACCAATGCTGATGTGCTGTCCAGAATGCCCAACTTACCAGATGGGGAAGAAAATCCGGAAGTACTTGAAGAAATCGAGTTACCTGCTTTTCACTGGCCAATTGCAGCCCAACACACCCAAGGGGTGAAAAACAAGCTCTACATCATGAGAGAGGCCACGTTAAATCTATTGCCCCACCATGAGTGGGCGGAGACGCAGGATAGCGACCCAGCAGTACGCCTGGTAAAAGAGTTACTGACGCAAGCTGACTCGCGCCCCGGTCCAGATGTTCCACAAGAGAACCAACATGTTATGATTTGGTAGCTGAGGAGAGCAGGCAAAAACGGCAACAAACCAGAGAGGCCGGAATCCACTGGACTGCAGCACCCCGACCAACCACCACAACCAAAGGCAGCCGTGGAGCGTTCCTACGTTGGTCCTAGACGCCTCGTCACAGCCTGAGAGGTTAACTACACCTAAAGATAGAAAGAGGAAAGCTATCTGCCCCGGAGCAGATCCCCAAAGAACATAGGAAGCCCCCAAACATGTAATGGTGGTTAGACAAGAGGAAATACAGACACAGACAGAAAATAGTATGAGCAAACGTTGGGGCGCAATCTACCTGGAAAGAAAAGGATAGGAAGGACACTTACTGCAATCCAAAAAACTCTGAAAAAATACCAACTCTACTAATTGCAAAAACACTGAGATCACACGACCTCTACCACCTAAATTAGTTCTCTGGTGTCCCAAAACTAAGCCGCAGCCACTGAAAAAACTGGAAAAGGCAAATGAACAAATAACAGTGGCTCAGATAAACAGAGGAGCACAAGCCCCGGAGGGGACCTGGCTGACCTCCACAGAAGTGCAGGAACAATGCAAAAAGCAAGCACAAAAATAAAAGCAGAAAATATCTTATCTGATAGCAGAAGATGCAGGCAAGACTCAGCAAGCTTCCAAGTGAACCAGGAACCACAGTTGAGACAAGAACAATTGATCACCGGCAACCATGATGGGAGGGAACCTCCCTTATATAAGACCAGTCTGTAACTCCTGATTGCCAATCCTCATTGAATGGCTCAGCACTGTTTGTAACCACCAGAGGGAGCTTCTGCTCAGAATTCATTTCTAACACATTCACAACACCAACAGTTGTGGAAGGAAAAGGGCAGGCTATTCATCTACGAGGGAAAGCTGTGTCGGAGAATGTCAACACCCGAACTCACGAACTGGTATGGCAGGTAGTAGTCCCAAAGCGAGATGCATCAATGGTTACCACGATGGAGCAGGACACTTCATATGGAAGAAGTTGGAGGTCCTAGTTCGCGAGAGATTCTACTGGGTTGGTATGAGGAAGGCCATTGAAGATTGTTGTCGGGAATGTGGATCATGTAACTGGCGCAGGAAGGACCTTATCAGCCAGTGAGCCTCGCTACAACCAATAATCACCAAACAGCCGCTTGAGTTGGTAGCCTTAGACCATGTGAAGCTGGTCCCTAGCCGTTCAGGCTATGTCTACGCCCTCACGATCGTTGACCATTGCTCAAGGCTCCTGGTAGTCGTGCCTGTCAAGGACCAAACAGCAAAGACAGCGGCCAAGGCATTTCAACAACACTTTTGTTGACTGCACAGTTACCCTGAACGAGTGCTTACCGACCAGGGCCCAGTCTTTGAAGCAGAAGTGTTCCAGGAGTTCTGTAACCTGTACGGCTGCAAGAAAATCAGGACGATGCCGTATCATCCGCAGACAAATGGCATGTGTGAGAAAATGAACCAAGTGGTAATTGACCTATTGAAGACCTTGCCCCTGGAAGAGAGAAATCAGTGGCCAGAGAAGTTGCCGGATCTGGTAGAGCTCTACAATCACATCCCTGTAAACTCCACCAACTGTACTCCAGCCTACTTGATGAGAGCAAGACCTGGCAAGCTACCCATTGACTTGGACATGGGAGTCTTAATTCCATAACATCACCAGATGCAGATTGGGATACAGAGCGGCAGCAGCAGTACCGCAAAGTGCAAGAATGCGTAGATAAGAGTCTGGCCCAAGACAAAAGCAAGAAAAAATTACAATCAGCACACACCTGCAGTTCCCCTGTCACTGGGGAACAGGTACTCAAAAGAAAAAGATGACTTCATAAACTTGATGACCAGTGGGAGGCTGAACCATACAACATCATGCCTTCAGACTTTGAAAACACCAAGGTGTGCCTTATCAGCAAAGATGGAGGAGAAAACACCACGGCAGTATCGAGGGATCTTCTGAAACCATGCCCTGACCAAATGAAGGAAAAGATTGGAGATAAGGACATTTTTCAGCCAGTAAAAGAAGAAGAAAAGATCAGCACTGCACTCGGCGAGTTCCCTTCAAATTAGACAAGAGTGAATCAGGCCATAGTAGTGCCCGTCTTGACCTTTCCCCAACTAGTAGTGCCAGAAAGAGATGTGACTCAAGACCAACCTGAAAACCAGCAGGCTCAAGCAGCAGATGCCATACCAGCAGCGGAACAAGACAGTCACCTGTCAATGGTGAATCTGTTATGCCCACAGTGAGTAGGAGTAGTCATAGAAATCAGGTATACCTGTGCTACATAGAGTCACCTGTAGCGTAGCCAATAGGGAATGCACTACACCAGTGGTAGCAAGCATAGTGAATCTGGTAAGGTCATTGTCAATATCTATACTGCGTAGATCCTCTCGTAGTACTAGAGGTCAGGTCCAAGAAATGTAGAAGGACTAAAATGCCACTGTACTAGTACTGTAAATAAGTTAATATTGTTTATAATTGCAACCATTAAGCATATAAACCTAAAGAGACTTTCTGTATGAACTTTTGAGCATTCTTGTTTCCTTGATTATATGGACAATTGGGTCACTGGACTTATAGTTAGCACCAAAGGCTACAGAATAAAAACCCTCTGGCGTGACCGAAAAAGTAGTCCAACTTGGTGACCACTAATGCCCTATAGTCACGCCCAGGTTCCCTCATATTGTACTTTGTTAGAGTGAAAAGGATGTCCCATTTCAGGACTTTGCCAAAATTTATTTATCTGTTGCTAAAATCTTGTAAAAAGTTATGTTTTAATTCTTTTGTGTTTCCAGTCCAGGAGTACTGAATTGTACTAGGGGGGAATGTGGCACCCACAAGTCCGGTTGCCACAATGGCCTTGCCTCCCTCCAGGTGGGAGTGATGTCATGCCTGGAAGCAAAGAAGGGATCCCCTTAAGGTAGTTTCAGCATACAACACAGTTCCTGCTCCAGGCCAGCAGGGGGAGCTCTAACCCAATTTCAGGAGAGCTGCTCTCTGTGGTCAGAAGCAGGAAGTTAGTAGGTAGTTAGAGTCTGAACACGTTTGAGACGGGACGTGTGGAGAGGTCCTGGGGAACGGAGCGGTAGCTGAGCTCATCCAAGGCTTTAGCGCCAGGGACCGGGCTCTGGAGCCTGAGGCTGTGTGGAGTTCTACCCAAGTAGCAGACAGAGAGAGGAACTTGAATAGAGTTTACAGCAGCAAGTACCTCAGAGAATAGAGCTAGAAAGGAGGCCTCACAACCCACCTGAATAAGGAGATTTCCAAATTGCTTTCAGGCTGACCGACTCCAGAAACATCTGTAACCTGAGCCCTGGACTGTACAGGCATTGCTCAGTAAAAGGTAAGGAATACTGCACTCTGCTGTGTCTTCTGAATCTTTCCTGAGTCACCTGCCCAGCACCACACTCACCTCCAACATTGCCTTTAATATCCTAACTGCCCTGGGACATAGCTCTGCCTGTGGAGAGCTGAACCAACTCTGCTGCATCAACAACTGTCCCAGTGGACTGAATCTGCAGCGTCGGCTAACATGTTTATTGCAGAGTACTACAGGTGGCGTCACAAACACTTTATTACAAACTCTTTATTATCCCTTTTCATATCCCCTTTTACTGGACGCCCAGGGCCACGGACCGGATCACTGCTGTCGTGACACTGCCCCTTTAAGAATCGGCTCGGTACCGAGTATCCCCACTGCCCTGGAGTGCGATCCACATTCAATACCATGTGTAATTATTTTTAAATAAAGTTTTTAATATTGTTTTCCTCTACATTTCTGCATTTGATCTGATTATATGGATACAAAGTATGCTATTAAGTTATTTTTTCAGACTTTGTGGACTATAGCAAAATTGTAAAGCATAAACCATTCTAAAGCACATTATTTACATAACTCCGTAATGTAGAAAACATTCCAATGTAAAAATAAATTGTGGGTCTAGTTTGCCTTTTAGTAGTGATGAGCAAATCAATAGTACACAAATCAATTTTAGTACTAATTTTTTGAAATTCATATAATTTTTTACTTTTTCACTTAGGACAAATCACCTAAAATGGTCACCCCCAGTTACAGCTCATCTATATAGATACACATTAACTTGGGCCTCACCTTGCTGACTTCCTTATAATACTTTTCAGAAACCTATATAGTACAGTCAATCATGAGAAATTGTAGGTGTGTGGTCTCTATTGATTCACAACCACTGTAAAAGAGCAAGCAGCAGATACTGCTTCCAGTTTGTGGTGATGAGAGAAAACTCAGATTTAAAAAGAAGGTGCCGTGATTTTAATTTTTTATTATATAATCAGAAAAATATTAAAGTAATTTAATTTTATTCATTGATTTTTAATTAAGCCACTGGGGTCTGCCATTTTAATTTGGGGGTGTGTAAGTGTCTGAGCACGACTGTTGCCCACCTCAAATATAGCAGCCCCTGGGCATGATAGCCTGCGGTCCGACGGCCTGGGCCGTATTTGCCACTAGGCACTTGAGGGCACGTGCCTAGGGCGCCAGGATGCGGGGGGGCGGCAGCTGAGCAGGTTTTTTTTTTTTTTTATGTCTGGCAGCTCCCTACCTAAACGGAAGAAATTATATCTGAATGGATGGTACAGGACCTGCGATGATGTCACGATCATGTGACTTAAGGGGAGGAGCCACAGAGTTTAAGGCTGGAAGCTGCAGGAGAAGCTGAGATGGGAAACTTGTGAGAGGTAATGACGGGAACAGGGTACATGGGGAGTGCAGGGTGTATGTGATAGTGGGATGTGGGCTATGGGGGTGCACACTGACAGAGGGATGTGTGACGTTATAGGCTGTGGGAAATAGAGGGGTCCAGACTGTGACAAGAGAAGCGCAGGGTGTGTGATAGAGGGGTGCAAGAGAGTGCAGGGTGCATGAGACAGAAGGGTGCATGAGACAGAGGGGTGCAAGAGAGTGCAGGGTGCATGAGACAGAGGGGTGCAAGAGGGTGCAGGGTGCATGAGATGGGTGCAAGAGAGTGCAGGGTGCATGAGACAGAAGGGTGCAGGGTGCATGAGACAGAGGGGTGCAAGAGAGTGCAGGGTGCATGAGACAGAGGGGTGCAAGAGATTGCAGGGTGCATGAGACAGAGGGGTGCAAGAGGGTGCAGGGTGCATGAGATGGGTGCAAGAGAGTGCAGGGTGCATGAGACAGAGGGGTGCAAGAAGGTGCAGGGTCAAGAGATGGGTGCGAGAGAGTGCAGGGTGCATGAGACAGAGGGGTGCAAGAGGGTGCATGGTGCATGAGATGGGTGCAAGAGAGTGCAGGGTGATTGAGAGAGGGGTGCAAGAGAGTGCAGGGTGCATGAGACAGAGGGGTGAAAGAGGGTGTGTGAGATAGAGGGGTGCAAGAGGGTGTGTGAGATAGAGGGTGCAAGAGGGTGTGTGAGATAGAGGGGTGCAAGAGTGCAGGGTGCATGAGACAGGGGTGCAAGAGAGTGCAGGGTGCATGAGACAGGGGTTGTAATGTATGTAGTACAGTTCATATAGCGTCTTGTGCTTGGGTGCGATGAAAACACAGGAGTCACAGGTTTGATATAGAAAAGTCCTGTATTACTTCATACAAGTTGGCAGAAATAGTCACACAATTTGCAGACACAGAAACAGGAGACACAGCAGGCCAGAGTAATCCAAGCTCAGCAATCACTCTCCAATACAGATTCAGGATCTTCTTCTCTGTTACCGTAAGTCCATGCAAACGTGGGTCTTTCAAAGAGCAGGGTTCAGAGTCCACAAGTGCTTCAGAGTTCCTCAGTAGGAATAGCTGGAGTACAAGGTCCAAGGCTTACAGGAGTCAAGTCACAGGTTCACTGCAGGCTAGATTCTGAAGCACTGATTGCTCAGCTGTGGCTGCTTAAGAAGCAAAGGAGAGAATCAGGGCGGGAACATGCAAGCTGGAAACTCCATTTTGACTGAGGGCAAGATAGCTGCAGCAAGACAGAAAGTAAAATGGCTGACGAACAAACTGAGTTTCAGGAATATATACATAGAACCTTACATTACTCCCCCCTTAAGGACAACCTCCGGATGACCTCAGACCAGGCTTGTGTGGGTACCTCTGATGAAACTGACGGAGCAAGCGAGGAGCATTAACGTTATTGACCGGTTCCCATGAGTTGTCTTCCACTGGGTAGCCCTGCCATTTAATCAGATATTGTAACTGATTTCTATACAACCTGGAATCTAAAATCCTTTCCACCACAAATTCTTCCTGACCATCGACTAGAACTGGGTCAGGGCAAGGAGAGGAACGTCCAGGAAACGTATTGGGTGTCGCAGCCTTTAGTAGGGATACATGAAAGACAGGGTGGATTCTCATAGTTCTGGGCAGTTGAAGACGACAAGCAACGGCACTTATAATTTTACTGATTTTATAGGGTCCAATGTACTTATGTCCCAACTTAGACGATGGAATCCTTAACTTAAGATTTCTGGTTGACAGCCAGACCAAGTCTCCTACCTTGAAAAGCTGG
>JARQOD010000005.1:414645030-414715286 GCA_033576555.1 Oophaga sylvatica
CAAATATTGAACTTAAAACATTTAAGTGTGCGTCATCTGGTGGTTTTAAAAAGGGGGGGTTCTAATTCAGGCTTTTTCATCTTTCAGAGTGACCCTGTACCCTTTTTCTTTTGCAGGGAAAGTGACGTGTGTTCTGTTCCACGAGGCACAAAAAAGGCCCATTCAGACAAGAGGGGTAGCGCGGGGGGAAGCTAACACATTCAGGCATTAGGGGATGCCATCCCAGGTGCCACTTGAGCCCAAAGTTGAAAGTCTCTTGGAATTAGGGTTTATGTGGTTTGGTTAACCAGTAGCTTTTAGACTCAATAGTTGAAGGTTGCAGAGGAATTTTTAAAGGGGTACACGGCTTTTTTTGGCTAGGTATTTGACCATCTTTTAAACCCTCTCTGAAATTTACGTAATATCCCTCCCTAAAACCCTTACAATCTGCCTGGACGGAGATATACGCATAGCGACAGCGCGCCCCGGGGGGGGGAAAACGCAGTAATCGCCGCCGGGTTAGCTGATTTTCATAGCTGACACCTGGGACTGGTGCAGGGGTGGTCACGGACCGCTCCCCGCAATTAACCCCTTTACACCGCGTCAACATGATCGCGGTTTTTTTCCCGGGGGGACGGGGGGATCGCGCAGGGGGGGGCTCCCGCGCGCCCCCTGAGACCCAGAAAAAGCCGATGTGATCGCGCTGTTTGAGGGGTTCCCCCCTCCCCGGACCGGCGAAGAGGCGGGGTCCTGGGGGGAGGGGGGCTTCCTCAGGCCTGCTGAGAGCAGGCACGAGAACCCCGAGCGCTGCCCGTACGCGGCCCGGTCTGTCACATGTAGCCAC
The DNA here is from genome assembly GCA_033576555.1 of Oophaga sylvatica. Lineage (NCBI taxonomy): Eukaryota > Metazoa > Chordata > Amphibia > Anura > Dendrobatidae > Oophaga > Oophaga sylvatica. Next base: position 414,645,854 of record JARQOD010000005.1, read on the forward strand.
GATTAATTTTCAGTGATTTTTCCCCCTCCTGGGGCAAGAAAAAAATTTAAAAAAAATAAAAAAAAAAAAGTGTAAAAAAAAAAATTCAAAATAAAAAAAAAAATTTCCCCAAAAATTTATTTTTTCCTGTAAAAAAAAAAATAAAAATAAAAGTACACATATTTGGTATCGCCCGGTCTTTTCACCCCCCCTATAAAAAGTCCCCCTAGTTAACCCCTTTTTTGAACCCCTTAAAAAAATTTAAAAAAAAAAAACAAAGCAAAAAATCATGCTTTTTTTACATAACCGAACAAAAAGTGGAATAACACGCGATCAAAAATACCGATATAAATAAACATGGTACCGCTGAAAACGTCATCTTGTCCCGCAAAAAACGAGCTGTCATACAGCATCATCAGCGAAAAAATCAAAAAGTTATAGCTCGCAGAATAAAGAAAATGCAAAAAAAATTATTTTTTTATAAAATTGTTTTTATTCTATAAAAGCGCCAAAACATAAAAAAATTATATCAATGAGGTATCGCCGTAATTGTACTAACCCGAAGAATAAAACTGCTTTATCAATTTTACCACACGCGGAACGGTATAAACGCCTCCCCAAAAGAAATTCATGAATTGCTGATTTTTGTTCATTCTAACCTCCCAAAAATCGAAACAAAAATGGTACCAATAAAAACGTCAACTCGTACCGCAAAAAATAAGACCTCACATGACTCTGTGGGCCAAAATATGCAAAAATTATAGCTCTCAAAATGTGGCGATGCAAAAAACTTTTTTGCAATAAAAAGCGTCTTTTAGCGTGACAGCTGCCAATCATAAAAACCCGCTATAAATAGTAAATCAAACCCCCCTTTATCACCCCCTTAGTTAGGGAAAAATAATAAAATTTAAAAAATGTATTTATTTCCATTTTCCCATTAGGGTTAGGGTTAAGGTTAGGGTTGTGGCTAAAGTTAGGGTTAGGGTTGGCGCTAAAGTTAGTATTAGGGTTATGGTTGGGATTAGGGATAGGGGTGTGTTAGGGTTAGGTTTGTGGTTAGGGTTGGGACTAGGGTTAGGGGTGTGTTGGGGTTAGGGTTGGAGTTAGAATTGGGGGGTTTCCGCTGTTTAGGCACATCAGGGGCTCTCCAAATGTGGCAAGGCGTCTGATCTCAATTCCAGCCAATTCTGCGTTGAAAAAGTCAAACGGTGCTCCTTCCCTTCTGAGCTCTGCCATGCGCCCAAACAGTAGTTTACTCCCACATGGGGTATCAGCGTACTCTGGACCCTAAGAGTTATTGTGCAATTTGTCCTATTTCTTCTGTTACCCTTGGGAAAATAAAAAACTGGGGGCAAAAATATCATTTTTTAAAAAAAAAAGATTTTTTTTTTGTTTTTACGGCTGTACGTTATAAACTTCTGTGAAGCACTTGGGGCTTCATAGCGCTCACCACACATCTAGATAAGTTCCTTGTGGGGTCTATTTTCCAAAATGGGGTCACTTGTGGGGGGTTTCCACTGTTTAGGCGCATCAGGGGCTCTCCAAATGCGACATGACGCCCCCAGACCATTCCATCAAAGTCTACAATCCAAAACGTCACTACTTCCCTTCCGAGCCTCAACGTGTACCCATACAGTAGTTTTCTCCCACATTGGGTATCCGCGTACTCAGGACAAATTGGACAACAACTTTTGGGTCCAATTTCTCCTGTTACCCTTGTGAAAATAAAATATTGGGGACAAAAAAATCATTTTTGTAAAAAAAAAAAATTTTTTTTTATTTTATGGCTGTACGTTATAAACTTCTGTGAAGCACTTGGGGTTCAAAGTGCTCACCACACATCTAGATAAGTTCCTTGAGGGGTCTAGTTTCCAAAATGGTGTGATTTGTCAGGGGTTTCCACTGTTTAGGCAGATCAGGAGCTCTCCAAACACGACATGGCATCCAGCCAATTCTGCGTTGAAAAAGTCAAACGGCGCTCCTTCCCTTCCAAACTCTGCCATGCACCCACACAGTGGTTTACCCCCACATATGGGGTATCAGCGTACTCAGGACAAATTGCACAATAACTTTTGGAGTCTTATTACCCTTGGAAAAATAAAAATTGGGGTGAAAAGATCATTTTTGTGGAAAAAATATGATTTTTTAATTTTACGGCTCTACGTTATAAACTTGTGTGAAGCACTTGGGGTTCAAATTGCTCACCAAAGATCTAGATAAGTTCCTTAGGGGGTCTAGTTTCCCAAATGGGGTTACTTGTGGGGGGTTTCCACTGTTTAGGAACATCAGGGGGCTCTCCAAATGCAACATGGCGTCCAATCTCAATTCCAGCCAATTTTGGTTGGAAAAAGTCAAATGGTGCTCCTTCCATTCCGAGCTCTGCCGTGCGCCCAAACAGTGGTTTCCCCCCACATATTGGGTATCAGCGTACTCAGGACAAATTGGACAACAACTTTTGTGGTCCAATTTCTCCTGTTACCCTTGGGAAAATAAAAAATTAGTGACTAAAAATAATTTTTGTGGGAAAAAAATAGGATTTTTTATTTTCATGCCCGGGCATTATAAACTTGTGTAAAGCACTTGGGGGTTCAAAGTGCTCACCAAAGCTCTAGATAAGTTCCTTAGGGGGTCTAGTTTCCAAAATGTGGTCACTTGTGGGGGGTTTCTACTGTTTAGGCTCATCTGGGGCACTGCAAACGGAACATGACCCCCATCAACATCTGCATTCCAAAACGTTACTACTTCCTTTCCAAGCCCTGCCGTGCGCTCAAACAGTTTCCCCCCCCACATATTGGGTATCAGCGTACTCAGAACAAATTGGCCAACAACTTTTGGGGTCCAATTTCCTTGGGAAAAATCAAAAATTTGGGACTAAAAAATCATTTTTGTGGAAAATTGTTTATTTTTTTCACGCCCAGGCATTATAAACTTTTGTGAAACACTTGGGGTTCAAAGTGCTCACAACAGATCTAGATAAGTTCCTTAGGGTGTCTAGTTTCCAAAATGGTGTCACTTGTGGGGGGTTTCCACTGTTTAGGCGCATCAGGGGCTCTCCAAACGCGACATGGCATCCAATCTCAATTCCAGCCAATTTTAGTTTGAAAAAGTCAAACGGCGCTTCTTATGAGCTCTGCCGTGCGCCCAAACAGTGGTTTTCCCCCACTTATGGGGTATTGGCGTACTCAGGAGAAAAATTGCACAACAACTTTATCTGTCCATTTTCTTCTTTTACCCTTGTGAAAATAAAAAAAAAGTTTGTAAAAGATCATTTTTGTGGCTAAAAAGTTAAATATTCATTTTTTCCTTCCACGTTGCTTCAGCTCCTGTGAAGCACCTGAAGGGTTAATAAACTTCTTGAATGTGGTTTTGAGTACCTTGAGGGGTGCAGTTTTTAGAATAGTGTCACTTTTGGGTATTTTCTGCTATATAGACCCCTCAAAGTGACTTCAAATATGAGGTGGTCTCTAAAAAAAATGGCTTTGTAAATTTTGTTGTAAAAATGAGAAATCGCTGGTCAACTTTTAACCCTTATAATTTCCTAAGAAAAAAAAAATTTGATTCCAAAATTGTGCTAATGTAAAGTAGACATGTGGGAAATGTTATTTCTTAACTATTTTGTGTGACATATTTCTCTGTTTTAAGGGAATAAAAATTAAAAGTTTGAAAATTGCAAAATTTTCAAAATTTTCGCCATATTTGCATTGTTTTCAAAAATAAACGCAAGTTATATCGAAGAAATTTTACCAATAACGTGAAGTACAATATGTCACGAGAAAACAATTTCAGAATCGTGCAGATCCGTTGAAGCGTTCCAAAGTTATAACCTCATAAAGAGACAGTGGTCAGAATTGTAAAAATTGGCCCGGTCATTAACGTGCAAACCACCCTTGGGGGTGAAGGGGTTAAAAACTTTTCACTCCTTGTCAAAAATACCTGGTTATCAGGACCTGGACACTGGGCTCGTCTCATGAAATTGGCCCATTTTGACAGCTGTAGCGTCTGTGCCCGTGCGGCGTTCCTGGCAGGGACCCCGTCCCCACACTGTGGTGCCCGTACACCTGCGGGACCCCTGTCAGGGTCCTTGCTCTCACTCTGCTTCATTTCGCTCTGTCTCGGCTCTCTCCCCTGCTCCTGCTTCCTGGCGTGGCCAGCAGATTCCCGGGTATGAGGTTTAGGTCGCACACGTGCTATCGGTCTCTTAAAGAGACAGCGTGCATTTTTCAAAAATGTTGTTAATCAAAAATATTGTTGTGTGTGGTATTTCTGGTCCCTCTGCCATAGAGAGAGCGCTGGAGCAACAAGTGTTTCCTGTTGCTTTCCCAGTCTCCTGCCAGTACCCAGATAATACTGTTTGTCTTCTCAAACTAGCTGCGGCTTACTACGCTATACTCAGGACGACACCAGTTCTGCCTCTGCAAGTTCCATGCTGCTCGGCTTCGTTACCTACGACGACGTCAGTACTGCCTGTGCCAGCTGCGTCCCATGCTCCCGCTTCCCGTCAGTCAAGTTCAACACTACCTGTTATCCCTGCCTGATCACCTGTTCCGCTGGACCTGCTTCCATGTTTCTGGGGTCTAACTGGAGGTAGCACCTGCGTCCCCTGGGCATTCCAATCTGACCCTGTTTGTTCTGCCCATTAGTAGTATAGGAGTTCCATTATTCGTCAAACTCAATCTGACAGGTCGACACGCCCCCTATCATTTAATCCGTCACCCTGGGATTTGATCTGGCTGGGGAATCAGGACTGCTGAATCTGTGAATTTCAATCAAAGTGATTCATGAATTTATTTGTCTCTATTTATATTTTATCCATTGGATTTGATCAGACTGTGGTGAAAGTTGTATCAAGGCGAATCTTGATTTTTATAAGTCTCTATTTATATTTTATCCATTGGATTTGATCAGACTGTGGTGAAAGTTGTATCAAGGTTAGGTCACAATGGTCTTGAACATATTATGTATATAAAATTAGTCAGAAACTGTTAAATTCTAGCAGAGTCTGTAGTACAGACTCCTGTATATAACAATTTTTAGTGAAATACAGACTCTTAGTGAAATACAGACTCCAGTATAAAAGGCTTGTTTTATATGTATGTAAAAGTTTGGAGATGTATATTTAGTAGGGACATCTCAGCTATATTGTGTATAGCCCTCATTTCTAGCAGGGTTTGTTAGAGATAGCTCACTTATTAGCAGCAGTGTTGACATGAACTGTCATGACTAGTGTCATGCCCTGTAACTACAATTGCGTGAAGGACGATGCTATTTAGATATAGTAATTCAGCTGCTAGAATGTACATATAGTAATTACCCCATGTATTGTGTATAGAAGGGATATAGTTTACTAGTGTATGTACAGAGATCAGTCTATTGTGTGTGGAAGTCAAGGCGAGGTCACATTATGAAGTGGTCACGGTGATAATATGTATATGAAATTAGTCAGAAACTGTTAAACAGTAAGGTGAATTCTCTGTGCAAGTCATCTCTGTGTACTGCTAGTCTGTAATTAAAATAAAACTATTTGTTGCCCATGGGTGCCTGTGACATGATGCCCACCAGCTCTTTGACAGTAATTGATTAAATCTCAACAAGTTGTGTTCATGATTTGTTATCGTCTGCTATCATAGTGATTGTTTCAATCGGCTGCTATCATAGTGATTGTTTCATGTGAGAATACAGGCATAGGATGGGGACATGTTGGGGAAAGCTGTATCAAGGAGAGGTCACATTATGAAATGTTCATGGGTATATTATGTATATGGCCATGTTAGGTATTTTCTAGCAGCGACTGTAGTACAGACTAAAATGCGTTTATTCTATAGTATTATTCACTATATTTTTTGTGGGAGAGATTTTAAGTCCCGCAGTAAATGTATGTAAGGGCTTTTCTAGCCTGCCACAGCCGCAGAAGTGAGTTTGTGAAATGAAGGACAGGTTTTATTTGAAGTTTCGCCTTATAACACATTTAAATGTATGTGAAAGACAGCTAGTTTTCCCCATAAAGAATTTAAGAAAAGTTTGGAGATGTATCTTTTAGCAGGACTGACACAGGGAAGACATGTCCGGGCATGACCTGTAAAGTCAATTGTGTGAAGGTCACAGGGGAAAGCTGTATCAAGGCGAGGTCACATTATGAAATGTTCATTGGGTATATTATGTATATTGCCGTGTTACAATATTAGACACGCGAATGTTTTATTCGTATTTTAAAAAAAGCAATGACGCGGTATTGTAAAAACAAGGTTACAATGTAAAAGAGAAGTTTCTGAGTAATTTTACAACAATTGGAAGGGATTCTCTCTAGACAGGTATAACCAAATGTCATTATATGTTGGAGTAAATCTCAATATTATATGATAGTATGCAGCTCATTTTATATTCATGTATGTGAAAGACAATCTTTTCAGCATGCCGATGTATCTACTCTCAGATGCTATGTCGCCGCTAGGATACACGGGCCCCTACAGCTCATCCCTATAGTGTAGTTTAATGTAGGAGGCAAACAGATCATCGCTGGTGTTTGGAAAATACCATATTTCATAGATGGTTGTGAACCGCTGAATAATTTTTAAACATTTCACGCCACTCATGCACCCATAGCACACTTATGGTGTACCCGCACCGCTGCAGCTAGTGCTTTTTAGCTAAAAAGGCGTGATATAAATGCCCGCAGGTGATGTTTGTGCCCTTATTTGCATCATTTTCATTATAGCCCGACGGGGATCCGTGGAAAAACAACCCTGAAATTCAAAAACTAAGTGCTGTCCGTTAACATACGCATAGTCATCTAGAAAATATTGAGCGAGTTGCTTCACAAACCATCTCAAGGCATGCTGTATGCCAATGTTCTCGGTATGCGCTACATACATGACCCGTTGTATAGCCTGGGATGAGCAGCATTCTTGCTGCACAGTCCTATTTTTAAAGATGCTATGCCCCCTCAGATATAAAAGACAGGCATGTCGGGATGTGTCCCGGCCTATGGCACAGGACCACACCGATGCAACGATTTTGTCCAGTGTTGTGAATGGGTTTGAGATGAGTTTTGAGCAGAGGCTCCCTCTGGTGGTTACAAGCGGTACTAGTGAGGATTGTGAGGACTGGGAATCAGGTGTTACTGATTGGTCTTATGTAAGGGAGTCATTTTCCCATCAGGGTTGCCGGTGATCAATTGTTCTGGTCTGAATCCTTCTTTCCAGTTTCCCTTGTAGCCTGCTGTGTCGTGTCTGCATCTCCTGCTTTCAGATAAGACAATTTCTTATTTTGTGTTTTTGCTATATTTTTGCATTTTGTCCTGCACTTCTGTGGGGGCCTTCAGGGTCCCCTCCGGGGGCTTTTGCCCTCTCAGTTTAGTCCAGCCACTGTGTTTTGTACTTTTGCTTTTTCCAGTTTTTTTTCAGTGGCTGCTGTTTTGTTTTTGTTACACCAGAGAACTAATTTAGGTGGAAGAGGTCGTGTGATCTCAGGTGATTTTGAAATTAGTAGAGTTGGTGTTTTTCAGGGTTTTCTGGGATTGCAGTAAGTACCCTTCCTATCCTTTTCTATTTAGATAGTTTGGGCCCCAGCGTTTGCTCATACTATTTTCTTTCTGTGTCAGTATTTCCTCTTGTCTAACCGCCATTACATGTTTGGGGGCTTTCTATTATCTTTGGGGTTCTGCTCCGGGGCAGATAGCTTTCCTATTTCTATCTTTAGGTGTAGTTAGTTTCTCAGGCTGTGACGAGGCGTCTAGGACCAACGTAGGAACGCTCCACGGCTGCCTCTAGTTGCGGTGGTTAGTCAGGGTACTGCAATCTCATAGATTCCAACTGCTCTGGTGTATTTCCTTTTTTACCTGCACTCCTCAGCTACCGTAACATAACAGTATCACCGGCCATAAAAATTGTATGGTACTCACAGAAGGGAAAAAATATTTTGAAGGAAGAAAAGTTGTCAGAGATATTTTTCTGTTTGTTGCATTTTTTTTTTTTTTTCCCTCTGTATCTCTGGGTGCTGGGGAGGATCTTTTCTCCCAATGGAGTTTGCACAGTTGTCTGGCCGTGTGGATCAGCTTGCCACTGAGGTTCAGAGTATTGCTGCATATCTTGCTAGGTTGCCTGTTGTGGAACCTAGGATCCCCATGCTAGATTTGTTTTTAGGGGATCGAGCTAAGTTTCAGAATTTCAAAAATAATTGTAAATTGTTTCTTGCCTTAAAATCTAAGTCCTCAGGAAACGCAGCGCAGCAGGTTCAAATTATCATCTCTCTCCTGCGCGGCGATCCTCAGGATTGGGCTTTTTCCCTGATACCTGGGGATCCTGTTTTGAGTGATGTTGATGCATTTTTTCAGGCTTTGGGGTTATTGTACGATGAGCCTAATGTCACTGATCAAGCTTAAAAAGTCTTGTTGGCATTAAATCAGGGGCTTGATGACGCTGAGTTATACTGTCAGAGATTCCGTAGGTGGGCAGTCCTGACCAAATGGAATGACGACGCTTTGGCGGCCCTTTTCCGGAAGGGTCTGTCGGATAATGTAAAGGATGTTATGGTGGGATTCCCTGTCCCCTCTGGTCTCAATGATTCTATGTCATTAGCGATTCAAATTGACAGACGATTGCGTGAGCGGAGAAGTATGTGTGGAGTGGTGTTGCCTTGTGAGCCAGCTGCTGAGCCCATGCAGTGTGATGGAGTGGTGTCTGGGGCACAGCGTCATGAGTTTAGAAAGCGCAATGGGTTATGTTTCTACTGTGGTGATGCCTCTCATGCTATTTCAGTCTGCCCTAAGCGGGGAAGACGTTTTGCACGCTCGGTTGTCTTGGGTAGTGTTCAGACTAAGTTTTTGTTAACTGTCACTCTGATATGCTCTCTGTCCTCATTTTCTGCTCAGGCTTTCGTTGATTCTGGAGCAGCTATTAACCTGATGGATTATGATTTTGCTAAACGTTGTGTGTTGTGAATGGGTTTGAGATGAGTTCTGAGCAGAGGCTCCCTCTGGTGGTTACAAGCGGTACTAGTGAGGATTGGGAATCAGGTGTTACTGATTGGTCTTATTTAAGGGAATCATTTTCCCATCAGGGTTGCCGGTGATCAATTGTTCTGGTCTGAATCCTTCTTTCCAGTTTCCCTTGTAGCCTGCTGTGTCGTGTCTGCATCTCCTGCTATCAGATAAGACAATTTCTTATTTTGTGTTTTTGCTATATTTTTGCATTTTGTCCTGCACTTCTGTGGGGGCCTTCTGGGTCCCCTCCGGGGGCTTTTGCCCTCTCAGTTTAGTCCAGCCACTGTGTTTTGTACTTTTGCTTTTTGCAGTTTTTTCAGTGGCTGCTGTTTTTGTTACACCAGAGAACTAATTTAGGTGGTAGAGGTCGTGTGATCTCAGGTGATTTTGAAATTAGTAGAGTTGGTGCCTTTCAGGGTTTTTGGGATTGCAGTAAGTGCCCTTCCTATCCTTTTCTATTTAGTTAGTTTGGGCCCCAGCGTTTGCTCATACTATTTTCTTTCTGTGTCAGTATTTCCTCTTGTCTAACCGCCATTACATGTTTGGGGGCTTTCTATTATCTTTGGGGTTCTGCTCCGGGGCAGATAGCTTTCCTATTTCTATCTTTAGGTGTAGTTAGTTTCTCAGGCTGTGACGAGGCGTCTAGGACCATCGTAGGAACGCTCCACGGCTGCCTCTAGTTGCGGTGGTTAGTCAGGGTACTGCAATCTCATAGATTCCAACTGCTCCGGTGTATTTCCTTTTTTACCTGCACTCCTCAGCTACCGTAACATAACAGTATCACCGGCCATAAAAATTGTATGGTACTCACAGAAGGGAAAAAATATTTTGAAGGAAGAAAAGTTGTCAGAGATATTTTTCTGTTTGTTGCATTTTTTTTTTTTTTTTTTCCCTCTGTATCTCTGGGTGCTGGGGAGGATCTTTTCTCCCAATGGAGTTTGCACAGTTGTCTGGCCGTGTGGATCAGCTTGCCACTGAGGTTCGGAGTATTGCTGCATATCTTGCTAGGTTGCCTGTTGTGGAACCTAGGATCCCCATGCCAGATTTGTTTTCAGGGGATCGAGCTAAGTTTCAGAATTTCAAAAATAATTGTAAATTGTTTCTTGCCTTAAAATCTAAGTCCTCAGGAAACGCAGCGCAGCAGGTTCAAATTGTCATCTCTCTCCTGCGCGGCGATCCTCAGGATTGGGCTTTTTCCCTCACACCTGGGGATCCTGTTTTGAGTGATGTTGATGCGTTTTTTCAGGCTTTGGGGTTATTGTACGATGAGCCTAATGTCACTGATCAAGCTGAAAAAGCCTTGTTGGCATTAAATCAAGGGCTTGATGACGCTGAGTTATACTGTCAGAGATTCCGTAGGTGGGCAGTCCTGACCAAATGGAATGACGACGCTTTGGCGGCCCTTTTCCGGAAGGGTCTGTCGGATAATGTAAAGGATGTTATGGTGGGATTCCCTGTCCCCTCTGGTCTCAATGATTCTATGTCATTAGCGATTCAAATTGACAGACGTTTGCGTGAGCGGAGAAGTATGCGTGGAGTGGTGTTGCCTTGTGAGCCAGCTGCTGAGCCCATGCAGTGTGATGGAGTGGTGTCTGGGGCACAGCGTCATGAGTTTCGAAAGCGCAATGGGTTATGTTTCTACTGTGGTGATGCCTCTCATGCTATTTCAGTCTGCCCTAAGCGGGGAAGACGTTTTGCACGCTCAGTTGTCTTGGGTGGTGTTCAGACTAAGTTTTTATTAACTGTCACTCTGATATGCTCTCTGTCCTCATTTTCTGCTCAGGCTTTCGTTGATTCTGGAGCAGCTATTAACCTGATGGATTATGATTTTGCTAAACGTTGTGGATTTCCCTTGATACCCCTACAGAAGTCTATTCCCCTACTGGGGATCGATTCTACCCCTTTGGCTGAGAATAAACCCAGTTTTCTACTCAGGTGATAATGAGGGTTGAACCTGATCACCAGGAGTGCTGCAAATTTTTGGTTCTATATAATCTGCATGACATTATCGTGCTGGGTTTCCCTTGGTTACAGTCTCATAATCCTGTTTTGGATTGGAAATCTGTGTCTGTAACCAGTTGGGGCTGCCAATGTGTTAATACCAACACTCCTGTTTTTTCTGCCTCCCCCCAGGCTGAGGATGTTCCTGACTTTTTGTTTGATTTTTCTGATGTGTTTAGCGAAAGTAAATCTGCATCCTTACCTCCCCATAGGAGCTATGACTGCGCTATTGAATTAGTGCCAGGTAGTAAATTCCCTAAGGGTCGCCTTTTTAACTTGTCTGTACCTGAACATGACGCTATGCGGTCTTATATCAAGGAATCATTGGAGAAGGGTCATATCAGACCATCCTCTTCACCCTTAGGTGCCGGTTTTTTCTTTGTGGCCAAAAAAGATGGTTCATTAAGGCCGTGTATTGATTATCGTCTCTTGAACAATATTACTGTGAAATATCAATACCCGTTACCCTTGATTTCTGACCTGTTTTCCAGGGTGAAAAACGCTACTTGGTTTACCAAGCTTGACCTCAGGGGGGCGTATAACCTTATTCGCATTAAGCACGGGGATGAATGGAAGACGGCATTTAACACCCCTGAAGGGCATTTTGAGTACCTTGTGATGCCCTTTGGGCTCACTAATGCTCCTTCCGTCTTCCAGTCCTTCATGAATGACATTTTCAGGGATTTGTGGACAAGTTTCTGATTGTTTATTTGGATGATATCTTGATTTTTTCTAATGACTGGGACTCTCATGTGAAACATGTTCGAACTGTATTCCAGATTTTGAGAGAGAATGCTCTGTATGTGAAGGGATCAAAGTGTCTTTTTGGCGAACAGAAGATCTCATTTCTGGGATTCATTTTGTCCCCATCTGTTATTGAAATGGACCCGGTCAAGGTTCAGGCCATCTGTGATTGGGTCCAACCTACTTCATTAAAGGCTCTTCAGAGATTTTTGGGTTTTGCCAATTTTTATCGTAAATTTATTGGTAATTTCTCGGTTATTGTTAAACCATTAACTGATTTGACCAGAAAGGGTTCTGATGTGGTGAATTGGCCTCCTGAGGCAGTCTCTGCGTTTCAGGAACTTAAGCAGAGATTCACTTCTGCTCCTGTTCTACGGCAGCCTGATGTTTCTCTGCCATTTCAGGTGGAGGTTGATGCCTCTGAAATTGGGGCAGGTGCCGTTTTGTCCCAAAAAGATCCAGAGACCTCTAAAAGTAACCCTTGTGCCTTTTTCTCTCGAAAATTTTCTCCTACTGAACGTAATTATGACGTGGGTAATCGGGAGTTATTGGCCATGAAGTGGGCTTTTGAAGAGTGGAGACATTGGCTGGAGGGAGCCAAACATCAGGTGGTGGTCCTTACGGACCATAAGAATCTGGTCTATCTGGAATCTGCCAAGCGACTCAATCCTAGACAGGCCAGGTGGGCCTTGTTTTTCACACGTTTTAATTTTGTGGTTTCCTTTCTTCCTGGCACTAAGAATGTTAAGGCGGATGCCCTCTCGAGGAGTTTCCTTGCGGACTCTCCTGAGCTATCTGATCCCTCTGTTATTTTGAAGGAGGGTGTAGTTCTTTCCGCCATCTCGCCTAATTTGAGACTTGCTCTGGAGGGGTGTCAGGAGGATAGGCCCGAGCGCTGCCCTGTTGGAAAGTTGTTTGTCCCGGACCGATGGAAAAAGAGTGTGATGTCTGAGATTCATTGTTCCGCATTGGCTGGGCATCCCGGAATTTTTGGTACCAGAGACTTGGTTAGTCGGTCCTTTTGGTGGCCTACCTTGTCTCGCGATGTCAGGGAATTTGTGCAGTCCTGCGGGACTTGCTCTCGCTCCAAGCCTTGCTCTCGCTCTAGTGGTTTGTTGATGCCATTGCCTGTGCCCAAGAGACCATGGACCCATATCTCTATGGATTTCATTTCCGATCTTCCTGTTTCTCAGAGAATGACCACCATCTGGGTAATTTGTGATAGGTTTTCCAAAATGATACATCTTGTGCCATTACCTAAGTTGCCTTCCTCCTCTGAATTGGTGCCGTTGTTCCTTCAGCACGTGGTTCGTTTACACGGCATTCCTGAGAACATTGTGTCTGACAGAGGAGTCCAGTTTGTTTCCAGATTTTGGAGGACTTTTTGTTCTAAACTGGGTGTTCAATTGTCTTTCTCCTCGGCATTTCATCCTCAGACCAATGGTCAAACTGAGAGAACAAACCAGACATTGGAGACTTATCTAAGATGCTTTGTGTCTGCTGATCAGGATGACTGGGTCTCTTTTTTGCCTTTGGCTGAGTTTGCTCTTAATAATAGGGCTAGCTCTGCCACTTTGATGTCTCCGTTTTTCTGTAATTCTGGGTTTCACCCTCGATTTTCTTCAGGACAGACGGAGGCTTCTGTCTGTCCAGGTGTTGACTCTGTTGTTGAGCGTATGCAGCAGATTTGGGACCAGGTAGTGGAGAGGTTGTCCCTCTCTCAGGAGAAGGCCCAGCGGTTTGCTAACCGGCATAGGACTGATGGTCCTCGGTTTAAAGTGGGGGACTTGGTCTGGTTGTCCTCAAAGAATATTCCTATGAGAGTAGCATCTCCTAAATTTAAGCCTAGGTTCATTGGACCTTATAAGATCATGGAGATTATTAATCCTGTTTCTTTTCGTTTGCTTCTTCCAGGGACATTTAAGATCCATAACGTGTTCCACAAGTCCTTGTTGAAGAGGTTTGTTGAGCCAGTGGTTCCTGCTGCTGTGCCTCCTGACCCTGTTTTGGTTGAGGGCAATCTGGAGTATGTGGTTGAGAAAATATTGGATTCTCGTTTTTCTAGACGAAGACTCCAGTATTTGGTTAAATGGAGAGGTTATGGTCAGGAAGATAATTCTTGGGTGTTTGCTTCGGACATCCATGTTAGGAGACTTATCCGTGCGTATCATAGAACTCATCCTGACCGACCTGGTTGCTCAAATGAGGGTTCGGTGACCCCTCCTCAAGGGGGGGGTACTGTTGTGAATGGGTTTGAGATGAGTTCTGAGCAGAGGCTCCCTCTGGTGGTTACAAGCGGTACTAGTGAGGATTGGGAATCAGGTGTTACTGATTGGTCTTATTTAAGGGAATCATTTTCCCATCAGGGTTGCCGGTGATCAATTGTTCTGGTCTGAATCCTTCTTTCCAGTTTCCCTTGTAGCCTGCTGTGTCGTGTCTGCATCTCCTGCTATCAGATAAGACAATTTCTTATTTTGTGTTTTTGCTATATTTTTGCATTTTGTCCTGCACTTCTGTGGGGGCCTTCTGGGTCCCCTCCGGGGGCTTTTGCCCTCTCAGTTTAGTCCAGCCACTGTGTTTTGTACTTTTGCTTTTTGCAGTTTTTTCAGTGGCTGCTGTTTTTGTTACACCAGAGAACTAATTTAGGTGGTAGAGGTCGTGTGATCTCAGGTGATTTTGAAATTAGTAGAGTTGGTGCCTTTCAGGGTTTTCTGGGATTGCAGTAAGTGCCCTTCCTATCCTTTTCTATTTAGTTAGTTTGGGCCCCAGCGTTTGCTCATACTATTTTCTTTCTGTGTCAGTATTTCCTCTTGTCTAACCGCCATTACATGTTTGGGGGCTTTCTATTATCTTTGGGGTTCTGCTCCGGGGCAGATAGCTTTCCTATTTCTATCTTTAGGTGTAGTTAGTTTCTCAGGCTGTGACGAGGCGTCTAGGACCATCGTAGGAACGCTCCACGGCTGCCTCTAGTTGCGGTGGTTAGTCAGGGTACTGCAATCTCATAGATTCCAACTGCTCCGGTGTATTTCCTTTTTTACCTGCACTCCTCAGCTACCGTAACATAACAGTTGTGGGTTTCCCTTGATACCCCAACAGAAGTCTATTCCTTTACTGGGGATCGATTCTACCCCTTTGGCTGAGAATAAACCCCAGTTTTCTACTCAGGTGATAATGAGGGTTGAACCTGATCACCAGGAGTGCTGCAAATTTTTGGTTCTATATAATCTGCATGACATTATAGTGCTGGGTTTCCCTTGGTTACAGTCTCATAATCCTGTTTTGGATTGGAAATCTGTGTCTGTAACCAGTTGGGGCTGCCAATGTGTTAATACCAACACTCCTGTTTTTTCTGCCTCCCCCAGGCTGAGGATATTCCTGACTTTTTGTTTGATTTTTCTGATGTGTTTAGCGAAAGTAAATCTGCATCCTTACCTCCCCATAGGAGCTATGACTGCGCTATTGAATTAGTGCCAGGTAGTAAATTCCCTAAAGGTCGCCTTTTTAACTTGTCCGTACCTGAACATGACGCTATGCGGTCTTATATCAAGGAATCATTGGAGAAGGGTCATATCAGACCATCCTCTTCACCCTTAGGTGCCGGTTTTTTCTTTGTGGCCAAAAAAGATGGTTCATTAAGGCCGTGTATTGATTATCGTCTCTTGAACAATATTACTGTGAAATATCAATACCCGTTACCCTTGATTTCTGACCTGTTTTCCAGGGTGAAAAACGCTACTTGGTTTACCAAGCTTGACCTCAGGGGGGCGTATAACCTTATTCGTATTAAGCACGGGGATGAATGGAAGACGGCATTTAACACCCCTGAAGGGCATTTTGAGTACCTTGTGATGCCCTTTGGGCTCACTAATGCTCCTTCCGTCTTCCAGTCCTTCATGAATGACATTTTCAGGGATTTTGTGGACAAGTTTCTGATTGTTTATTTGGATGATATCTTGATTTTTTCTAATGACTGGGACTCTCATGTGAGACATGTTCGAGCTGTGTTCCAGATTTTGAGAGAGAATGCTCTGTATGTGAAGGGATCAAAGTGTCTTTTTGGCGTACAGAAGATCTCATTTCTGGGATTCATTTTGTCCCCATCTGTTATTGAAATGGACCCGGTCAAGGTTCAGGCCATCTGTGATTGGGTCCAACCTACTTCATTAAAGGCTCTTCAGAGATTTTTGGGTTTTGCCAATTTTTATCGTAAATTTATTGGTAATTTCTCGGTTATTGTTAAACCATTAACTGATTTGACCAGAAAGGGTTCTGATGTGGTGAATTGGCCTCCTGAGGCAGTCTCTGCGTTTCAGGAACTTAAGCAGAGATTCACTTCTGCTCCTGTTCTACGGCAGCCTGATGTTTCTCTGCCATTTCAGGTGGAGGTTGATGCCTCTGAAATTGGGGCAGGTGCCGTTTTGTCCCAAAAAGATCCAGAGACCTCTAAAAGTAACCCTTGTGCCTTTTTCTCTCGAAAATTTTCTCCTACTGAACGTAATTATGACTTGGGTAATCGGGAGTTATTGGCCATGAAGTGGGCTTTTGAAGAGTGGAGACATTGGCTGGAGGGAGCCAAACATCAGGTGGTGGTCCTTACGGACCATAAGAATCTGGTCTATCTGGAATCTGCCAAGCGACTCAATCCTAGACAGGCCAGGTGGGCCTTGTTTTTCACACGTTTTAATTTTGTGGTTTCCTTTCTTCCTGGCACTAAGAATGTTAAGGCGGATGCCCTCTCGAGGAGTTTCCTTGCGGACTCTCCTGAGCTATCTGATCCCTCTGTTATTTTGAAGGAGGGTGTAGTTCTTTCCGCCATCTCGCCCAATTTGAGACTTGCTCTGGAGGGGTGTCAGGAGGATAGGCCCGAGCGCTGCCCTGTTGGAAAATTGTTTGTCCCGGACCAATGGAAAAAGAGTGTGATGTCTGAGATTCATTGTTCCGCATTGGCTGGGCATCCCGGAATTTTTGGTACCAGAGACTTGGTTAGTCGGTCCTTTTGGTGGCCTACCTTGTCTCGCGATGTCAGGGAATTTGTGCAGTCCTGCGGGACTTGCTCTCGCTCCAAGCCTGGCTCTCGCTCTAGTGGTTTGTTGATGCCATTGCCTGTGCCCAAGAGACCATGGACCCATATCTCTATGGATTTCATTTCCGATCTTCCTGTTTCTCAGAGAATGACCACCATCTGGGTAATTTGTGATAGGTTTTCCAAGATGATACATCTTGTGCCATTACCTAAGTTGCCTTCCTCCTCTGAATTGGTGCCGTTGTTCCTTCAGCACGTGGTTCGTTTACACGGCATTCCTGAGAACATTGTGTCTGACAGAGGAGTCCAGTTTGTTTCCAGATTTTGGAGGACTTTTTGTTCTAAACTGGGTGTTCAATTGTCTTTCTCCTCGGCATTTCATCCTCAGACCAATGGTCAAACTGAGAGAACAAACCAGACATTGGAGACTTATCTAAGATGCTTTGTGTCTGCTGATCAGGATGACTGGGTCTCTTTTTTGCCTTTGGCTGAGTTTGCTCTTAATAATAGGGCTAGCTCTGCCACTTTGATGTCTCCGTTTTTCTGTAATTCTGGGTTTCACCCTCGATTTTCTTCAGGACAGACGGAGGCTTCTGTCTGTCCAGGTGTTGACTCTGTTGTTGAGCGTATGCAGCAGATTTGGGACCAGGTAGTGGAGAGGTTGTCCCTCTCTCAGGAGAAGGCCCAGCGGTTTGCTAACCGGCATAGGACTGATGGTCCTCGGTTTAAAGTGGGGGACTTGGTCTGGTTGTCCTCAAAGAATATTCCTATGAGAGTAGCATCTCCTAAATTTAAGCCTAGGTTCATTGGACCTTATAAGATCATGGAGATTATTAATCCTGTTTCTTTTCGTTTGCTTCTTCCAGGGACATTTAAGATCCATAACGTGTTCCACAAGTCCTTGTTGAAGAGGTTTGTTGAGCCAGTGGTTCCTGCTGCTGTGCCTCCTGACCCTGTTTTGGTTGAGGGCAATCTGGAGTATGTGGTTGAGAAAATATTGTATTCTCGTTTTTCTAGACGAAGACTCCAGTATTTGGTTAAATGGAGAGGTTATGGTCAGGAAGACAATTCTTGGGTGTTTGCTTCGGACATCCATGCTAGGAGACTTATCCGTGCGTATCATAGAACTCATCCTGACCGACCTGGTTGCTCAAATGAGGGTTCGGTGACCCCTCCTCAAGGGGGGGGTACTGTTGTGAATGGGTTTGAGATGAGTTCTGAGCAGAGGCTCCCTCTGGTGGTTACAAGCGGTACTAGTGAGGATTGTGAGGACTGGGAATCAGGTGTTACTGATTGGTCTTATGTAAGGGAGTCATTTTCCCATCAGGGTTGCCGGTGATCAATTGTTCTGGTCTGAATCCTTCTTTCCAGTTTCCCTTGTAGCCTGCTGTGTCGTGTCTGCATCTCCTGCTTTCAGATAAGACAATTTCTTATTTTGTGTTTTTGCTATATTTTTGCATTTTGTCCTTCACTTCTGTGGGGGCCTTCAGGGTCCCTCCGGGGGCTTTTGCCCTCTCAGTTTAGTCCAGCCACTGTGTTTTGTACTTTTGCTTTTTCCAGTTTTTTTTCAGTGGCTGCTGTTTTGTTTTTGTTACACCAGAGAACTAATTTAGGTGGAAGAGGTCGTGTGATCTCAGGTGATTTTGAAATTAGTAGAGTTGGTGTTTTTCAGGGTTTTCTGGGATTGCAGTAAGTACCCTTCCTATCCTTTTCTATTTAGATAGTTTGGGCCCCAGCGTTTGCTCATACTATTTTCTTTCTGTGTCAGTATTTCCTCTTGTCTAACCGCCATTACATGTTTGGGGGCTTTCTATTATCTTTGGGGTTCTGCTCCGGGGCAGATAGCTTTCCTATTTCTATCTTTAGGTGTAGTTAGTTTCTCAGGCTGTGACGAGGCGTCTAGGACCAACGTAGGAACGCTCCACGGCTGCCTCTAGTTGCGGTGGTTAGTCAGGGTACTGCAATCTCATAGATTCCAACTGCTCTGGTGTATTTCCTTTTTTACCTGCACTCCTCAGCTACCGTAACATAACAGTCCAGCATTCAACAAAAAATTGCGTGCAAACTTTTCAGCATACGCATAGTCATCTAGAAAATATTGAGGGAGTTGCTTCACAAACCCTCTCAAGGCATGCTGTATGCAAATGTTCTCGGTATGCGCTACACACATGACCCGATGTATAGCCTGTGATGAGCAGCGTTCTTGCTGCACAGTCCTATTTTTAAAGATGCTATGCCCCTCAGATATAAAAGACAGGCATGTCGGGACGTGTCCCGGCCTATGGCACAGGACCACACCGATGCAACGATTTTGTCCAGCATTCAACAAAAAATTGCGTGCAAACTTTTTAGCATACGCATAGTCATCTAGAAAATATTGAGCGAGTTGCTTCACAAAGCCTCTCAAGGCATGTTGTATGCCAATGTTCTCGGTATGCGCTACATACATGACCCGCTGTATAGCCTGAGATGAGCAGCGTTCTTGCTGCACAGTCCTATTTTTAAAGATGCTATGCCCCTCAGATATAAAAGACAGGCATGTCGGGACGTTGTCCCGGCCTATTTTGGCACATGCCCACCCCTATGCATCGATATTGAGCACCGTTCAACAAAAATCAGGTACAAACTTTTTAGCATAGCTATGTTTCTGACTCTCATGCCATGCCAGAAAGGCCTATTTTGGCACAGGCCCAAGCCTATGCAACGATTTTGACCAGCATTCAACAAAAAATTGGGTACAAACTTTTTAACATAACTGTGTTTCGGACTCTCATGACATACCAGAAGCACACTGTGCCATGTACTCTAGCCCATAATATTTCACATCGGGTATGGGACCTACATAGCTTTGTTTTCTCAGGTATTAAAAAAGTGTGGAAAACTGAAAATCGTGAGGCCTGGGGTAATTTAGTGAGCTTCACGGGGATAAAATTTAGCGAGTCTATGAACCTTATAGACAAATCGGGTAGCGTCACACACAAGACCACGACACCTCTTAACAATAAAGTAAGAATCGTGGCGACCGGCATTGTGGGCTATAAATGTATACCCTGAAAATTTACCGTTGGTAAAGAACAGTAAAAAGGCGTGCGTACAACTATCACCCTCAAACTCCAAGCGCTATCACAAACACTATTACCTACAGAGGTCACCCCACGAGAATTTCTGTATGTGTGTATCAAGATGCTCCATGCTTTGACCAATTGTTTGCTCGTGAATGCTGCCATCTCCAGGGTCATCATAGTTGTGTAAATGCGCTGTGAGATCGTGTATCGGCCCCCTAGGGTGTAATACGGGAGCATTTTAATTATTTTTCAATTCATAACCATACGTTCTCAGGCAGACAGGTTTATTTCACAGAAGTTGACTGTACAGTTGCATAATTTTTGTTTAAAATCATACATTTGCATAATTTTGTTTAAAATCGCACAGTTCTGCGATAATGTCGGGTGATGGACACGCACTTATCAGTCTCTCATACGTGTCGCAGAAAGATTTTAGTCTGTTCTGCGAGAGTTTATTATGCACGTACTGTGCAGACATGTCAAGAAACATTTTGGCGTGTTCAGCAGTCCATACGGGTGTTGGTGTGTAAGGTGATCGACCATCATCCTTCTGCTTCTTACTTACACGACGGCGCGATACAGCGCGTTTCTTTGGCGGTATTGCATCGGCTGAGTTGGTAGCTGCGGCTTCCGCGTTGCTATTTGCAGATTCTGTAGCTTGACACAGACGTATATTCTTAAGCCTACTACTCTCCGCATTCCCGGGGTGGGCGGTTGGCGCGTCTCTTTCTCCACGATCTGCGACACACCCGAGTGAAAGAGGCTCCGTTCTCACATCCGCTCTGTTCTCAAATCCATAATTGCGCTGTTGCAAAACTCACGAATAACGCTCCGCCGTAACTAAAGAAAAGATACGTGGTGTAGTTAATCGCTAAGTGGGCGAGATATAGGGTTAACCGCTAAGCGGGAGAGATATAGGAAAAGCTACAGGCCCCGCTTTACTCTGATTCAACGCGATATTTGGGCGGTTAGCCGCCATGATCCCACTGTAAAACATTAATAGATTTTTTTCTGTCTAGCAGTTCATGGTATTGACAGAGGGCGGGTTCTCTCTGCTAGTCCTAATAAATACAGCCCGGCTCACAATCAATACAACACGCACTTGTAAGGGTTCACACCTCACAGAACACAACTCCGATCTGAACAGCCCTAAAGTTAGTATTTTTATGGATTTCGTTTCAATTATATTTAAGTTTGTGTAGTATTTGCATGAATAGCTTACCCGTGTTTTCATACTTGATCTTTATTTGCTTTAATTCAATAGCGGACCCTTTTTATTCAAGATGGAGACCAGATATTCTAGCGGTCAATATTCTGCTTTGCTTTCACCAGAACAATCGGGTAAGTTTTACCACATACATAGTGTACGCCGTATTGTCTCGGGCTGTCTGAGTCTGCGCTTTGTATATATTAATGATATATTTCATTCTTTCTTATTTAAGAAGAGGGAGTCCATTCAGGCTACTCCTACGAGAATCGGTTCATTACGCCGAACCTGTTAGAGGATGGCAACTCTGCTAGCGGGCGACGAGCCTCCAGCTCTCACCAGTCTGTCACAGGCAAGAAACCTATAGCTATATCAGATGTTTTAAACCTATGTATCTAGACGGGTAAACGTAGTAGCTGTAAATTTATAACGACTACTATTAATATTAATAATTAATATAGACTGCCGCTAAAATCCATACAGTTAATTTTATTTTAGCTGACAGGGTCGTTAGCAAGACATGTTTTAATAATATAAACATTTTCTCATACAGATACAGATCGCCTCCAGCGGACTGGGCGGTTGGAAACACTGTGGCGACTGAGCCGCTCAAGCATCGCGATTCCGATGTTGAGATCGTGGAGGATCCCCAGGATTCAGATGTCGAGTTCGTAGAACCGGACTATAATCCTCTAACTCGCACGATACCCGACGCTCCTAAAAGATGGGGTGATTTGCTAAGCACACGTCGCTGGAATAGAAAAGGTAGCGGGTCCTTGAAACCCGGTTGATATGTGTTTGTATCCTCTATACCCTGCGACACCACCGATAACTAGTGGATATATTTTATTTACGCTCGTTACGATAGCTTTGCGAATTTAGCTTTGTGCGTGTGACCCGTGTAGATATCATTTCTGAGGCGACTAATAGTTATATTTTATTTACAGCTGTTAAATTAGCGTGCAGGAGGCTGCAGCTTGAAAAAGAAAACAGCCCCATACGACAACGACCGAGCAACTCCACACCGTTTAATTCGCCAATCTCTGAACTACACTATACGTCTCATACTTGTAAGCATATATGTCTACGCATCTCTATAGTGCTCTTATACACGCAGCTAAAAATTTCTGCAGTAACTAGTAGATATATTTTATTTACGTGTGTCAAGTTAGCTTTGTGAATGTGTTGTGCGCATTCATGTATGTTATATTTTATTTACAGCTGCTAAAGTATCGCCCGTGAGGTTGCAGTTTGAGGGAGAAATCAGTCCCATACTGCCGCGACCGAGCAGCGTGATGTCTGTTAATTCAGCATTCTCTGTAGATCAGCATCCGGGGGATACTTGTAAGTATATATGTCTAGGCTGCTCTATAGTGTACTTATACAAACAATCATGCAGCGTTTCACAGATAATCAGTGCTAGTAGCTTTACAAATATCGCGTTGAATCAGAGTAAAGCGCGGCCTGTAGCTTTTCCTATATCTCGCCCGCTTAGCGGTTAACCCTATATCTCGCCCACTTAGCGATTAACTACACCACGTATCTTTTCTTTAGTTACGACGGAGCATTATTCGCGAGTTTTGCAACAGCGCAATTATGGATTTGAGAACAGAGCGGATGTGAGAACGGAGCCTCTTTCACTCGGGTGTGTCGCAGATCGTGGAGAAAGCGACGCGCCAACCGCCCACCCCGGGAATGCGGAGAGTAGTAGGCTTAAGAATATACGTCTGTGTCAAGCTACAGAATCTGCAAATAGCAACGCGGAAGCCGCAGCTACCAATTCAGCCGATGCAATACCGCCAAAGAAACGCGCTGTATCGCGCCGTCGTGTAAGTAAGAAGCAGAAGGATGATGGTTGATCACCTTACACACCAACACCCGTATGGACTGCTGAACACGCCAAAATGTTTCTTGACATGTCTGCACAGTATGTGCATAATAAACTCTCGCAGAACAGACTAAAATCTTTCTGCGACACGTATGAGAGACTGATAAGTGCGTGTCCATCACCCGACATTATCGCAGAACTGTGCGATTTTAAACAAAATTATGCAAATGTATGATTTTAAACAAAAATTATGCAACTGTACAGTCAACTTCTGTGAAATAAACCTGTCTGCCTGAGAACGTATGGTTATGAATTGAAAAATAATTAAAATGCTCCCGCATTACACCCTAGGGGGCCGATACACGATCTCACAGCGCATTTACACAACTATGATGACCCTGGAGATGGCAGCATTCACGAGCAAACAATCGGTCAAAGCATGGAGCATCTTGATACACACATACAGAAATTCTCGTGGGGGTGACCTCTGTAGGTAATAGTGTTTGTGATAGCGCTTGGAGTTTGAGGGTGATAGTTGTACGCACGCCTTTTTACTGTTCTTTACCAACGGTAAATTTTCAGGGTATACATTTATAGCCCACAATGCCGGTCGCCACGATTCTTACTTTATTGTTAAGAGGTGTCGTGGTCTTGTGTGTGACGCTACCCGATTTGTCTATAAGGTTCATAGACTCGCTAAATTTTATCCCCGTGAAGCTCACTAAATTACCCCAGGCCTCGCGATTTTCAGTTTTCCACACTTTTTTAATACCTGAGAAAACAAAGCTATGTAGGTCCCATACCCGATGTGAAATATTATGGGCTAGAGTACATGGCACAGTGTGCTTCTGGTATGTCATGAGAGTCCGAAACACAGGTATGTTAAAAAGTTTGTACCCAATTTTTTGTTGGATGCTGGTCAAAATCGCTGCATAGGTGTGGGCCTGTGCCGAGATAGGTCTTTCTGGTACGGCATGGGCGTCAGAAACACAGGTATGCTAAAAAGTTTGCACCCAATTTTTTGTTGAATGCTGGTCAAAATCGTTGCATAGGCTTGGGCCTGTGCCAAAATAGGCCTTTCTGGTACGGCATGGGTGTCAGAAACACAGGTATGCTAAAAAGTTTGCACCCAATTTTTTGTTGAATGCTGGTCAAAATCGTTGCATAGGCTTGGGCCTGTGCCAAAATAGGCCTTTCTGGCATGGCATGAGAGTCAGAAACATAGCTATGCTAAAAAGTTTGTACCTGATTTTTGTTGAACGGTGCTCAATATCGATGCATAGGGGTGGGCATGTGCCAAAATAGGCCGGGACACGTCCCGACATGCCTGTCTTTTATATCTGAGGGGGCGTAGCATCTTTAAAAATAGGACTGTGCAGCAAGAACGCTGCTCATCCCAGGCTATACAGCGGGTCATGTATGTAGCGCATACCGAGAACATTGGCATACAACATGCCTTGAGAGGCTTTGTGAAGCAACTCGCTCAATATTTTCTAGATGACTATGCGTATGCTAAAAAGTTTGCAGGCAATTTTTTGTTGAATGCTGGACAAAATCGTTGCATCGGTGTGGTCCTGTGCCATAGGCTGGGACACGTCCCGACATGCCTGTCTTTTATATCTGAGGGGGCATAGCATCTTTAAAAATAGGACTGTGCAGCAAGAACGCTGCTCATCCCAGGCTATACATCGGGTCATGTGTGTAGCGCATACCGAGAACATTGGCATACAGCATGCCTTGAGATGGTTTGTGAAGCAACTCGCTCAATATTTTCTAGATGACTATGCGTATGTTAACGGACAGCACTTAGTTTTTGAATTTCAGGGTTGTTTTTCCACGGATCCCCGTTGGGCTATAATGAAAATGATGCAAATAAGGGCACAAACATCACCTGCGGGCATTTATATCACGCCTTTTTAGCTAAAAAGCACTAGCTGCAGCGGTGCGGGTACACCATAAGTGTGCTATGGGTGCATGAGTGGCGTGAAATGTTTAAAAATGATTCAGCGGTTCACAACCATCTATGAAATATGGTATTTTCGAAACACCAGCGATGATCTGTTTGCCTCCTACATTAAACTACACTATATGGATGAGCTGTAGGGGCCCGTGTATCCTAGCGGCGACATAGCATCTGAGAGTAGATACATCGGCATGCTGAAAAGATTGTCTTTCACATACATGAATATAAAATGAGCTGCATACTATCATATAATATTGAGATTTACTCCAACATATAATGACATTTGGTTATACCTGTCTAGAGAGAATCCCTTCCAATTGTTGTAAAATTACTCAGAAACTTCTCTTTTACATTGTAACCTTGTTTTTACAATACCGCGTCATTGCTTTTTTTAAAATACGAATAAAACATTCGCGTGTCTAATATTGTAACACGGCAATATACATAATATACCCAATGAACATTTCATAATGTGACCTCGCCTTGATACAGCTTTCCCCTGTGACCTTCACACAATTGACTTTACAGGTCATGCCCGGACATGTCTTCCCTGTGTCAGTCCTGCTAAAAGATACATCTCCAAACTTTTCTTAAATTCTTTATGGGGAAAACTAGCTGTCTTTCACATACATTTAAATGTGTTATAAGGCGAAACTTCAAATAAAACCTGTCCTTCATTTCACAAACTCACTTCTGCGGCTGTGGCAGGCTAGAAAAGCCCTTACATACATTTACTGCGGGACTTAAAATCTCTCCCACAAAAAATATAGTGAATAATACTATAGAATAAACGCATTTTAGTCTGTACTACAGTCGCTGCTAGAAAATACCTAACATGGCCATATACATAATATACCCATGAACATTTCATAATGTGACCTCGCCTTGATACAGCTTTCCCCAACATGTCCCCATCCTATGCCTGTATTCTCACATGAAACAATCACTATGATAGCAGCCGATTGAAACAATCACTATGATAGCAGACGATAACAAATCATGAACACAACTTGTTGAGATTTAATCAATTACTGTCAAGAGCTGGTGGGCATCATGTCACAGGCACCCATGGGCAACAAATAGTTTTATTTTAATTACAGACTAGCAGTACACAGAGATGACTTGCACAGAGAATTCACCTTACTGTTTAACAGTTTCTGAGTAATTTCATATACATATTATCACCGTGACCACTTCATAATGTGACCTCGCCTTGACTTCCACACACAATAGACTGATCTCTGTACATACACTAGTAAACTATATCCCTTCTATACACAATACATGGGGTAATTACTATATGTACATTCTAGCAGCTGAATTACCATATCTAAATAGCATCGTCCTTCACGCAATTGTAGTTACAGGGCATGACACTAGTCATGACAGTTCATGTCAACACTGCTGCTAATAAGTGAGCTATCTCTAACAAACCCTGCTAGAAATGAGGGCTATACACAATATAGCTGAGATGTCCCCACTAAATATACATCTCCAAACTTTTACATACATATAAAACAAGCCTTTTATACTGGAGTTTGTATTTCACTAAGAGTCTGTATTTCACTAAAAATTCTTATATACAGGAGTCTATACTACAGACTCTGCTAGAATTTAACAGTTTCTGACTAATTTCATATACATAATATGTTCAAGACCATTGTGACCTAACCTTGATACAACTTTCACCACAGTCTGATCAAATCCAATGGATAAAATATAAATAGAGACTTATAAAAATCAAGATTCGCCTTGATACAACTTTCACCACAGTCTGATCAAATCCAATGGATAAAATATAAATAGAGACAAATAAATTCATGAATCACTTTGATTGAAATTCACAGATTCAGCAGTCCTGATTCCCCAGTCAGATCAAATCCCAGGGTGACGGATTAAATGATAGGGGGCGTGTCGACCTGTCAGATTGAGTTTGACGAATAATGGAACTCCTATACTACTCCCATTCATGTGCAGCTAGTTAATTTCATAGTGCAGTACAAGTTATAGCCATTAGAGGTCATTAGGTACTCATTTATCCTGTGTTTGTATGCTCGGATACTTCTTCTTCTTTAAAAGAGCAGTGTCTTCTGATTAAGTTACCGCCCCTTCAGTTTTCCTGGGCTAGAGAACATGTAGTCATTTTCCCCCCGGATCTCTGAGTTACACACACGTGTTCCTGGCCCTCCCTGCAAATCACTGCTCCTGTCAAACGAATTCCAGTGAGAGTTAATACAATTATGTGTTTGTGCAATGTATCTGTACTTGCTAGCCATTATGCAGCCACCGTGCAGTGTCTTATGAGTGAGGTATATGGTGCAATGTATTTCCAGCTAGTTGTAATGCTCTTTACTCTGCATATAGATAGGTGCATTTCTGTATGGTGCAGGGTAGTGCTAGAAGCATTTCTGTATTATGCACTCTGTATCATTCTTTGCTGTAATGTCCCAGTTACTTATGTAATTGCTCACTGTACATGCCAGTATTGATACGCTCTTTATTCTTTGCAGTTTTTACCAAATAATCATCATCTCAATAAATATAGACTTAAGAATCCATACATCTTTTTACTGGGAGTGGATGAAAGGTTTAGCCATATGCTGGAATCCACACAGCACTATATGTGGAGGAAGGCAGAACACTGTTCGAGGGGTCTTACTATGGGTGTCCGGGGCTCGCATAGTCACGCCCCCTTCAGAGCCCCCTGGTCCGTGGTCCCATGGTTCCACAAAAATAGCAATAAACTAATGTGCACTGCAACACCTGTGCCTCCGCTTCCATTTGTTACAACAGTGTAACCCTTATTCTGCTGTGTGTCTCCCTCTCTTCTCCTTCTTGGTCCTTGCCACCTGCCGCTATCATTATCTGATGGGAATTTTTTCAACATATTTTCCACAATGGACTTCTGGCATTGCATCATTTTAGAACACCTCTCCCCCTCAGGAAGAAGAGATGCAAAGTTCTCCTTGTAGCGTGGATCTGGCAGGGTAAGCAACCAGTACTCTTTTTTGTGCAAGATGAATGTAACAAACAGAGGCAGACACTAATACCTTGGGATCCCTGTGCAAGAAATATGTCTGGGCCCCCTCCCTGCCTGGTACATTGCTTATGATGATGGCAATCTGGCAATGTGACTCTAGAGCCTCGTGCTCTGAGAAACAAGGCAGATTGCCCTCATTATTACTGCCCTGCAAGCAGCGCATACAGTGGGGAAAAAAGAATTTAGTCAGCCACCAATTGTGCAAGTTCTCCTACTTAAAATGATGAGAGAGGCCTGTAATTGACATAATAGGTAGACCACAACTATGAGAGTCAAAATGAGGAAACAAATCCAGAAAATCACCTTGTCTGATTTAGCAAGATTTATTTTGCAAATTATGGTGGAAAATAAGTATTTGGTCACCTAAAAACATGCAAGATTTCTGGCTCTCACAGACCTGTAACTTCTTCTTTAAGAGGTTCCTCTGTCATCCACTCATTACCTGTAGTAATGGCACCTGTTTGAACTTGTTATCAGTATAAAAGACATATGTCTAAAACCTCAGTCACACTCCAAACTCCACTATGGTGAAGACCAAAGAGCAGTCGAAGGCCATCAGAAACAAAATTGTACCCCTGCACCAGGCTGGGAAGACTGAATCTGCAATAGGCAAGTAGCTTGGTATGATGAAATCAGCTGTGGGCGCAATAATAAGAAAATGGAAGAGATACAAGACCACTGATAATCTCCCTAAATCTGGGTCTCCACGCAAGATCTCACCATGTGGGGTTAAAATGATCACAAGAACGGTGAGTAAAAATCTCAGAACCACACTGGGGGACCTAGTGAATGACCTGCATAGAGCTGGGACCACCGTAACAAAGGCTACCATCAGTAACACACTACGCCACCAGATGTGTACTACTAGTTAAGTCAATACATGCTTGGGCCCGTCTGAAGTTTGCTAGAGAGCATTTGGATTATCTAGAAGAGTACTGGGAGAAAGTCATATGGTCTGATGAAACCAAAGTAGAACTGTTTGGTAGAAACAAAACCCGTCGTGTTTGGATGAGACAGAATGCTGAGTTGCATCCAAAGAACACAATACCTACTGTGAAGCATGGGAGTGGCAACATCATGCTTTGGGACTGTTTCTCTGCGAAGGGACCCAGACAACTGATCCGTGTACATGAAAGAATGAATGGGGCCATGTATCGTGAGATTTTGAGTGCAAACCTCCTTCCATCAGCAAGGGCATTGAAGATGAAACGCAGATGGGTCTTTCAGAATGATAATGATTCGAAGCACAGGGCAATGAAGGAGTGGCTTCGTAAGAAGCATATGAAAGTCCTGGAGTGGCCTAGCCAGTTTCCAGATCTCAACCCCATAGAAAACCTTTGGAGGGATTTAAAAGTTCGTCTTGCCCAGCGACAGGCCCAAAACATCACTGCTCTAGAGAAGATATGAATGGAGGAATGAGCCAACATACCACCAACAGTGTGTGCCAGTCTTGTGAACATTTATAGAAAACGTTTGACCTCTGTCATTGCCAACAAAGGACATATAACAAAAATATTGAGATGAACTTTTGTTAATGACCAAATACTTATTTTCCACCATAATTAGCAAAATATTACATTATATGTCTGGTGTCTATCATCTGCTCTATTCATTGTATACAGAACTGATGGAAATAGCTGAGTGCAGCGATCAACAGCTCTTTAGATAATGAATAGAGCAGAGGCCGAGCATGCACAACTCCGCTCCATCCAGGACGAGACTGCAGACCCTTGTTCTCAGAATCTCTGGGGGGGCCCAGTGGTCAAATCCTAAGTGATCACACATACACCGTACAAACATATATCATACATACATACACACACATACATACACCATATACATACCGTACATGCACAGATACACATACATATACCGTATACATACATATACTGTACATACACACACACCGTACATGCATACATACACATACCGTACATACACACATATACAGTACAGTTGTGATCAAAAGTTTACATACTCTGGCAGAATTTTTGCTTTCTTGGCCTTTTTTCAGAGAATATGATTGATACACCAAAACTTTTTCTCCACTCATGGTTAGTGGTTGGGTGAAGCCATTTATTGTCAAACTACTGTGTTTTCTCTTTTTAAATCATAATGGCAACCCAAAACATCCAAATGACCTTGATCAAAAGTTCACATGCCCTGGTGATTTTGGCGTGATAACATGCACAGAAGTTGACACAAATGGATTTGAATGGCTACTAAGGGTAACATCCTCACACGTTTTGTTTGTAATCAGTGTG
This sequence comes from Oophaga sylvatica, assembly GCA_033576555.1. Taxonomy (NCBI): domain Eukaryota; kingdom Metazoa; phylum Chordata; class Amphibia; order Anura; family Dendrobatidae; genus Oophaga; species Oophaga sylvatica. The sequence goes on from JARQOD010000005.1 coordinate 414,675,945, forward strand.
TGTGCATAAAAGCTGAGTGAGTTTCTGGGATCCAGACTCTTGCATCTTTCATCCAGCCACTGATGTTCCTGGATTGTGAGTCATGGGGAAAGCAAAAGAATTGTCAATGGATCTACGGGAAAAGGTAATTGAACTGTATAAAACAGGAAATGGATACAAAAAGATAACCAAGGAATTGATAATGCCAGTCTGCAGCATTCAAACTGTGAATAACAAATGGAAAATCAGGGGCTCTGTAAAAATAAAACCACGTTCAGGTAGACAAACAAAAATTTCATCCACAACTGCCAGGAAAATTGTTCGGGATGAAAAGAAAAACCCACAAATAACATCAGCTGAAATACTAGACTCTGAAAACTAGCGGAGTGGCTGTTTCAAGATGCACAACAAGGAGGCACTTCAAGAAAAATGGGCTGCATGGTCGAGTCGCCAGAAGAAAGCCATTACCACGCAAATGCCACAAAGTATCTTGCCTACAATGTGCAAAACAGCACAGAGACAAGCCTCAAAACTTCTGGAACAAGGTAATTTGGAGTGATGAGACCAAAATTGGACTTTTTTGGCCACAACCATAAACATTACATTTGCAGAGAGGTAAACAAGGCTTATCATGAAAGGAACAACATTTCTACTGTAAAGCTGGATCTCTGATGTTTTGGGGATGTGTGAGCTACAAAGGCACAAGAAACTTAGTCAAAGTTGAAGGAAAGATGAATGCAGCACATTATCAGAAAATACTGGAGGCAAATTTGCAATTATCAGCTGAAAGGTGCACATGGGATGTATTTGGACGTTCCAAAATGACAATGATCCAAAACACAAGGCCAAGTTGACCTGTCATTGGCTACAGCAGAACAAAGTGAAGGTTCTGGAGAGGTCATTTCAGTCTACTGACTTCAATATGATTGAGCCAATCTGGGAAGATCTCAAGTGCGCAGTTCATGCTAGACAGCACAGGAACTTACTGGAAATTAAGGCTTTTTGCCAAGAGTGTGCAGCTTTACCATCTGAGAAAATAAAGAATCTCATCCACAACTACCACAAAAGACTTCAAGCTATCATTGATGTTAGAGGGGGCAATACACGGTATTAAGAAATGGGGTATGTAAACTTTTGTTCAGGGTCATTTGGATGTTTTGGGTTGTCATTATGATTTAAAAAGAGAAAACACAGTAGTTTGACAATAAATGGCTTCACCCAACCACTAACCATGAGTGGAGAAAAAGGTTTGGTGTTATCATTCGTATTCTGTGAAAAAAGGTCAAGACAGCAAAAATTCTGCCGGGGTATGTAAACTTTTGAGCACAACTATACACACACATACCGTACATACATACACCATACATACACACAGATACACATACATATACCGTCCATGCATACACACATACCGTACATACACACATACAGTTACATACACATAGTATACACATACTGTTCCCATACATATACTGTACATACATGCATATAAACATACATATATACCATATATACATACAAATATACCGCACATACACAGATACACACACACTGTACATACATACACAGACATACACATACTGTATACTGTACATGCATACACACAGACATACAAATATACAATAAATAAACATATAATGTACATACATACACACAGATAGAAACATACACAGATACACACATACTGTACATTCAAAGATGCACACATACATAAACACACCCTGGTGGAGGGGAGCCACATAGTGCAGAGATCAGCTGGAGAGGGCTGCAGAATCCTCTGTGGGGGATGGGGACACAGCAGAGAGGACTGAGATCAGCCCCCTGCTGCTGCCATGCTGTCCCATGCCATGAGCCTCCTCCCCAACCTCTTCTCTGTGAGGAGATGCTGCTGGAAATAGAACAGTGGAGAAAGCAGAAGACGCACTGTAAAGGGTATGCCACACTAAACAATATCGCTAACGGGATCGCTAAAAAACGTCACTATTTAGCGATCCCGTTAGCGATATTGTTCAGTGCGGCAGCTTCCAGCGACATGCTTCCTGCTGTGATCTCGCTCGTCGCTGGAATCGTTCCGGACCCTATTTTCTCGTCGGCGCTCCCGCTGGGTAAGTATCTTATCGCTGTGTGGCACCTTTTCTTAGCGATTTAGCGGTACTTTTGTACCGCTAAAGTCGTTAAGAAGATCGTTAACGGCGATAGCGTCGTTAACTATATCGCTAAATGTGACCGCATTTAGCGATATAGAAACAATCCCGCTAGCGATCGCATTAGTATGCGTCGTTATTGTGATCGCTAGCGGGATTGTTTAGTGTGGCAGTACCTTAAGTCCTGCTCTTCCTCCACTGCTGTCCCCGTGTGTTGTCCGGCCCAGGTCCCCTAACTACAGGTCAGCACTCACCAGTCACCATTGCGACGCGCCATGTAGGAAGACAGACTGCAGCCGGTGAGCACTCTTCCTCAGTCTAGTGAGGAAAGCATTCATTGGCCAGCGTCTTACCCTGCATGACATGCCCCCTTTTTGAACTCCTGCCCTTTGCGCACCGTTCTCTCCCTGGCTCCATGGGTATTGGCATGATTACGGGAGGGAGTGAGAGGGGCCCATGACACCGGACCCCTCTCACTCCCGGACAGAGTGGCCCCATAGCGGCTGCATACTCTGCCGCTATGGGAATTTTGCTGCTGCCTGCAGGGGCCCTCCCTCCACCTCTGGTCCCTGGTGCAGTTGCACCGGTGGTATGTCCGACCCTGGTAACATGAGGGTTATAGTTAATGCAGTGATACATAAAGTCCCATGTGTGCCAAGGTCCTTACAGCCAACACTTCCCTGTCTCCACCATGATTAGTGATGGGCCAACTCCTGGATATTCGGGTCTGGCGGGTTCAGCCGAACACTTAAAAAAAAAAGTTTAGTTCAGTTACCAGAACAGTGCCCGGACCCCATTCAGATGAATAAGGGGCCCAAACATCCATTGTTTGCCACACTGTCATCAGCATTGTTAGAATGTTCCACAACCACACACATTTATGTTTCATAGTGAATAAGTATATCAAATGTGTGCTGGATCATATTCAGGACACACCGAGAAATTACATGAGAAAAAAAATTGCCAAAAAGGCAACAAAAAGGTGTACTAGTCCATAATAAGAATGTATAAATTTTATTAATTCCATATAGAAAAAGACACAGTTTATGTACAAAAAAAAAACAGAACACAGGAAAATGTTACACATGAGGGATAGTAAAACGTTATTACACATAGGATAGCCGTAATGAAGAAAAATAGGCGCCCTATCTCACAGGATCATCCCACCAAAATACATAGTATAGTCAATCACATGCATAAGTGCACATAATAATGTCTGGCATAATCCAGTGAACATAAGAAATCCATAGCAACAAAATTCAGTACAACATAATGTTACCTAATAGGTAGATCTGCGTTGCTATTGGGAGATGTAAAAGGGATCCAGGAAGATAAGCGCGCCCTCCCCAACGCGCGTTTCGGCCTCAGCCTTCGTCAGGGGGCACTTAAAAAAAAGTTTAGTTCAGTTACCAGAACAGTGCCCGGACCCCATTCAGATGAATAAGGGGCCCAAACATCCATTGTTTGCCACACTGTCATCAGCATGACAATGTGGCAAACTGCCTCTGATTATTACCGCTGTTCAGAGAGCTGGGGTTCTCATGCTCATATTCTCAAGTTGGTAATGGGCCAAAGATATTGGCTCCCCAATGTAAAAATAGCAGTCCACAGCTGCCCCATTAAAGGGTCATCCATCAGATGCGTCAATTCTGGTGCTTTTCCTGGCTTTTCCCACTTGCCCTTTGGTGGTGGTAAGTGCGGTAATATTTATGAGGTTGATGTCAGCTGTTTTATAGCCGCTGACATGAAGCCCACCGGTTAGTAATGGAGAGGCATCTATAAGATACCTCTCCATTACTAACCCATAGTAAGTTTTGAAGTAAACACACAGCCAAAATAAAGTCCTTTACTTGAAATAAAAGACACAGAATTCTTTTATTTGAAATAAAAACAAATTTATACTCTACTTACGCCCATTCCATTAAGCTTTCGTCCTGTGGGCTTGATGTCAGCGCAGCCATAAAACAGTTGACATCAACCTCACAAATATTACTCCACTTGCCACCATCATCCCTGATGATTAGGATTACAGACTGCTAATTTTCATCTACCCGACCATAGGTATGACACTATCCCGATTCACTAATGGTGTTCACCGCTCATGTCAACCGGCAGTGATTCCCTCTGCACTTGCCATAGGCATGTTCAGCGCTTGTAACTTGGAACCAATGCCTAGCAGCCCCTTTGAACTTTGATACGTTGCTCCCCACATCTTCACGTATCCCGTGGTCCTAGCGGGACCCAGGATCCATTCACTACGGTACCCTTTGAAGTCATGAAGTCATCCTGATGTGCTACATACAGATCGCTACTGCCTTCTACCTCCTGCGCAAGGCACCAGCAGGACTCACAATACTGTGCCTGTCTCTCTGTGTCTGCTGCTCCACGACGGCTAGTGCAAGTACGCTCAGACTTTGGACATACCTATACCGCGTGCATCAACGGCCACTTCAGCCTCTTCACGCCAGTATTCATACTAAACCACACATCTCTAATTTCTGTGCTGATAGCTATAACTGCATCCTGCTCTCTTGCTATCTACTGTAGTAACCAAACAGGTAACTTTTTGAATATCACTATTTGTGGCACAATACGAGACTGTCATAATACTCTGTACTCTTATTAATGCTACATACTCCCCTTTTGCCTCAAAATCATTGCATTGATATAACTATTACCACATGTTGATCTGAAGCTATCATAAGGGGAAACTGCATTTATAAAACACATCCTATTCTCTCACTGTTCGGCAGCAGTACAGGTAATACTTCTGCATATTACTACTTGTGGCACAGCACGATACTGTTAAACCTCTCTGCACCATATCTGATACCACGTCTCCTGTAAGATTACAAACCTCCACCCCTCCTACTGTAGAACTGTTACACAATCAATACTAATGCACACACTGATCTGGAACAGTTTTCCGGGGGCCACTGCACCTACAATTTATTGGTTCTGAGTGCTATTTGGTCTCAATATACATTTTTATAGTTTTAAAATTTGTACACCTGCAGCAGGACAATTCTTGTTTTTTTTTATTTCCACCCAACGAAATTTCACACAAATCAAGTTCTACAGTATACCCTGAAGAGCAAAAGGGTAACAATGTTTTGAACTTTTGACTCCATATCTCATCATCCATTACTGCTCTGATCGTGAGACTACCATCATTTTATAGACAATTATCCTGGCTATCTCATAAATAAATTTGACTTGCAACTATTTAGAATATGATTCGTTATGCATATTCTTGTCATGTCACTGCATTGTTATGGTTTTGTTTCTAGTGGTGGAAAAATAATTTTTTTCCTGAATACTACAAAATACAACCTGTTCTCACATTCACTAATAGCTCAGTGTATTATTAGAATGATTTCCAAGTGAAAGGTCATTGGTTTAAATCGAGGAGCAGCCATGAAGACAATTTCCCAAGTAAAGAGAAACAGCATCATCCAGCTCAATGATAGTGGTCTCTTGGCCAAGAAATCGCAAAACTACATCATGTGAGTTCTATGACAGTTGGAAGAATATGAAATAAAGTCCGGTCATCTATTCTCAAGCCAAAAGGTGAACATGCAAATATAGGAGTTAACAAGTTGGCTCATCCCAAGATCTATCAGTTCTGGCGCGACAAACAGGGCAGTGGAGGTGGCTCGTTTGCTTCATAATAGTGAAATCACAGACATCTATGCAAGCACCGTGTAATGCACATTACACAAGTCTGCAACAGTGGTCAAAGAAAACGTGAAGAAACCTCAACTTCAAAATCGTCATAAGAAGAGTCGGTTCAAGTTTGCAAACAAGTACGAAAGAGCAAAAAACGCAAAGTATGTAATGTTCCCCACAACTGTAGGGGATATTGAAAAAGATTTTGTTTTGTCTAGCGCACATGTGCACACATTACATCTGCTGCCACCACACTTGCGGAATCCTATTATTGTAAGCCAGTTGGAAATGGGACTTGGGTGTTTAAGAAGGGTGAGGGACAGCATGTTGCCAACGGTAAGTCCTCTCTTGGCAACACTCCTTCATCCATTATGAATAATTTTGTGTAAGATGTCATCTTGGTTTGTGACAGGTATTTGAGTATTTGATGATATTGAAAAACAATATCTTTTACAACATCCCCTATAGTTAGTACTGTAATGTACAGAACCCAATAGAAGTACTGTAATTGCCCCCACAAACCCCAGACCTCAACCCAATCAAACATTTGTGGGTCGATTTGAAGAAAAAAACTGTACATATACTCAAGTGAGTTGATCAGTATGCACCAACTTTGGGAACGTGCAGAAGAGACGCGAGATAAAATTTCGGTCGATACGTGTTTGAATCTGAACGAGAGCATGTCCAGAAGGATTCAGGCAGTGTTATAAGGTGGAGTTACAAAATACTAACAAAATAACAAAAATTAAAATTTAGATCTTTAGGAGCAAAACAGTAACAATGCCAAGAATCAGCATAACTAATCATATGTTAAATAGTTACAAGTCAAATTTATGTATGAGATATCCAAGATGACTGTCTATAAAATGATGGTAGTCTCAAGTTAAAAGCAAGGGTGGATAATGAGAAATGGAGCTTGAAAGTCAAAAGTTCAAAACATTGTTACCCTTTTGCATTTCACCGTATATGATAGGTGAATTTTTGAACAACCAAATATCTACACCTGTACCTGTCACGAGTGTGTCACGCCAACCTGGGAGTTCTGGGGGTAGAAGATCACTGCATATTGTGAATCACAGATCTTCCATTTAGCCCGTGTGTTTGGATCTCATATTAAATTCATTTGGTTTCCTTTGGTGTTGAAGAGGTTAACGACCCTTTCTATGCCGGTCAAAAACATGCAGCTCTATTTCAGCTGCTTCTGATCTGGTTATTAACTCTTCCTATAAAACCTGGCCAGACCCTCTCTGTCTTGCCAGTGAAATATCTGCTTTCTTGCTCTTAGGAGACACTGTGTTGAATAGGAGTTCATTGTCGCTATTGGAGATTTGTCTTCCGATGCTGTGTGCTTAAGCTAATTGTTTTGGAGAGAAGTTATTGTAGAGGTGTTCTGTTAAACGTGTGTTTATCTCCTGATCCCATTTCCCATCTAGGTTATTCCTCCCTGTCCCTATTCTCCTTCCAATTGTTGGTTGGTGCTTTTTTATGATAGAGAAATTCTGTTATCCTTGTTTTGTCTTGGGTATCTTGTTCACATTACACTTCTAAGAGTATATGTGCCAATAGTCAATTTTTACACAACTAAATTTCTACACCTGTACCAGAACAATTCAGTTTTTTGTTTTTCAATCCAAACACATTTCACATGAAACCACTTCGACAGTAGATATCACAAGTAGAGATGAGCGAACCCATGTATGTTCGGGTTTGAAGAACATACAGTAAAAAGTTCGGATGCCATCCGAACTTGACCCTTGTCAGAGGGGTATCCGTGACTCCTGGGAGCTACTGTACCTCCTGACTGCATAACCGTCAATCCCCTTTTGACTATCTCCATACAAAAAGCATCCACACTCCGAACCCAACAAAAACGTAACACGTATGTTGGATTAATTGGCCACAGCAGCCATTTTATTAAAGTTAATACAAAACAATTTTAAACATTTTTTAAACATTTTAACCCAAGAGGGGGAAGGTCCTCGAAGCCCGAACCCTGCAACTGCACATAATCCACCTCCTTTTTGGCCCCAGGTCAAGTCGTACCCCCAGCCGCTAGGCACCAGCTCGGGACAGTTAACAATTAACCTGGCCAAAACCAAAACCCCTTAAGGGGCCCACCAAAATAACCCCTCACTGGGGTTATCGTTACACCGTTACCGTAAATCCACTGAGGGGAGTCCAGGACCTCTCAAGACCCCCCCCACTAATCCGCCGTTTTCCACTTCCACCAACTTCGAGGATCTCCCCCCCGCCACCAACACAAATGGTCTGTCCCTCAAGCATTTGTGTCCCTCCATACACTCAAGGCTGTTTTGATGCCCTCCTGAATAGCCAGGCACCACAAATCCATGCCGATGCATTCAGATGAACCCCATCGTTCCTCCAAAAACCTCCCTCGCCCTACTCAAAATCTTTGTGCCTCATGACCAACGCCCCATTCCTTGCCATAAACCTCGAAACAGCTTTGTTCAATTTGATTTGAGCTTTATTCACTCCCGCTACTGACCGTGCTCCCCTCCAAACTTTCTGAAACACCACGTCTGACCATACGACCGTAACCCTCGGAAACGAGCACCACAAACGCAACATGTCAAACTGTATGTCTTTTATTAGTTCCCTGCACGGTCTCCTGCCTAAGTCGTTCCCACCTAGGTGTATAACCACTATGTCCGGGGCTCTATCTAAGCGCACAAAGTGATGAAAATCTGGCAAGAACTGTCCCCATGTAATCCCCCTTTTTCCAATCCACCGCAATGCTACTGAATTCTTGCTCTCAGAGACGCCCAGAAAACGAATGAGTGTCTCATAATACAAACCAGCCTTTGAAAACATTCTGCAATAGAAAGAAAAAAAAACATAACAACAGCATTGCGAGGTTAAACAACGATATAAGTCTCTCATCTCAAACCAAGTTTGGGCGGACATAAGACCGAAACCTCGCCGATTCCCACCGCCCTATCCTCTTAACCATTTCCTCCCCCAAGCCCAACCTGGCCGCCTCTGTTGCGGCCCCAATTCTAAAGGAATGTCCATTGAAATTTTTGCCGGAATGCCCCCCGACTCCAGGCAACGCCTGAAGATCGTAATAAACTGGAATCGTGACAGGAAAGAACCGTCTGCGTGCCGCAACAATGGGTCACCCGAATAATCGATATTTATTGGGCTCCTTTTTAGGGACCACCCCTAATGGTGACACCCTCAGGGCGCTAATTGGGATCTCGGTAAAGGGGTCCACCATCCTGCCTAAAACAACCTCTTTTCGCAATTTCTCCGTGACAACATCGGGGAACTGATATGCAGACTTCAAATTCTTTTTCGAAGACTGTGCTTCTTGATCAACAAATGGAATCTTAAAACCATTTTGAAAACCATCTTTCAACAAACTTGCCGTGGCTTTATTGGGGTACATATTTAGAAACTCCTCCATCTCTAACAGACGTACTGGCATCAGACCTTTTTTCAGCTGTATCTCCGCCCTTTTGCCGACTTGCTCTAATGCACCTTGAAGCACCATGGGAGCCCCCACAAGCAGAGCATTCGTGCTTAAACTTGCACTTGCTCCCAAATTTGCAATTGCCCTTGTTGAACGCGAAGCACAGTCCCTTCTGAAATGACACCGAGTGTCCCGACTGTCCTGAACCCCAGGTGCCGCTGTGAAACGATTGACTACCTTGGCCACCTTGTGGCGGGACCATCACCCTCATCCAGAGGGCTATGTCCTTGTGTTCCCACCTAATACTGGGCCTGACCGCCTTGCGCTGTCTAAACTGTTCATCATACCTGAACCATCCCTGTCCGCCGTAAACCCGGTATGTTTCACTGACCGCATCCATATAACAGAACAGGCCCGAACAGTTCTCGGGCGCCTTTTCACCGATCACACTTGCCAAAATGGCGAATGCCTGAAGCCAATTTGAGAAGGTCGTAGGGATCAAACGATACCTGCGTCTCTCCTCATCTTCCTTCCTTTATTCCTCTTTCCTCAACCTATCTAGATTAAAACGTTCTAACGGCAGGAGGGAAAATATATCCACGTACTCTCCTTTCCAAATCCTATCCCTAACCTCTTATTTTAAATGTGCCCCCAACGGACCGTCGAAACATACATATACCTCACCCCTAGCCGTGTCGTCCAAACGAATCGCCTCATCCTTCTCCGTATTAGCCACAACGCCTTGACTCTGAGCCTCCGGCTCCGTCTCCGCCGCAGCTACACTCCCATCAGCCGATGCTCCTCCACCCGCTGATGTCACGCCTGTCCCTTGACTAGAGTCTGATAAGACCCCCCCAAAACCAATGGCGCTCCCAAAACCCGACTGGTTTGGTAAAGCCGCTCCAACATTACCTAACCAAGCTGCCGACAGTGACGCTCTATTCTGCAGCCCCCATACCCTGGCTAGGTCATTAATAGCATGAAAAATCATCCCGACGCCCCCATGAACCCACTCCCTATTCTTGTACTGGGGGAGAATTAAACGGGGGTCAAAAGGAAAAATAAGATCGCTCTCACCTGGCTGCCTGGGCGCTGTGATCCCAGCAGCCAGGGGTCCTGAATCCAGATGGGACGTCCTCCCACCACCGGCCGGTCGATCTTCTGCTGGTGTCGCAGCTCCCGGGTCTCCCTGTGTTGCAGGCCGCCAGCCATTGGCGTGGACTGCGCTGGCTACCTGAACAGGGACCCAGGGAGCTGGTGATGATCTCCTACTTGGTGCGTTTTCCTGCCGCCAGCCTCCAGTACCTTTGGACGCCGCCTGCGTCTCAGATGTATAGCCGCCGACCGAGACTGCTGCCCGCTTATTGTAGCCCCGCACGCTGGACCTGCGCCACTGCTGGCGACGTGCTGTGCCCTGGGCCAGCAGACTGCTGCCCTCTTCTCTCCTGCTGCCGAGGGGCTGCACGTCATGACCCCCGCCTCCTTGACTCCCTGGTCCTGCTCGGCTGGGCGGGCGCCGTCGCATGTAAGGCGCCTGCCGCTCCTGGTCCCAACTCCACGTGCCGGCCGCTCGATGAAGAGAGGGAGGACGACCCCTCACCTTGTTGTGGGCCCTGCCGACGGCGAGGATTCCTCCCAGCTCTCGGGCGGGCCGCCGCCTGCCTGCGGACACCGCTGGGAGCCGGAGGGTCCCTGGAGGGGCTCCTCATTCGGCGCCGGTTAAACTATTGTCTAGGTCACACAGTGTCGAGTGGAGACAGCCTTACTAATTCACAAATGAGGAAATGGATGGCATGGTATTTGGGGTTGCAGGGTACTGGCGGATAAAATAAAGATAATAAGTTGGAACATTAGGGGGTTGGCGTCCGCAGTAAAACGACAGGCAATGTTTACTTTCTTGCTTGATGCCAAACCTGCAGTCATATGCTTGCAAGAAACCCACTTGATAAAGAGTAGAACACATCTTCTTAAAAAAAGATGGCTGCAGGCGGGGTATCATGCAACATATTCCTCATACTCACGGGGGGTCAGTGTTCTTGTTCGCACAAGTATACCTTTTGAACAGTGTAAAGTGATTATTGACCCGCTGGGACGGTTCGTATGCTTGCTATGTAAATTGTCTGGTATACTGATGTTACTGATCTCGATATATATCCCTTCGCCGTATTGTGGGAAATTGTTGCACAAGGTCATAGAGGTAGTGGGTGATTTCCCGGGGGTTCCCTTTCTGATAATTGGCAACTTCAACAATGTTCCTGATGCCCATTGGGACAGAGGTGGTCGGGAGGCACTGAGACTGGGTGGTAACTGCACCCCCTTTGGGGCGGTTCTGAAGGAGACTGCACTAATAGACATATGGAGAGCCCATCACCCCAGAACTTATAAGTACTCCTGCTTCTCGCCCGCCTCTGCCTCGCTATCCAGGATTGATCTGGCCCTGGGGAATGGTCCGATGCCAAGTCTAGTGGATGAGGTAACTTATTTGGCTAGGACTCTGTTGGATTACTCGCCTATGTGTGTGGTGCTTCAGGGACAGTGTTCCGAGTTTTCCAGGAGACCCCTGTGGAGACTAAATCCGTTCTGGCTCCAGCTGATTGATCTGGATGGCCATGTGGGGGATGACCTGACAGAGTTATTTAAAATTAATATGGGCTCGGCTTCAGTTTTGATGGTATGGGAAGCCATGAAAGCCCACTTCAGAGGGTTGTGCATTAAAAACATATGGCAATTTAAAACCGAAACGGGCAGGAGGGACCAGGAGTTGATTAGGTCATTAGAGGTAGCAGAGGCAGCACTAATTGAGGAGCAAACCCCTGAGGCCCGGGAACGTTTGAGATCGGCGCAGAGAGAGGTTTGTAATATGACTATGAAAACTGCGGAGAGGAAAAGGCTGTCCTGCACAATGAAGTTTTTCGAGGAGGGAGAGAGGCGGGTCACCTTCTATCCAGGGTGGTGGCGGCCCAAAGGGAATTGGCGTATATCACTAAATTAAAGGGGAAAGACGGATGTGAGCATACAGGCAGTAGGGCCATACTGGCGGTGATGATGGGATTTTACTCAAATCTGTACCAGTCCACGTGCAGCCGTCGGAGGAGGAAATTTATAACTTTTTAGCGGGGGTGCAGCTTCCACGACTCTCACTAGCGGAGCAGAGGCTTCTTGAGGAGCCCTTTGATATGGAGGAACTGGAGGCCGCTCTAGCCTCTGTACCTAGTGACATGGCCCCAGGGGGGGACGGTATCCCGGGAGAAGTCTACAAAAAATACAAAGAAGTATTGCTTCCCAAGTTGATGGAGATTTACACTGCAGGTTTGGCGGGGGGGGGGAGTTGCCCCGATCCATGCGAGAGGCGAGAATTGTTGCCCTACCAAAGCAGAGAAAAGATTTGACAGACCCAGCTTCATATCGTCCGATCTCTTTGTTGACCACTGACATTAAGTTATTGGCCAAAATGCTGGCGAACCGACTTAACAAGGTCATTGAATCCCTAATCCACCAAGACCAGTCAGGGTTTATGCCCAATAAATCCACAGCTATAAATCTCCGGCAATTATACTTAAACATGCAGGCGAGGGCGGATAATGTGGGACAGAGGGTAATCGTTTCCCTGGATGCCGCTAAGGCGTTCGACAGTGTGGAGTGGAGGTATCTGTGGGCGGTAATGAAAACTATGGGATTTGGTGACCAGTTTGTGGGTTGGGTACGTTTGCTATATACATCCCCTAGTGCTAAAATACGGGTTAATGGTCTGCTGTCTGAGAGTTTCTCCCTATATAGGGGAACGAGGCAGGGTGCCCCCTGTCCCTCCTGCTGTTTGCAATTGCTGTGGAGTCGTTAGCTGCAAAGATTCGGGGTACCACAGGTATTCGGGGATTCCAATATGGCTGCCACGTAGAGAAAGTGGCCTTATACGCGGATGATGTGCTGCTGTTTCTGGCTGACCTGGGCGATTTCCTGAGTTCGGCTATGGCAGTTGTTGGTAAATTCGGCTCTGTTTCTGGACTGACTATTAACTGGGATAAATCCGTGTTGCTTCCCGTGGACTCAGCTGCTCCCCTAGCGCTAGACCCTGGGACCCCTTTGAGGGTGGTTAGTGAGTTTAAATATTTGGGCATTGTGGTCTCGGCTAAATTGGAGGAATATGAACGGCTTAATCTTATCCCCCTTATCAACAAGTTTCAACAAAAAATTGTAGCGTGGAAGAAACTATTCCTGTCTGTGGCGGGTAGAGCAAATTTATTAAAAATGATCCTCATGCCCCAACTCCTATATATACTCCATAATACGCCTGTCTGGTTGGCGCAAAATAAATTCTACCGGATTGATTCTCTTTTCCGGGACTTGATCTGGAAGGGTAGTAGGGCACGCATTAAACTTGAATATCTACAGAGGTCAAAAGAGGAGGGGGCCTGGCAATCCCGAATCCATGGATTTATTTTGTGTTATCCCAATGTCAGCATATGGTGGGGTGGGGTGAGCCTACCCAATCTTCGTCGGCTGGGAAGCTCATTGAGTTTATAGTGGGCAGAAGTCCGCTGCTTGCTAGTCTAGAGGCTGGTAGGTTCCGGGTGAACCCTAAAAGGCTCCAGACGATCGCCATGGTGGACAAGATTTGGCAAATAGTTAAAAAATGGAGGGGCATTACGGAGTTCACGCGCTTCTCGTCGATTTGGTTTGACCCGAGACTGAGGGAGTTATTACGTCTGAGGGGATTTGCTCAATGGAGAAGGGTCGGGATATGGTTTGTGTCACAGCTGTTGGTTGGCGGCATGCTTAAGACTTTTGAGGAGATCAGGAAGGAGTTCCCTCTGAGTCAATCCTTCCTTTTTCAATATTTGCAGTTGCGGCATGCAATCAATCGACAGCTTAAAACATCAAGAATAGTGGTGCAATCAGATGCGATGGTGAATTTTATAGGGTCACTGAGGGGCACTAAGGGTTTCATCTCCCTCGTATATAGGGGTTTTTTGGATTCATTCCTGGTACGGCACCCGGCTAAAATGGGAAGAGGATGTGGGACCCATCTCGGACTCTCAGTGGGAGAGCGTATTACAATTCATCCCCAAGGTCTCCATGAGTGAAGCCAGGAGAGTCTCACAACTCTACCTAACACATAGGGTATACAGGACCCCAGTCTGGATGAAGAGGGCGGGCCTGAGGAGGGATTCCTGCTGTCCGCGCTACTCTGAAGATGGGGCAGATCTCCTACATATGACGTGGTCCTTCCCTGCCCTACAGAACTTTTGGGTACAAACACTTAATTTGACTCAGGAGGTAATGGGAGTGGATCTTATAAGGAAGCCATTGACGTGTGTATTGGGGTGCATGGAGGATATCGCGGTTGATGAGTGGGGGAAGCTGACCATTGCCAGAATCCTATATGCTGCCAGAAAGTCATTGCGGCCCACTGGTTAGATGACAAAGCGCCAGTTAGACAAGAACTGATTAATAAGGTTAACTTTATTGTTATGATGAAACAGAACATATATGTGAAAAGAGGTCAACATATGCAGTTTGAGAATGTGTGGGGTGGCTGGATGGAGCATCCGGGCCTGGCTTCTGAGGCTCTTATGAGAGAAAGAATGCGTCTACCTACGCGCCCTTGATCCTCTGAGTTGATACTTTAAACAGGGATCTTAAGTGGTTGTCTCGAATAAAAGGATTCAAAATGTGACACAGTGTGTGATATATGCAATGATTTAAAAGGATGGGGTTAGGGTGGAGGGGAGGTAGGGGACTTAGGATGTAAGAACAGTTATATCGCCTGTCAGGTTGAATATGGTTTATATTATATGCTAAAGTTAAATGTACTGTCAAAGTTTCATGTTGACAATTTTTAAATAAAATTGGGCAGCACGGTGGCTCAGTGGATAGCACTACAGCCTTGCAGCGCTGGGGTCCTGGGTTCGAATCCCACCTAGGACAACATCTGCAAGGAGTTTGTATGTTCTCCCCGTGTTTGCGTGGGTTTCCTCCGGGTACTCCGGTTTCCTCCCACACTCCAAAAACATACTGATAGGGAATCTAGAATGTGAGCCCCATCGGGGACAGCGACGATAATGTGTGCAAAACTGTAAAGCGCTGCGGAATATGTTAGCGCTATATAAAAAAAAATAAAAAAATAAAAATAAAATAAATAAAAATCATCTGATTTAAAAATGATGGAGGTGATAGGCAATGATGTTGGGGGAGGCAATGATGGAGATGATAGGCAATGATGGTGGGGAGGCAATGATGGGATGATGGGCAATGATGGTGGTGGGGAAGGCAATAATGGAGGTGATGGGCAATGATGGTGGTGGGGGAGGCAATTATGGAGGTGATGAAATGGGCAATGATGGTGGTGGGGGCAAATGATGGTGGTGGGGAAGAGGAGGAAATGATTGAGCTGGTGGAATGGACAGTAATGGAGGTGGTGGTGGGGGAGAAGGAAATGATGGAGGTGGTGATGAGGACAATGATGGGGGTGGAGAGGAGCTGCATTATACTTTATGAGGGGGCTACATTATATTCTGTGGAGGGACATCATTATTAGGGGACTACATTATTTTCTGGGGGCTACATCATACTATATGAGGGGCTACAGTATACTCTATGGGGGCTGCATTATATTCTGTGGTGGGGCTGCATTATTTTCTCAGGGGACTACATTATGTTCTGGGGGCTACATCATACTATATGAGGGGGCAGCATTATGCTCTATGAGGGGGCTACAGTATACTCTATGGGGGGCTGTATTATACTATATGGGGGACTGCATTATACTATATGAGGGGGGCTGCATTATGCCCTATGAGGGTGCTACATTATATTCTATGATGGGGACTGCGTTATACTTTGAGGGGGTTGCATTATATTTTGTGGGGTGCTGCATTATATTTTATGAGGGGGCTACATTATTTTATGAGTGGTGCTACATTACATTCTATGAGGGAGGCTACATTATATTCTATGAGGGGGCTACCCCTCTATGATTCTATGATTCTACCCCAACCCCTGCTACATAATTAAGACGTGTACTACCTTATATTATACCCTGATATTAGCGTGTTTTACCACACTATTGGTGGTCTTGTATTTATTTCTATGTAGCTACATAGTGGGCCCCAAGAATGATTTTTTCTGGTGTGCCCAAGGTGCTCCAGTCCAACGCTGGCTGTATTTAATATAAGACATGAATGGTGGTGGCTGTAAGTCGTATCAGCCTAACCTGGTGAAAGGTTCTCTTTAATGTTTTGGCCTGTAGGTGGGTGACTAGGATCGTTGTTTTTTGTTCCCAGTTCTTGGATAGGGATAGTTGAACACTAGGCTGGGAAAAACATTTTAAGGTGCCTGAGGATGGTGCCTCAGAATGTGCAAGGACAGATTCAGGGCAAGAGGCATCTGCGTCCTAGTCATGGACAAGGGATTGGGAAGCACCTAGCGCAGAGGAAGAGGCAGTGGTATCACTTGCTGGCACCAGTCATGGACCCCGGTGCATGGTCCACTAAGTCGGGTGGTTAGATGACATGTGCCTCATCATGCAGGGGGTGGTTAGGTGGTCTTAGTGGTCAGGCTCCTGTTGATCTTGGCATGGCACAGGTTGCAAATGACCATTTTCTTTGTCTCAGAACTCTGTATAAAAAAAAGTCCCAGACTGGGGAAAACCTAACTCTTTGATGGAGAAATTCAGGAGTGTCTGTGCTCTGCAGAACAGTTTCACCCCTTCTCTCTCTGGTCACCCCACTGCCTCTTCCTGCTTGTTTCATTGCTGCCGATCCCTCCCCTTCCTCACTCTCAGCGCTGCTGCATTCCAGCTTCCAAGATTGGGTTGGTGACTTCGTCATCCACCACCTCCCTTGTTTCCAACCCAGCACCTGACCTTCCTGACTTTGTGACTTAGCAACAGCAAGATTTAGCTGGTGTCTCATCATCATTTTTGTGCATCACTAAACAACATGTCCTCTTGTCCCTCTTCGAGCATGCAGGTTGATAGGCCACAGTCAAGAAATTATGTTGTAAAGAGAAGCATTATCTGCATCTAATATCTAACCAAACACTAGTCATGAGCGAACGTGCTCGCAACTACTCGTTACTCGCCCAAGTATCATTGTACTTGGTGTACTCGGCGAGCACCGAGCATTTCCAGTATTATTCAGTGGGAGCTCGTGTCTCCGCCCTGCAATTTTGACGCTGCAAATTTGGCGCCAATGAACATGCAGGGATTGTCTGCCATGCACTGTAATGCTGCAGTCATCTTTGTTGTGGTATTGCAGTGATTGGCTGGCCGCACAGCGTCATCAGGTCTATAAGAGACCAGACGCCGCCATGCTCGACGCATTCAGCTCTGGATTCAGACAGTGTAGGGAGAGCTGCTGCTGAGATAGGGAGAGATTTGTGCTTTTATTAGTTAGTGTGGGTCTAGGTCTACCATTGTTCAATCCACAAATCCAGCTAAACCAACAGTCCTTTTAAGGCCTAATTTGGGGGCATATAGATTGCAGTGTAGGTAGGAGGGGAGTTTATGTGTGCATATCCACATCAGTGCAAGGCATGCAGGCACTGTATGTGAGTGTATAGATCTGACTGCATACTTCAAAAGGGTTCATTACTGTCTGGTGTTGTCTATTAAATATATACCTAGCTGCAGGTATCCGTGGCTGGGATTATTTTTTTTTGCACCTGAATCCTGCTAATTTTATTACAAAGCAATCCAGAGCCACTCATTTTTTTCTACATTTATTTGCTTGGCCACACTGCAGACTACAGCCAGGTAATTTTAATACAACAGCGTGAAAATCTGGCAATTTAAAACACCTTTTTTTGTCCCAGGCATCAGATCTGAGTGCGCAGAAAATTCTGTTTTTTTTTTTTTTTTTGTTAATGTAGTATTTTTTGGAGTGTCTTACAACATTTTTGAACACCATTTTGCTGACCAAAAAATCTTTAGGTGGCCAAAAAATATTAATCTACAGTTCTTATATTTATCAGTGTTTTTTACGCCACATGCATCGCATATCATATTTTACAATTTTAGTACTCCAACAATTTTTTTTTTTAGTGTCATAGCCTAGTTATTGACACAATTTTGGTGGTCCAAAAAAAATCCAACCCACATATTTAACAGTGTTCTATCTTCGTCAGACGCCAGATCTATCTGTGGTCTACAAATTTTGGCATTTCCGGCCTATATTCCACTGTTTTTGCTGTCTCTTACCCTAGGTGTATACACTATTTTGGGGGGAAAAATTAAAAAAAACTTCAGGGCACATATTGAACACTCTTTTATCTCCGTCAGATGCCTGGTGTATCTGTGCTCTACAAATACTTGCTTTTCAGGCCTACCTTGCACTTTTTTTTTGCTGTCTGCTACCCTAGGTCTAGTATACACTATTTTGGTGTAAAAAATACAAAAAAACTGGCCACATATTGAACAGTCTGGTATCTCTGTGACACGCCTCATGTATCTGAGGGCTACAAAGTGTGCTTTTGATGCTTCCATTCACCTTTATTTGGTGTGTGTTACCCTAGCTGTAAACACTATTTAGGGGTAAAAATTTTAAAAATACAGGCCACCTATTGAACATTGTAGTATTGCTGTCAGACGGCTGAGCTATTTGTGGCCTACAAATTGTGGCAATTCAGGCCTACATTCCACTGTATTTTCTGTCTGTTATCCTAGGTCTATACACTATTTTTTGGGAAAAAATAAAAGAATGGCCACATATTGAACAATGTGGTATCTTGTTAAAAATACTTCTGTTTCAAGTTGTTATGGCTGCTTCATGACTGTGTCCTAAATGCCCCAACTACTACCACCATCATCTTCTGCCTAGAGCCAGTCACTGCGCACATAGAAAGTCTGAGGAGCAGAGGGTGAATGCTTGGGCGGTGTTTTACTCTGTCTCTGGATTATGAAGGTGAAAAGTTCTAGATTAAATCAGGACTGGAATGTGTTCCTGGGCCTGATTCTGACAATCCATCACCTACTAATTCGGAACTTGTTGGACGAGGACGTAAAAAAGGAGCCCCTGCAGTTTCTATAACAGAAGCTAGAGATTTTGACATTTCGGCTGTATTTAAAGAGGCATCAAATGTAGAGCGTGGTGTTCGTAAATGTGACTTCTACTATATGGGTGTTTCCACTAGAAAATCCATCCAACATGTTATTGAATAAAAATCTTTTTTTTCTCGCAAATATGTGTCAAATTGGTAGCTAGACCCCAGTGGGTCTTGTCAAAGTGTCATGTTGACTACAGTCCACAGATGTTATGTAGATCCCTAATCTCACCTCCACTTTACCAGCATGATGAATTTATAGGAAAAGCACGTGTTAATGATGGAGCGTTTGTTTTCTTGGCAAAGAAAAAAATAAGATCAATGAGGTGGTTAGCCGCACATGCAATGTATAAATAGTAAAGATGACAATTACTTTCACATTTCAGTTAACACACACACACGTCACCAACTTGATTTCACTTTTACAACATTATATTCTGAAGCCTTGAAGAAGATGAATATATTGTGAAGCAAATAGGTATGAATAATTATCACCAAAATGATGTTACAGAAGTCAGAAAATATACAACCTATCTGTGGGGAAATGATTTACCACAGAAATTTTGAAGTATGAGACTAGTGTCATCTTGTGGATTGATATGAGCCACAAAGTCCTTCAAAGTGAAACTGTTCTGGATGTAATGTACAATTTGCTCTTGAAAATTAGAACATGCCTTCTATGATGCTTGCATTAAAGAACTGATTGGCCACATATGTACGTACTCAGAATGACGGGGATGCGGGTACCTGTGCTGCGCCGAGTCTGGAAATGTCAAGGCTGCATCCCCTGTTTCCCGGGTGAAGGAATAGTGGAACGGACAGGCCCTATTGCCCAGGAAGAGGGGCGTGTTTCGACAGGGAACCTGGCCAGAAGCTGAGTGAAAAACTGTCACGCTGTATAGCAGATATATATATATGTGATGTCAGTAATCTATATCAAAAGGGCAACATCCTATATAACATGCGCATAGATATATGATAACATAGAATTACCTGACAATGTCCAGTGGGTCAATACGGAATCCGTTATACACTGTCTCCGGCTAGAGGGTGACCGGGGTCTATGCTGACCCTAAACTGGGGTCCTAACTAATCCCTCTACCTGGAGGTACTGTTAAAGGTACAGAGGTCCAGGCCACCAGCGTAAACCCTGTCTCCTATCAATCCCTGCCAACTGTAATCTAGTCCTAAGAAGGACCCTGATTACCACCAAAGGGAATGAACAGGTAACGGTTAATGAACAGAAAGACATACAAGAAAGACAAGAAATAAAGTAAATAAAGTCTTACATACAACACTCACACACAGTAGGAACACCTAAGGTCTCAGAGATAAACTATAAGCTGTAAGAGTAAAAACAACTAAGGAGCTCTTAGCTTAAGTATTCTCAGAACCGATCCAGTCTGCTAGACTACATGAATGCTTTCACCGGCATCTAACAAGCAGACTGGCAGGTATATGAAGGAATCTAATTAGAACATAATCAAAAGCAGCCGGGCGAGGCTGGACCTAGTCTTAGCAAAGAGCTAGGTAAAATTAACTCCCTCATTACCAAACACAAAGAAACAGCAACTCAGCTGTGAGAAGTCAGAGTGTGTAATCGCGACGATCCTCGTGGCGATACACCCATGACAGTACCCCCCCCTCTACGAGGGGACTCCGGACCCTCAGGGCCAGGTCTGCCCGGGTGAGTTGTGTGAAAGGTCCGAACCAATCGATCTGCGTTAACATCAGACGCAGGGACCCACGTCCTCTCCTCAGGACCATACCCCCTCCAATGAACCAAGTACTGAAGGGATCGGCGACTGAGACGTGAGTCAATGATTTTCGACCCATGAAATTCCACGTTATCATTGACCACCACTGAAGGAGGAGGTAGAGGTGACGGTATGACTGGTGCCACATACTTTTTAAGTAATGACTTGTGAAACACATTATGAATCTTAAACGTAGGAGGGAGGTTCAGACGAAATGCCACAGGATTAATTATGGAACTGATCCTGTACGGCCCGATGAATCTGGGACCCAACCTCCAGGAGGAAACTTTAAGTTTTATATTTCTGGTAGACAACCAAACCAGATCGTTCACCTTCAGATCTAGACCAGAAACTCTCCCCCTATCAGCATCCGTTTGTAACGGTTCCCCGTAACCTTCAGTCTTAACCGATCTGGAACTATCAGTCTCCCTGGAAGTCCCACAGGGGCGTCCCCCTGAGCCCCCAATACCTCCCCTCAAGCTCAGAGCATACAGCTGACACTACAACTCCCTCCTGAGGAATAGGAACCGGATCATCCGTCTTCCCGGCCCCTGGGAAAGTACGAGATAAGGCATCAGGAAGCAACTTTATTGAGCCGTCATATGCGCGATGAGGAGGTAACTCTTTACACCCCTCCTCTGAGAACATCTCCCCAAAGTCCTCCAGAAAAGGAGACAAAGTCCTAGGCACAACCGCACCGATGACCGTGCTCATGCAGTTATTCCTGCAAAATTCACCCCACTGGCTTATCTTTCTGGATTGCCAATCAATCACTGGGTTATGTTTAGCCAACCAAGGAAGTCCCAACACAATAGGAGTAGGTAGACCCTCCAACACATAACAAGACAATTGCTCTTTATGTATTGCCCCTACTCGAAGATCTATGTTATGAACAGCTTGTACCAAGCTACCTTGACCGAGAGGTCTAGAATCAATAGAGACTATAGGGACCGGTTTGGCCAATACACTCAGTTGCATACCATGCACCTGGGCAAACCGAGCGTCCACCAGATTAGCCCCGGACCCACTATCAAGAAAAACAGAAATCCTCTCAGTTCTAGTACCAATCACCACCTCCGCAGGCACGAGAAACTGAGAGGGATTTAGGGACGAAATACACACTCCCAGGTTAACTCCTTTGCTCAAAGAGGCCCGGGATGGACACCCCCCAACAAAATGTCCCTCTCTCCCGCAAAAGAAACACCTTCTAGTCTTGCGGCGCACCGCCGATTCCCTCCTACAAAAAGATGTCCCTCCCAACTGCATGGGTTCCTCAGAACAGACCAGGGGAACCTCAGTATAAGGGACTTTAGTAGTAGGTGGAGTCATCACGGGAGGCGGAGTTACCTCGCGTCTTCCCCGAATTCGTCTATCAATGCGAATAGCGAGGGCCATAGCAGCCTCCAGTGATGGAGGAGAATCATACTGAGCCAACACATCTTTTAATTTGTCAGACAACCCTTGACAAAACTGGCTCCTAAGAGCTGGGTCATTCCACTGAGTATCTGTTGCCCATCTACGGAACTCAGAAGAATATTCCTCCGCTGGACGATTTCCTTGCCGTATTTTACGTAACTTTGTTTCAGCAAGAGAGACCCGATCCGGATCATCATATACCAGACCCAGGGCAGTAAAAAATCGATCCACTGACTGGAGATCTGGGGAGCCTGGAGGAATAGAGAACGCCCAAGATTGAGGGTCCCCTTGTAAGAGCGAGATAACAATTCCCACCCTCTGCTCTTCACTCCCAGATGACCGAGGCCGCAGCCGAAAGTACAATTTACATGCCTCCCGGAAAGTAAAAAATTTGTCCCGCCCACCAGTGAACCTGTCCGGGAGAGCAACCTTAGGTTCAGATCTGGTTTGCTCCGGGGGGACAAAACCTTGGACTTAATGTCTGCAAACTCCATGGACAACCCCTGCAACTGCCGGGCCAGCTGGGCTACTGGTTCCATGACAGCTGGGGAGAATCTTTAGTATGGGCCGGTGAAAATGTCACGCTGTATAGCAGATATATATATATGTGATGTCAGTAATCTATATCAAAAGGGCAACATCCTATATAACATGCGCATAGATATATGATAACATAGAATTACCTGACAATGTCCAGTGGGTCAATACGGAATCCGTTATACACTGTCTCCGGCTAGAGGGTGACCGGGGTCTATGCTGACCCTAAACTGGGGTCCTAACTAATCCCTCTACCTGGAGGTACTGTTAAAGGTACAGAGGTCCAGGCCACCAGCGTAAACCCTGTCTCCTATCAATCCCTGCCAACTGTAATCTAGTCCTAAGAAGGACCCTGATTACCACCAAAGGGAATGAACAGGTAACGGTTAATGAACAGAAAGACATACAAGAAAGACAAGAAATAAAGTAAATAAAGTCTTACATACAACACTCACACACAGTAGGAACACCTAAGGTCTCAGAGATAAACTATAAGCTGTAAGAGTAAAAACAACTAAGGAGCTCTTAGCTTAAGTATTCTCAGAACCGATCCAGTCTGCTAGACTACATGAATGCTTTCACCGGCATCTAACAAGCAGACTGGCAGGTATATGAAGGAATCTAATTAGAACATAATCAAAAGCAGCCGGGCGAGGCTGGACCTAGTCTTAGCAAAGAGCTAGGTAAAATTAACTCCCTCATTACCAAACACAAAGAAACAGCAACTCAGCTGTGAGAAGTCAGAGTGTGTAATCGCGACGATCCTCGTAGCGATACACCCATGACAAAAACATGAAAAGCATGAGTGAGTCCCCAGTTGTCAGCGTGTGAGCAGCAAGGGAGGCAGTGCACTACACAACCGAAGGGCCAGGGCTGCAAGGAACTGCAGCAGACAGACCATGTGACCTAGAGGCAGGGGGACCAGCTTAAGAGAAAGCGGGCTCGACAGCAGAGATTTTTGGCGTGGACAAGCAGCGCCTAGGAGGCTGAGCAGCGTGCTCCATCCTTAGAGCACTGGCACCGCAAAGAACTGTTCCCATTGGCTCAAGCCACTAAAAGCAGTACTGCCAAAGAGCGAGGCGTCGTGTGCCCAGTGACTGCGAGAGAGTGAGGGGCCGTGCACTCCATGACCATGAGTACAGCGCATGTGCGCAGTAGAGAGAGCCAGTTCATGCCACAAGTTCAGCTTTGCTAAGCAAAAATTATAAGGGACAGAGGAATGACAGAGGACGTTGGTATGGTCAGCAAGGTACTCCCTCAGCATCTTCCCAAACTTTGCACTCCTTGTGAGAGTCACCCGCGCCTCAGGGCCAGGGAGATGGGAGTGTCTAAGAAAACTCTCCCAGAACTTTGCCAGTGTTCCACTGCCTTTGCTGGATTGGAGTTGGGTCTCTCTCAAATGTACACCTTACTTTGCCAACAAACTGTGTCTGTGATCTCTGCTGC
Organism: Oophaga sylvatica; assembly: GCA_033576555.1. Classification (NCBI taxonomy): domain Eukaryota; kingdom Metazoa; phylum Chordata; class Amphibia; order Anura; family Dendrobatidae; genus Oophaga; species Oophaga sylvatica. The sequence goes on from JARQOD010000005.1 coordinate 414,700,364, forward strand.
CAGTGTTTACAGATGGAAATGTTTTTCATATTTCCACAAGAAGGGCTCTCTGATCCTCCAACATTTTAGTACACCTGTCTACCTCTGGAATAAGAGATTATAAAGTTCTCCTTGTAGCATTCGTCTAGAAGTGCCACCAATCAGTATTGCCTGTCACCTTAAATTTTGAGAATGCACGGGTGATGGGAAAGGCTGCGTAACAAAGTCAGCCATGCTTGCAAGGCGGGTAACAGTCAATACTTTCGTGTCCTCACCAGGAGGATGACTGACCATGCTCTCCTCCGCCTCCTTGTCCTCAGGCCTCCACAACTTTCGACTAACCTCAGTACTATCTGTTATGAATGTGCTAGAGATGGTTTCTGAGCAGAGGCTCCCTCTGGTGGTTACAGACAGTACTGAACCTTTCAGCGAGGAATGGCAATCTGGGATCGCTGACTGGTCTGATATGTTCCCTCCCATGATGGTTGCCGGTGATCAATTGTTCTTGTCTCAGTTGTGGTTCCTGGTTCATTTGGAAGTTTGCTGAGTCTTGCCTGCATCTTCTGCTTTCAGATAAGATATTTTCTGCTTTTATTTTTGTGCTTGCTTTTTGCATAGTTCTCTGCACTTTTGTGGAGGTCAGCCAGGTCCCCTTCTGGGGCCTGTGCTCCTCTCAGTTTATCTGTAGCCACTGTTATTTGTTCATTTGTTTTTTCCTGTTTTTTCAGTGGCTGCGGCTTAGTTTTGTTACACCAGAGTTCTGATTTAGGTGGTGAGATCGTGTGATCTCAGGTGTTTTTGCAATCAGAAGAGTTGGTATTTTTTAGGGTTTTTTTTGGATTGCAGTAAGAATCCTTTCCTGTACTTTTCTGTCTAGACAGATTGGGCCCCAGCGTTTGCTCATTCTATTTTCTGTCTGTGTCCGTGCTTCTTCTTGTCTAACCGCCATTACATGTTTGGGGGCTTCCTATTTTCTTTGGTGATCTGCTCCAGGGCAGATAGCTTTCCTCTTTCTGCCTTTAGGTGTAGTTATCTCTCAGGCTGTGACGAGGCGTCTAGGATCAACGTAGGAACGCTCCATGGCTACCTCTAGTTGTGTGGTTAGTTCAGGTTACTGCAATCCGATAGGTTCCAGCCTCTCTGGTGTATTGCCGTTTTTGTTTTTTCTCCTCAGCTACCTAAACATAACAACTATCATTGTAAATACATCATTATAAATACACCCCTGTAGTTTTTATCTCCTCCACCTCTTTGTAGATTGTAATTTGTCACAAGCAGGATCTTTTTTTTGGTTTAATTATTTTTATTGCCGTTACTTAGTGTAGATTGTAAGCTGTCATGAGCAGGGTAGTTTTATTTCTGTTTAGTTGTTGTATTATTGTTATAGTTGTTACGTAGTGTAGATTGTAAGCTGTCCTGAGCAAGATCGTTTTATTTTTGTTTAATTATTGAATATTGTTATCGTTGTTACTTAGGATTGTTGTGTTTGAAACTGTTAAACTGTAAATATGTTGGCGCTATATAAATAAATAAATATAGATATTATTAGAACACAGAAGCAGGATGGAGACGTTAATTATTGCGTCATTGCTGCTCACCATCTTGGTGGATGGCTCAAAGTTTTGGAGGATGGTTCATATGTCTGACATCCATGTCCACTACCGACATCTTATGTGTGAAGTCAGAACTGAAAACTGATGGCCTTGATGCTGGTAGTCACCAACTGCCCTCTTCTGCTCACAAATCCTTTCCAACATCTGCAGTGTAGAGTTCCAAAGCGTGGGGACATCACACACCAGTCGGTGACCAAGAAGCTGCAAACGCTGGTGAAGCACTGCAAGGGCGGATGAAGCTCTAGCTGACTTTCTAAAATGGGTACGCAGTGCGTGGTACTTTCTCTAGCAGATCCAGCAGATCCATGTCACTTTTCATAAACCGTTGAACAATATCGGTTTTCATAAACTGTTGAACAATGAGGTTAAGCACATGGTGCCAGGAATGGCACGTGTGTGAGCTCGCCTCGCCTCAGAGCAGCCACCAGGTTCCAGCGATTGTCACACACGACTATGCCTGGCTGTAGGTTCAGCGGTGTCAGACACAGATCTGACTACTCTTTCAGAGCTGTCCACAAATCTTCAGCATTGTGCGGTTTGTCACCTAAGCATATTAGCTTCAGCACAGCCTGCTACTGCTTGGATAAGGCAGTGCTGCAGTGCTTCCAGCTTGTGACTGATGTGCTACTTTCGGAGATGGAGGCTGAAGAGGAGGCGGAGGAGGAGGGGCAGGAGCTGTTGACTGTGGTGGCAACCCAGATTGACATAGGGCCCACAATACCTGGGGTTGGGAGGACGTGCACCATCCCAAGGTCAGACTGGGTCCCGGCTTCCACTATGTTAACCCAGTGTGCTATCAGTGTGCTATACACCTCACCTCGACCCTTGTCTTTTGGTGTTTCCCAAAGCTAAGTTCTAGGACCCCTACTCTTCACCATCTACACCTTCAGCCTGGACAGAACATGTGATGGCACGGTTTGAAATGTCATCAGTACGCCAATGATACAAAGATCTACCATTCTGTACCTGACATCACCTCTTTACTGACCAAAATCCCGCTATTTCATCCTTCTTTTCTGCTCGCTTTCAAAAAGTGGACATGGACAAAACGGAATACATCATATTTCAACCATATCATGCTGAGTATACATGAAAGCTGTGTATGCATCATTCGGTACCACTTTAGCTAGAGGGAAAGTTTGCCCAAGAGAAAATGAATTTACAGACATTCACGCCTTTTTGGAAAAATATTTAGAATTGAGAGTCCTCAGTGGTTGATACCTTTTAATGGCTAACTGAAAAGATGGTAACAAATTGCAAGCTTTCGAGACTACTCAGGTCTCTTCATCAGGCAAAGACTAAAACAAAATCTGAAGAATCACATATTTATACACAACACAGCACAGAAACAATGCAATAGGTAAGACAAGTGACGTGAAGCAGAACTGTCATTATGGGAGATAGAGATGAACATAAATATTGGAACAGTTCATAGATAAGGAGTGTGAAAGTTTTATTGCCCTCTGATTGGGATCTGGTATTGTGTTGTTTTGCCCCAGAAGGTCTTAGGAGCAAATTCCTTAATTGATGTAAAAAGACATAAATCCATGTGATACATTCATTCCAGCACTGAATGTATCAAAGGTCGTCATGACTTTATATTCCCAAACTTTTCTGTCTCTCTCAGATTTAAATTTAGCTTTTAATACAAGTAATTTCATGTCCATCATACTATGACCGGGGATACAAAAGTGTTTGGCCACAGGTAGATCCATTCTTTTTTCTCTTATTGTTCTCAGTTTTTGACCTGTCTCCCCCACATACAGACCCCCAGTTGGACATATCATACAAATAATTAGGTACACCACATGAGATGTGATGCAGCTGAAAGTACCTGGGATCTTGTAGTCCTGATGGGAGTTGGGGATCTTTATCTTGTCTGTGGTCATTATAGATGGACAGGTTTTACATTTTTTCTTGTTGCAAGGAAAGGTTCCTGCAGCTGTTGGGGAGGACAGGGAGCTTCTGACAATGATGCTTCTTAGATTTGGGGGCTGCCTAAAACACAGTAGTGGGGGTCTGGAAATATGGATTGTAATCGGGCATCTTTTTGTAGTAAAGGTTGTAGTTTCCATGCAGCTCCTCTTAGCACTTCCAGATTTGGATTGTAGGTGACCACTAGAGGAACCTGGTTATTTTCTTCTTTAGCTTGGTAATGTAGCAGGTGATTCCTTGGTATTCTGGTGGCTCTTGTAATTTGGTTTTCAATTGTTCTTGGATGGTAGCCCTGATTCAAAAAGGTCTTTCTGAGGCGAGCAAGGTGTTCATCTCTATCCATGGGGTTGGAACTTATACGATTGTATCTGATGGCTTGGCTGTAGACAATAGAGTTTTTTACGTGTTTTGGATGGAAACTGTCCCATTTAAAGTATGTTGGATGGTCGATTGGCTTCTGATACAGGGATGTCTCTATTTCATTGTTCTTTAGCTTAATGATGGTGTCTAAAAAGTTAATTTCAGTGCTGGAGTAGTTGAGTGTTAAGTTGATGGTGGGATGAAATTTATTAAACTGTTCGTGGAACGTCTTTAGCTGTTGCTCAGACTCCGTCCAGATGATTAAGATATCATCGATGTAGCGGTAGTAGGCTCGAGGTCTGATGGGACATGAGGACAAAAAGTTGCTTTCAAGCTTGGCCATGAAAAGATTTGCACACTGTGGAGCCATTTTACTTCCCATAGCTGTGCCAGTCTCCTGAAGATAGATCTTGTCGTCAAATTCAAAGTAATTGTGGGTGAGGATGAGTTTTGTGAGTATCACCACAAAATCAGCATCATTCCCAGTGTTTTCCATGAGGACTTTGCAGGCATTTAATCCATCCTGGTGTGGGATATTAGAGTACAAAGATTCCACATCCATGGTGGCCAGGATGGTTCCTTCTGGTAGAGGACCTATTGCTGCCAGTTTATTCAATAGGTCAGTTGTGTCCAGAATGTAGCTGGGTGTATCCTTTCCAGGGGTTTAAGAATACGGCCTCCCTGGATTTCCAGCTTTGTGGTTTTTTTGAAGCACGTAGAATGTCCCTATTCTTGGACTTTCTGGTATCAGGTCATCAGCTCTAATGGATTTGTCAGGCAGACAAGATACCAACTTGCTTAGTTCCTTGTAATAGTCCTGTGTAGGATCCGACTCGGCATTTTTTGAACATTGTTGTCAGCTGTGATCTTCATATTATTGGTGGGGATGTGGTAAAGTTCAAAATCGTCATCAATACCATCATCGTCCATATCTTGTAAAGAGGAAATCTGGTGTTTCCCAGGGTCGTCGTTATCTACGTTTAGTGGAATTCCTTTAACAGTGTTCGTTACACTAGAAGAAATAATTTTGGGCTGTGACATTTGATATTATTGGTAATGTATGGGTGAAGATGAAGAACCTTGGGCCATGTGTGTGTTGATAGTTACGGACAGTGCACTTCTCTTTAAACTTAGTTTAAACTTAGTTTTTCCCTAGCATCCATCAGTTTGTTTGGTTTTCCTCCAACACTCATCTGCTTTCTCTAATTCAGCATCTCACAAACATGTTGCACTTTGCCGTTTATACGGACACGTGCGTCTTTGACAACATTTTTTACGGTCATTTTTCATGCCAAGCTTCACACACGCATCTGTTACACCAATCTTCTGACGGGCATGAAACACATTATGGTAATTGGTGGTGGGCCGGCAAAACAACTAATCATTGTAGGCTGTATCCTGGATCTCATACTTCCCATAGCCACTGCTGTTATTAATCCTGTACGCTACCATTCCTGTCATCACCATGCCCCTTTTATTGATCACTTCATCCAACGATTCATCCACCAGATTTTTACTAAAAACCTGCACCTTTCCAGCAGAAACTGTGTAGGAAACCACATTACTGTTTTCCAAGGTGTTTATGATGCCCCTAAAAAAAAATACACACTATGTTGATATGTACCCCCCAGGGGAAAATGTTTTCCAGCCTATGCACTTAGTGTATGGACATTACAAGTATAGGAGACCCGCTCTTTTAAGCTGGGAAGAACTTTTTCGCAGGCCATGCTCCACGTCTCTTCCTTCACCACCCCTAGATCACCAGGTTGACCGTATTCCATGATGAAACAGACACTTTTTTGTTTTGCCAGGGTGTTTAGGATGTCCGTAAATACAAATATTTACACAGTCGGTTGATGTTCCCTCCCCAGGGGAAAATGTTTTCCAGCCTATGCACTTATTGTATGGCCATTACAAGTATAGGAGACCCGCTCCTTTAAACTGGGCAGACCTTTTTCGCAGGCCATACTCCACGTCTCTTCCTACACCACCCCTAGGTCATCAGGTTGAACGTGTTCCGTGATGATACAGGCACTACATTGTTTTGCAAGAGTGTTTAGGATGTACGTAACTACAAATATTTACACAGTCGATTGATGTGCCCCACCCCAGGGGAAAATGTTTTTAAGCCTATGCACTTAGTGTATGGCCATAACAAGTATAGGAGACCCACACCTTTGTAATGGAAACTGATTTTTAGGAGGACCTCATACACGTCTCTTCAAAGTGGTATTTTCGATTGACCAAATTTGGGGCAGGTCTTCCATTCAATGCATAGGCAAATAGTATGGGAGACCCACTTCATAATAATGTGAACTTTTTTGGTTGTTAATATTCTTCAACAATGCAATTCATCTATGCCAGTTCTTCAGCCTCAACACTGCAATGCTAAAATGCAGGGTTTTTAGACTCACCACAGCAATTGATCAATGCAGGTTCTTAAGCCTCAACAGTGCAATTATCCACTGATATTTCTTCAGGCTCAACACTTAAATGCTTCACTGCAGGGTCTTTAGCATCAACACTGCAATGGTCCACCGCTGGGTCTTCAGGGTCAACACTGCAATTGTCCACCGCTGGGTCTTTAGCATCAACACTGCAATTATCCACTGCCAAGTCTTCAGGCTCAATTATTCAGTGCGTAGCCAAACAATATGGGAGTAACAAATTAATAAGAAGAATGCTTTCAGGTGGCCATCAAGTACGTGGGTTCAAAGGCTTTTTAAGGTGCGTTTGAATTTGATGAAAGGCAGGCCTTGCATTCAAAGAAGAAGCTAACAGTATGGCAATGGCAAAACAGTAATGTGAACTTGGTTTTCCTGTGTACATCCACTAGGTCGCTTCAAATCCTTTTTGGGGTGTGTTTGAATTTGATGCAGGGCGGGCCTTGCATTCAATGAAGAAGCTAACAGTATGGCAATGGCAAAACAGTAATGTTAACTTGGTTTTCCTGTGTACATCCACTAGGTCGCTTCAAAGCCTTTTTGGGGTGCGTTTGAATTTGATGCAGGCCGGGACCTGTATTCAATGAAGAAGCTAACAGTATGGCAGTGGCAGAAGAGTAATGTGAACTTGGTTTTCCTGTGCACATCCACTAGGTCGATTTAAAGCCTTTTTGGGGTGCGTTTGAATTTGATGCATGGCGGGCCTTGCATTCAATATAGAAGCTAACAGTATAGCAGTGGCAAAAGAGTAATGTGAACTTGGTTTTCCTGTGGCCATCCAGTACCTGGGTTCAAATGCTTATTGGGGTGCGTGTTACTTTGCTGCAGGGCAGGCCTTGCATTTAAAGCATAAGCTAACACTATGGGAGACCTATTTTCTTATAATTCGAACACTTTTTCATGTGGCCCTCCTGTACGACTCATCACAGGGTATTGGGTGCGTCCTAATTTTTGGCAGCCCAGCCACTCAATGCCTAAGCAATCACAGTATAGGAGACCCACTGGCCCATTAAAAATAGTAATGCAGACTGATGCCCCTATAAAAATTGGCTTTGTGACTTTAACAGTCCCTCCTTCATAAATGAAACAAGATGTGTCACACACCACATGGCCAACTAAGGTTGTTAAATACTACAATGACATTTCACAGTAAATGCATTTGTATTGGTTGAAAGCAATGGTAACGTTGAAAAATGCATTAAAAACGCTACGTCTGAACATAGACAAATTGGCAGAGGAACTTTTTTACTTTGGGTTAATTATTTTGCCTTATATAAAAGTCATTAGCCTGGAAGGGATGTTCCTTGACATATTTCACAGGAAAATCCATTTTCATTTTGTATATTTTTTTTGAGCCTGTAAATATGGCGTAAGACTCTGACAACATTGCTCACAACTGTGACCTGGGAGTCAGAAATGCTTCCAGGGGCATTCCACATGATGTTCCCGTGTCATTTAAGCTGTGTTTCTAAAATTTACAGACATTTTTAGACTTTAACCCCTTAACCTCCAAGGGTGGTTTGCACGTTAATGACTGGGCCAATTTTTACAATTCTGACCACTGTCTCTTTATCAGGTTATAACTCTGGAACACTTCAACGGATCTTGGCGATTCGGAGAATGTTTTCTTTTGACATATTGTACTTCATGATTGTTATGGGTCTGCGGAACACACCAAATATATAATGTAGAAAGGTGCGTTCGCAGCCCGGGGTCCACCGTGCAAGCGGAGCCTGCTGCTAGTAAAAATGGCGCGAGAAGCAAACTCCGTTATCCCGCAGAGTCGCCAACATAAATGCCGTAATGCACTGTGGCAATGAGTGTGAACTCTGTTACTCCACAGAGCCGCTAGAAGGAAAGCCGCAGCGCTATATGGCGATGTGTGCGCACTCACTAGACACAACTGAGTGGCAAAGAAAACACGCTAGGGTGCTGACTAGCGTTGAAAGCGAACCCTGTTACGTCACAGGGCCGCTGAGAAAAAGCACTGTGTCCTGTAAGGCTCTCAGGTACACAGTTAAGTGCTAAGCGTACATAAAGCGTGATCATGTGCTGATGTCCTCGCGGGAGTCACCCGCAATCTATGGCGTCTGAACGCCAGACCCTGAATACGGCAATCAAAACTCCTCACCGGTTATGCCGGTAATCTAGGGCAACTAGGACACCGACCCTGACCAGCTACCATACCAAACTCCTCACCGATTAAATCGGTATTCTAGTGGCTTATTTCAGCCGGGTCCCTATCCACACATACACATGACCACACTGGCGCATAGCATACAATGGTTGATATTAGCGCATGGCGGCCCAGCCATGCTACCCTTTTATAGCAACAGCTACAGGACCTTCCAGGAACAAGGACCAATGAGAAACTGTTACAAACACATGTAGCTACATGACCTTCCTGGCGGACCAATAGGAGCCGCTGCAGCACCTGAACATGTGACCCCTGATCTCCAATGAGAGATCTCACTCTGGGCATGCTCAGAAGGGAAAACGCAGGACTTTGTCCCAAAGACGTCTGCTCCAGCACTGGCTATAAGAGCAGATCCAGGAAAGGCAGCAGCAAGTCACTGCACAGTAGTGGAGTGGGCAAGACGCTTGGACCGACGTCTCTGCTGAGCAGGCTCCACTGCGGCCGGAGATGAATGGGGGACCGCAGCGGGCTGGTTCGAGACTCCCCCTGTGCAGAAGCGGGAACTCGAACCCTAACATTACCCCCCCTCCTAGGGCCCCCCCTTCTCTGGGCCTCGCTGCGTTCAAAGGCAGCGATGAGCTGCGGAGCGTGAACATGCTCGGCAGGCTCCCAGGATCTATCCTCAGGCCCATAACCCCTCCAATCCACCAAATAAAATTTTTTGCCTCGTACCACCTTGCACCCAACAATGGCGTTCACCTCATGATCGTCGGTAGATGAACTCGACGTCCCGGCAGATGACTCGGAAAACCGGGAAATGGCCACGGGTTTCAAGAGGGACACGTGAAAGGTGTCAGTGATACCAAGGCGAGGTGGAAGGGCTAGGCGGTAAACCACCGGGTTCACCTGCTCAAGAACTTTAAAGGGGCCCAAAAAGCGAGGTGCCAACTTGGTGGACTCTACCCGCAGCCTGATGTTTCGGGCAGAAAGCCACACTAGGTCACCCGGAGCAAATGTAGGAGCGGGGCGCCGATGGGCATCGGCCGAAGACCTCATCCTCTCTTTGGAGGCCTGAATGGCATCCTGAGTGCGGTCCCAAATGTCCCGTGCCTCCACAGCCCAGTCTGCCACCCTGGAATCGGCGGAAGACACGGGCATAGGCACTGGTACCCGCGGATGCTGACCGTAGTTCAGGAGGAATGGGGTCTGTCCGGTGGAGTCAGCCACAGCATTATTTAGAGCGAACTCAGCCCACGGTAGCAAGGATGCCCAGTCATCCTGCCTGGCAGAGACAAAATGTCGCAAGTATGTGACCAAGGTCTGGTTGGCCCTCTCTACCAACCCATTAGTCTCGGGATGGTATGCAGAGGAGAGATTCAACTCAATGCTGAGTAGACGACACAGCTCTCTCCAGAACCGAGACGCAAACTGGGGACCTCGATCACTGACAATTTTGTCTGGCATACCGTGTAGGCGGAAAATATGCCTAATGAATAATGCTGCCAAGGCCCGTGCAGACGGTAACCGTGGTAACGGCACTAAGTGCACCATTTTGGAGAAGTGGTCGGTTATCACCCAGATGATGGTGCAGCCCCGAGACTTGGGTAAGCCCACCACAAAATCCATCCCGACCATCTCCCAAGGCCTGTCTGCCACCGGTAAAGGAAAAAGTAACCCAGCTGGCCGTTGTCGAGGGGACTTATTCTTGGCGCAGGAGACGCACGCCTGAACGTATTACCTGACGTCACGGGCCATCTGCGGCCACCAGTATGTCCTCGCCAGCAACTCAGAAGTCCTTTTGGTCCCAAAATGTCCACCCACCCTGGACGAATGTGCCCAAGAGAGTACTTCCGGTCGCAAATTGGTGGGCACAAAAGTCTTGCCCGAAGGGACAGACTCAAGCGAAACCGGAGCCACCGTTCTTAGGCTTTCTATGGGGACAATCAGCCGAGGCTCCTCCTCCACCTCCTCAGAGGACACCACGGAGCGGGATAGAGCATCTGCGTGAATGTTCTTCTCACCGGAGAGGAAATGGAGGGTGAAATGGAACCGGGAGAAAAACAAGGACCATCTGGCCAAACGGGAATTTAGCCGCTGGGCTGTCTGCAAATACACCAAGTTCTTGTGGTCTGTGAACACTTGGAAGGGGAAGGGAGCCCCCTCCAGAAGATGTCGCCACTCGGAGAAGGCCAACTTCATAGCCAGTAACTCCCTGTCCCCGATGGAATAATTCCTCTCTGCTGGTGTAAAGGTTTTGGAAAAGAAGAAGCAGGGATACTTCCGACCCTGGGCATCCTTTTGAAAAAGGACTGCTCCAGCACCAACAGAAGAGGCATCCACCTCTAAGATAAACGGTTTATAGACATCGGGGCGATGTAAGATGGGAGCACTGGCGAAATGCGACTTGATGGAGGAGAACGCCTTGGTGACCTCCTCTGACTACAACTTGGGATTAGCTCCCTTCTTGGTGAGGGCTACCAAGGGAGCTACCAAAGTGGAGAAGTGGGGAATGAATTGGCGATAGTAGTTAATGAACCCCATAAAGCGCTGCACCGCCTTAAGGGAGTGGGGTTCTTGCCAATCCATCACAGCCTGTAGTTTGGTAGGATCCATAGCCAATCCCTGGGTGGAGATGATATAGCCCAGAAAAGGTAGAGACTCCTGCTCAAAGATGCACTTCTCCAACTTTGCATATAAGGAATTTGCTCGCAAGAGGTCGAAGACCTTGCAGACATCTCTCCGGTGGGAGGCCATATCTGGAGAAAAGATGAGAATGTCATCCAGATAGACTACCACCGAGGTGGTCAACATATCCCGGAAGATGTCATTCACAAAGTCTTGGAAGACAGCTGGAGCATTACAGAGCCCAAAGGGCATTACCAGATATTCATAATGCCCATCCCTGGTGTTAAATGCCGTCTTCCACTCGTCCCCCTCACGGATGCGAATCAGGTTATACGCACCCCGCAGGTCTAGCTTAGTAAATACCCTTGCTCCCCGAAGCCTGTCAAAAATCTCAGAGATTAGCGGCAAAGGATACTTATTTTTCACGGTGATAGCGTTGAGACCCCTATAATCAATGCACGGACGTAGTTCTCCGTTCTTCTTCTGCACAAAGAAGAACCCCGCTCCCGCTGGTGACACCGACTTCCTAATGAAACCCCTTGCCAAGTTCTCCTGAATATATTGGGACATGGCCTCTGTCTCAGGAAGAGAGAGGGGATAGACCCTTCCTCTAGGAGGCTCAGCTCCAGGCAAGAGGTCGATAGGACAGTCATAGGGGCGATGAGGCGGAAGAGTCTCCGCAGCCTTCTTTGAGAAAACGTCGGCATAAGACCAATAGACCTTGGGAAGAGGAGAGAGGTCTATGGGTATCTCAGTGGTGTTGACCTGCACGCTGTCCCTAATGCATCTGCCTTTACATAAATTACCCCAACCCAGAATTCTCCCTGAAGCCCACTCAATATGGGGAGAGTGGTGGCGGAGCCAGGGTAATCCCAACAAAAACTCATCTATACCCTCAGGGAGGATAAAAAATGATATATTCTCCTGATGGGAAGAAGACATAGACAAGGTGAGTGGAACAGACTGATGGGTGATTTGTAAGGGCAGAATTGCTCCGTTCAACACCCGAACCGATACTGGTTCAGCCAGCAACACCAAAGGCATGGTGTGGCGAGAAGCAAAGGAGGATGACATAAAATTTCCCTCTGCCCCAGAATCCACACACAGCTTGAAGGGTAGGGTGGTAGAACCGTGGGTAATTATCCCCTTGAGGAGCACTTTAGGGGCAAAACTCATGGCGTCCAGTGACCCTGTTCCTACGGTTACTGAGCGCGACCACTTATTCAGCCGCTGTGGACATCGGTTGGCAAAATGTCCCTGCTGCTGGCAAATATAACAAATCGGGGATGGACGAGTGACCCGAGATTTAGATCCTGCAGGAGCAACCTCCTGAAGGTCGGGCGCCTGAACCAGAGGGTTGGTGAAGGTAGGAGCCAACTGGACCCTCTGCCTACACTGGACACGTTCCAGCCTCCGCTCGTGGAAACGGAGGTCGACGCGGGTGGAAATAGCGATAAGCTTCTCCAGTGTGGCAGGAATCTCCCTGGTAGCCAAGGCGTCTTTCACATGACCCGCCAGTCCTCTCCAGAACACGGGAATGAGGACTTTATCTGGCCACTCTAATTCCGAGGCCAGAGTCCGAAATTGGACAGCAAAATGGCTGACCAAAGCCGAACCCTGGGTACTTGCCAGCAGTTTGAGCGCCGCATCGTGGGTGACCTGAGGTCCTAGAAAAACCTTTTTCAGAGCCTCCAGAAAACGAGAAGCGCTCTGCACCACACGGTCGTCGCGCTCCCACAGCGGCGTTGCCCACTCCAACGCTCTGCCCGACAGAAGAGCTATCACAAAGCCCACTTGTGCCCGATCCGTGGGGAAACGTGCAGCCAGAAGCTCGAGGTGTATGGAGCACTGACTTACGAATCCCCGACATTGCTTGCTGTCACCAGCAAACTTGTCTGGAAGCGGGAGGTGGGACAATGTAGGGACAGAGGTGGCAGAGGACAAACTGGCTGCAGCTACACTAGCAGCCTGAACAGCGACTGCGGTAACATCCACAGCTGAGGTTGTGTGCTCAAGAGCCGCCAACCTACCCTCCAGCTGCTGGATGTACAGCTGTAATCACTGTTCATCCGCCATTTTACTAGCCAGACCCTGGCGCTAATATTATGTTATGGGTCTGCGGAACACACCAAAATATATAATGTAGAAAGGTGCGTTCGCAGCCCGGGGTCCACCGTGCAAGCGGAGCCTGCTGCTAGTAAAAATGGCGCGAGAAGCAAACTCCGTTATCCCGCAGAGTCGCCAACATAAATGCCGTAATGCGCTGTGGCAATGAGTGCGAACTCTGTTACTCCACAGAGCCGCTAGAAGGAAAGCTGCAGCGCTATATGGCGATGTGTGCGCACTCACTAGACACAACTGAGTGGCAAAGAAAACACGCTAGGGCACTGACTAGCGTTAAAAGCGAACCCTGTTACGTCACAGGGCCGCTGAGAAAAAGCACTGTGTCCTGTAAGGCTCTCAGGTACACAGTTAAGTGCTAAGCGTACATAAAGCGTGATCATGTGCTAATGTCCTCGCGGGAGTCACCCGCAATCTATGGTGTCTGAACGCCAGACCCTGAATACGGCAATCAAACTCCTCACCGGTTATGCCGGTAATCTAGGGCATCTAGGACACCGACCCTGACCAGCTACCATACCAAACTCCTCACCGATTAAGTCGGTATTCTAGTGGCTTACTTTAGCCGGGTCCCTATCCACACATACACATGACAACACTTTTTTTTTTTTTTTTCCTCAGATGGGAAGTTCTACAGTCAGATAACCAAAACTATAAGGAATTCGACTCCCAAACAGCGTGTACACTTACATAATGCAGCAGCTGTTCCCATCATCATCGGAAAACCAACTTTATTTACAAGCACAAAAAAAACACAAAACTAAGACACATTAACAAGGTGTTTCCACTTTTTAACTTTACAAATTCCCTCTGCGTCCTCCTCCCCCCTCTTTCTCTTATCACACACAAAACAAAAATACAATTTTCCCAAAACAGTTTTTAAACAATTTTTAACCTCAATCTCCTTCCTCTTAAACACATACACGTTCCTCACATCCCACAACACCTCTTTTATACATGCAAGCATCAACCACAACACTCTCTCCTTTTTTCCACACATACCCAACCCAAACATAAATAACTCAAACGTCAAAAAATTCACATCACACAACTCCTTACACAACGGGCCCAAACCTGAAATCACATTTCTAGCATACTGACAATTCCAAAACAAATGCACCACACTCTCTCTCCCACCACATCCCCTCCTCGGACACATCTCACTCCTCACTAAACCCCGGTTTCTCTGGAAGTCTCTCACCGGTAACACCTCATGCAATGACTGCCACACAATCTCGCTCTGTCTATTTGTCATACCATCCAAACGTACCTTCTTCCATACCTTCTGCACATCACTTCCTCTCACCATATTGATACCACATTCCATCTCTCTACACTCAATCATCCTATATACCGCTTTCTTCTTCTCTAACAACCTCACATCCACATCACACAGTTCATACTTCACCAAAAATTTGTAAACCCACACATACCACACAGGCACCTTAGATCCCTTTCTCGCCACTTCAAACGGAACAGAAAACTTCCAAACAAATACCTGCACACTTCCCATCCATCCTACTCACACCCAATACAAACACCATAATATTCACGCCAAAAAATACATTCAAATTTGGGAATCCCAGCCCCCCCTTATCCATTCTCTTCATCACAACCTCTCTCCTTGCACGCTCCATACTTGAACGCCAAAAAAATACAAACAAAACCCTATTTAATCTTCTAACACACATATAACCTGGTGGAAAAAC
>JARQOD010000005.1:414715386-414853850 GCA_033576555.1 Oophaga sylvatica
TCCACTAGGTCATTTAAAGCCTTTTTGGGTGCGTTGAATTTTGATGACGGGCCTTGCTTCAATATAAACAACAGTAGCGTGGCAAAAGAAATGTGAACTTGGTTTTCCTTGGCCTCCAGTACCTGGGTTCAAATGCTTATTGGGGTGCGTGTTACTTTCTGCAGGGCAGCCTTGCATTTAAAGCAAACAACCTATGGGAACCTATTTTCTTATAATTCGAAATTTTTCATGTGGCCCTCCTGTACCTCATCACAGGTTTTGGGGGTGCGTCCTAATTTTTGGCAGCCCAGCCACTCAATGCCTAAGCAATCACAGTAAGGAGACCCACTGGCCCATTAAAAATAGAATGCAACGAAGCCCCTATAAAAATTGCTTGTGACTTAAACAGTCCCTCCTTCAAAATAAACAAATGTGTCCACACACCAAGGCCAACCAAGTTGTTAAATACTCAAGAATTTCCAGTAAATGCATTTGTATTGGTTGAAAGCAATGGTAACGTTGAAAAATGCTTAAAAAACGCTACGTCAACATAGACAAATGGCAAGGAACTTTTTACTTTGGTTAATTTTTTTTGCCTTATATAAATTCATTAGCCTGAAGGGATTTCCTTGACATTTTCACAGAAAATCCATTTTCATTTTGTATTTTTTTTTGACCGTAAAAAGGCGTAAACCTGACAACTTGCCACAACGTACCTGGGAGTAAAAAAAATGCTTCCAGGGCATTCCCACAAGTTCCCGTGTCATTAAGCTGTGTTTCTAAAATTTACAGACAAATTTTTAGACTTTAAACCCCCTTAACCCCCAAGGGTGGTTTGCACGTTAATGACGGGCCAATTTTTACAATTCTGACACTGCTCTTTTCAGGTTATAACTCTGGAACACTTCAACGATCTTGGCGATTCGGAAAGTTTTCTTTTTGACATATTTACTTCAGATTTTATGGTCGCGGAACACACCAAATATATAATGAAAAGTCGTTCGCAGCCCGGGGTCCACCGTGCAAGCGGAGCCGCTGCTATAAAAAGGCGCGAGAAGCAAACTCCGTTTCCCGCAATCGCCAACATAAATGCCGTAATCACTGTGGCAATATTGAACTCTGTTACCCACAAGCCCTAGAAGGAAAGCCAGCGCTATATGGCGAGTTGCGCACTCACTAACACAACTGGTGGCAAAGAAAACACCTAGGGTGCTGACTACGTTGAAAGCGAACCCTGTTAAGTCACAGGGCCGCTGAAAAAAGCCGGCCTTAAGCTCTCAGGTACCAGTTAATGCTAAGCGTACATAAAGCGGATCATGTCTGATGTCCCGCGGGAGTCACCCCAATCTTGGCGTCTGAACGCCAACCCTGAATACGGCAATCAAAACTCCCACCGGTTATCCGGTAATCTAGGCAACAGGACACCGCCCACCACACCAACCAAACTCCTCACCGATTAAATCATCTGTGGCTTATTTCAGCCGGCCCCTATCCACACATACCATACCACCGGCGCATAGCAAAACAAGGGTTGAAACGCATGGCCCCCCACCATGCTACCCTTTTATAGAACCTACAGGACCTTCCAGGAACAAGGACCAATGAGAAACTGTTCAAACACATGTACTACTGACCTTCCTGGGACCAATAGGACCGCGCAGACCTAACTGTGCCCCGACTCCAATGAAGATCCTCACTCTGGGCAATGCTCAAAGGGAAAACGCAGGACTTTGTCCCAAAACGTCTGCTCCAGACGGCAAAGAGCAGATCCAGGAAAGGCAGCACAAGTCATGCACATATGGAGGGGCAAACGCTTGACCGACGTCCTCCTGCGAGCAGCCCCACTGCGGCCGAATGAATGGGGGACCGCACGGGCTGGTTCAGACTCCCCCTGTGCAGAACGGAACCGAACCCTAAATTACCCCCCCTCCTAGGGCCCCCCCTTTCTCTGGGCCTCGCTGCTTCAAAGGAGCGATCTGCGGAGCGTGAACATCTCGGCAGGCTCCCAGGACTACCTCAGGCCCATAAACCCCCCCCCCAAAAACCACCAAATAAATTTTTTGCCTCGTACCACCTTGCACCCAACAATGGCTTCACCTCAGATCGTCGGAATGAACTCGACGTCCCGGCAGATACTCGGAAAACCGGGAAATGGCCACGGGTTTCAAGAGGGACACGTGAAAGGTTCAGATACCAAGGCGGGTGGAAGGGCTACGGAAACCACCGGGTTTCACCGCCTTTAAGAACTTTAAAGGGGGCCCAAAAAGCGAGGGCCAACTTGTGGACTCTACCCGCAGCCTGAGTTTCGGGCAGAAAGCCACACTAGGTCACCCGGAGCAAATGTAGGAGCGGGGCGCCGATGGGAAATCGGCCGAAGACCTCATCCTCTCTTTGGAGGCCTGAATGGCATCCTGAGTGCGGTCCCAAATGTCCCGTGCTCCACAGCCCAGTCTGCCACCCTGGAATCCGGCGGAAGACACGGGCATAGGCACTGGTACCCGGATGCTGACCGTAGTTCAGGAGGAATGGGGTCTGTCCCGGTGGAGTCAGCCACAGCATTATTTAGAGCGAACTCAGCCCACGGTAGCAAGAATGCCCAGTCATCCTGCCTGCAGAGACAAAATGTCGCAAGTATGTGACCAAGGTCTGGTTGGCCCTCTCAACCAACCCATTAGTCTCGGGATGGTATGCAGAGGAGAGATTCAACTCAATGCTGAGTAGACGACACAGCTCTCTCCAGAACCGAGACGCAAACTGGGACCTCGATCACTGACAATTTGTCTGGCATACCGTGTAGGCGGAAAATATGCCTAATGAATAATGCTGCCAAGGCCCGTGCAGACGGTAACCGTGGTAACGGCACTAAGTGCACCATTTTGGAGAAGTGGTCGGTTATCACCCAGATGATGGTGCAGCCCCGAGACTTGGGTAAGCCCACCACAAAATCCATCCCGACCATCTCCCAAGGCCTGTCTGCCACCGGTAAAGGAAAAAGTAACCCAGCTGGCCGTTGTCGAGGGACTTATTCTTGGCGCAGGAGACGCACGCCTGAACGTATTACCTGACGTCACGGGCCATCTGCGGCCACCATATGTCCTCGCCAGCAACTCAGAAGTCCTTTTGGTCCCAAAATGTCCACCCACCCTGGACGAATGTGCCCAAGAGAGTACTTCCGGTCGCAAATTGGTGGGCACAAAAGTCTTGCCCGAAGGGACAGACTCAAGCGAAACCGGAGCCACCGTTCTTAGGCTTTCTATGGGACAATCAGCCGAGGCTCCTCCTCCACCTCCTCAGAGGACACCACGAGCGGGATAGAGCATCTGCGTGAATGTTCTTCTCACCGAGAGGAAATGGAGGGTGAAATGGAACCGGGAGAAAAACAAGGACCATCTGGCCAAACGGGAATTTAGCCGCTGGGCTGTCTGCAAATACACCAAGTTCTTGTGGTCTGTGAACACTTGGAAGGGGAAGGGAGCCCCCTCCAGAAGATGTCGCCACTCGGAGAAGGCCAACTTCATAGCCAGTAACTCCCTGTCCCCGATGGAATAATTCCTCTCTGCTGGTGTAAAGGTTTTGGAAAAGAAGAAGCAGGATACTTCCGACCCTGGGCATCCTTTTGAAAAAGGACTGCTCCAGCACCAACAGAAGAGGCATCCACCTCTAAGATAAACGGTTAATAGACATCGGGCGATGTAAGATGGGAGCACTGGCGAAATGCGACTTGATGGAGGAGAACGCCTTGGTGACCTCCTCTGACTACAATTTGGGGATTAGCTCCCTTCTTGGTGAGGCTACCAAGGGAGCTACCAAAGGGGAGAAGTGGGAATGAATTGGCGATAGTAGTTAATGAACCCCATAAAGCGCTGCAACCGCCTTAAGGAGTGGGGTTCTTGCCAATCCATCACAGCCTGTAGTTTGGTAGGATCCATAGCCAATCCCTGGGTGGAGATGATATAGCCCAGAAAAGGTAGAGACTCCTGCTCAAAGATGCACTTCTCCAACTTTGCATATAAGGAATTTGCTCGCAAGAGGTCGAAGACCTTGCAGACATCTCTCCGGTGGGAGGCCATATCTGGAGAAAAGATGAGAAATGTCATCCAGATAGACTACCACCGAGGTGGTCAACATATCCCGGAAGATGTCATTCACAAAGTCTTGGAAGACAGCTGGAGCATTACAGAGCCCAAAGGGCATTACCAGATATTCATAATGCCCCTCCCTGGTGTTAAATGCCGTCTTCCACTCGTCCCCCTCACGATGCGAATCAGGTATAACGCACCCCGCAGGTCTAGCTTAGTAAATACCCTTGCTCCCCGAAGCCTGTCAAAAATCTCAGAGATTAGCGGCAAAGGATACTTATTTTTCACGGTGATAGCGTTGAGACCCTATAATCAATGCACGGACGTAGTTCTCCGTTCTTCTTCTGCACAAAGAAGAACCCCGCTCCCGCTGGTGACACCGACTTCCTAATGAAACCCTTGCCAAGTTCTCCTGAATATATTGGGACATGGCCTCTGTCTCAGGAAGAGAGAGGGGGTAGACCCTTCCTCTAGGAGGCTCAGCTCCAGCAAGAGGTCGATAGGACAGTCATAGGGGCGATGAGGCGGAAGAGTCTCCGCAGCCTTCTTTGAGAAAACGTCGGCATAAGACCAATAGACCTGGGAAGAGGAGAGAGGTCTATGGGTATCTCAGTGGTGTTGACCTGCACGCTGTCCCTAATGCATCTGCCTTTACATAAATTACCCCAACCCAGAATTCTCCCTGAAGCCCACTCAATATGGGGAGAGTGGTGGCGGAGCCAGGGTAATCCCAACAAAAACTCATCTATACCCTCAGGGAGGATAAAAAATGATATATTCTCCTGATGGAAGAAGACATAGACAAGGTGAGTGGAACAGACTGATGGTGATTTGTAAGGGCAGAATTGCTCCGTTCAACACCCGAACCGATACTGGTTCAGCCAGCAACACCAAAGGCATGGTGTGGCGAGAAGCAAAGGAGGATGACATAAAATTTCCCTCTGCCCCAGAATCCACACACAGCTTGAAGGGTAGGGTGGTAGAACCGTGGGTAATTATCCCCTTGAGGAGCACTTTAGGGGCAAAACTCATGGCGTCCAGTGACCCTGTTCCTACGGTTACTGAGCGCGACCACTTATTCAGCCGCTGTGGACATCGGTTGCAAAATGTCCCTGCTGCTGGCAAATATAACAAATCGGGATGGACGAGTGACCCGAGATTTAGATCCTGCAGGAGCAACCTCCTGAAGTCGGCGCCTGAACCAGAGGGTTGGTGAAGGTAGGAGCCAACTGGACCCTCTGCCTACACTGGACACGTTCCAGCCTCCGCTCGTGGAAACGAGGTCGACGCGGGTGGAAAAAAGCGATAAGCTTCTCCAGTGTGGCAGGAATCTCCCTGGTAGCCAAGGCGTCTTTCACATGACCCGCCAGTCCTCTCCAGAACACGGGAATGAGGACTTTATCTGGCCACTCTAATTCCGAGGCCAAGTCCGAAATTGGACAGCAAAATGGCTGACCAAAGCCGAACCCTGGGTACTTGCCAGCAGTTTGAGCGCCGCATCGTGGGTGACCTGAGGTCCTAGAAAAACCTTTTTCAGAGCCTCCAGAAAACGAGAAGCGCTCTGCACCACACGGTCGTCGCGCTCCCACAGCGGCGTTGCCCACTCCAACGCTCTGCCCGACAGAAGAGCTATCACAAAGCCCACTTGTGCCCGATCCGTGGGGAAACGTGCAGCCAGAAGCTCGAGGTGTATGGAGCACTGACTTACGAATCCCCGACATTGCTTGCTGTCACCAGCAAACTTGTCTGGAAGCGGGAGGTGGGACAATGTAGGGACAGAGGTGGCAGAGGACAAACTGGCTGCAGCTACACTAGCAGCCTGAACAGCGACTGCGGTAACATCCACAGCTGAGGTTGTGTGCTCAAGAGCCGCCAACCTACCCTCCAGCTGCTGGATGTACAGCTGTAATCACTGTTCATCCGCCATTTTACTAGCCAGACCCTGGCGCTAATATTATGTTATGGGTCTGCGGAACACACCAAATATATAATGTAGAAAGGTGCGTTCGCAGCCCGGGGTCCACCGTGCAAGCGGAGCCTGCTGCTAGTAAAAATGGCGCGAGAAGCAAACTCCGTTATCCCGCAGAGTCGCCAACATAAATGCCGTAATGCGCTGTGGCAATGAGTGCGAACTCTGTTACTCCACAGAGCCGCTAGAAGGAAAGCTGCAGCGCTATATGGCGATGTGTGCGCACTCACTAGACACAACTGAGTGGCAAAGAAAACACGCTAGGGCACTGACTAGCGTTAAAAGCGAACCCTGTTACGTCACAGGGCCGCTGAGAAAAAGCACTGTGTCCTGTAAGGCTCTCAGGTACACAGTTAAGTGCTAAGCGTACATAAAGCGTGATCATGTGCTAATGTCCTCGCGGGAGTCACCCGCAATCTATGGTGTCTGAACGCCAGACCCTGAATACGGCAATCAAAACTCCTCACCGGTTATGCCGGTAATCTAGGGCATCTAGGACACCGACCCTGACCAGCTACCATACCAAACTCCTCACCGATTAAGTCGGTATTCTAGTGGCTTACTTTAGCCGGGTCCCTATCCACACATACACATGACAACACTTTTTTTTTTTTTTTTCCTCAGATGGGAAGTTCTACAGTCAGATAACCAAAACTATAAGGAATTCGACTCCCAAACAGCGTGTACACTTACATAATGCAGCAGCTGTTCCCATCATCATCGGAAAACCAACTTTATTTACAAGCACAAAAAAAACACAAAACTAAGACACATTAACAAGGTGTTTCCACTTTTTAACTTTACAAATTCCCTCTGCGTCCTCCTCCCCCCTCTTTCTCTTATCACACACAAAACAAAAATACAATTTTCCCAAAACAGTTTTTAAACAATTTTTAACCTCAATCTCCTTCCTCTTAAACACATACACGTTCCTCACATCCCACAACACCTCTTTTATACATGCAAGCATCAACCACAACACTCTCTCCTTTTTTCCACACATACCCAACCCAAACATAAATAACTCAAACGTCAAAAAATTCACATCACACAACTCCTTACACAACGGGCCCAAACCTGAAATCACATTTCTAGCATACTGACAATTCCAAAACAAATGCACCACACTCTCTCTCCCACCACATCCCCTCCTCGGACACATCTCACTCCTCACTAAACCCCGGTTTCTCTGGAAGTCTCTCACCGGTAACACCTCATGCAATGACTGCCACACAATCTCGCTCTGTCTATTTGTCATACCATCCAAACGTACCTTCTTCCATACCTTCTGCACATCACTTCCTCTCACCATATTGATACCACATTCCATCTCTCTACACTCAATCATCCTATATACCGCTTTCTTCTTCTCTAACAACCTCACATCCACATCACACAGTTCATACTTCACCAAAAATTTGTAAACCCACACATACCACACAGGCACCTTAGATCCCTTTCTCGCCACTTCAAACGGAACAGAAAACTTCCAAACAAATACCTGCACACTTCCCATCCATCCTACTCACACCCAATACAAACACCATAATATTCACGCCAAAAAAATACATTCAAATTTGGGAATCCCAGCCCCCCCTTATCCATTCTCTTCATCACAACCTCTCTCCTTGCACGCTCCATACTTGAACGCCAAAAAAATACAAACAAAACCCTAATTTAATCTTCTAACACACATATAACCTGGTGGAAAAACCACCGCAACATGCAAAAAAATTGGTAACACCACACTCTTAACTAAAATTTTACCAAAAAAACGTCAAATCTCTCATCTTCCAAACATTTAACTTGCGCTCCACTCTCTCTCTCACATCCACCCAACTTTCCTCTCCATCCAACTTCTCTGAAAATTTCACACCCAGCACCTTTATCGGTCCACTCACCACATTCACCCCAATATCATTGCTCAGAGTCCTCCCACCAAAAATCTTACATTCAGTCTTCTCCCAATTCACTTTAAACGCAGACGCTCCACAAAAAACGGATACCAACAACTTCACACGACGCACCGAACACTCTGAATCACACAAAACACACACATCATCCATGTAACCATTCACCTTCCACTCCCTCCCCCCCACCCCCGGCACTTGCACACCCCGAATCACCTTATCTTTCCTCAACATACACAACAACGGCTCAATCGCGCAAATGAACACAACAGGGGACAATGGGCACCCCTGCCGTACACCGGAAAACACATTCACTCTCCTCCCTACATTCCCATTCAACAAAACACAACTATAAATATTTTTATACAAACTTCTCACTCTCTCAACAAACTCAGCCGGAAAACCCATCTTCACCAACACTCTAAACAGAAAACCATGCGCCAACCTATCATACGCCTTCTCAAAATCCAAACTCAACACATACACCCCCTTATTACGGTTCAAACAGTCCCACAAACAATCTCTCAGCATACACACACCCTCATGTAACCGCCTTCCAGGCACCGAACAACACTGCTCCTCACCCACCACACTCCCAACCACATCACGCATCTTATTTGCCAAAAGCTTCGCATAGATTTTATAATCACAATTAAGCAACGTGATCGGCCTCCAGTTTTTTAGATTTTTCAAATCACCTTTTTTTGGCAACAGCACAACCACTCCTGCACGCATACCATTCGCCACCTCTGCATTTGCCCACATATACTTACATACATCAACAAAATCCTTTCCAATCACATCCCACATCACACGATAGAATTCCACCGGGAGACCATCATCCCCCGGCGTTTTATTCAGCGCCATGCTACACACCACCTTCCATATTTCTTCACTCGTCATCTCCCCCATCAAACTCTCCCTTTCTGTCCCATTCAATCTATTTTCCAAAACACTCAGCACATCACTCTCCAAACCTTCATCCCTCCATTTCACTGCATACAAATCATCATAAAACTTTGCCACTTCCTCACATAAGTCCGCACCACTCACTTCATTTCCATCCACTCCATTCAAAACACTCATGCTCTGTCTTTTTCCAAAAACTTTCTTGAAAAAAAACTGCGAACACTTCTCATTCTTTTCCAAGTTCTCTATTTTAGCCCTATACACAATACTCCTCCCTCTCTCAAAAACTCGTTCACTTCTTTTTTCACTCTCAACAAATCTTCACTCACATCCATCCCTCCCTCTCTTAGCTTATATAGCACACTCAATCTTGCATTCAACCCAGCAAACCTTTCTCTCTTAGCAGCTGCACACTTGTAACCAAGTTTTTTTTTAAAAAACCTTGGTTTTCCATTTAACCCAATCCCACCATTCACACACATTACTGAATTCACTTCTGCTCTCACACCACTCCTTATAATATCTCTCATACTCCTCTCTCACCTCCACCCCATCCAGTAAACTCACATTCAGCTTCCATATACCTTTCCCAGTTACCTCCTCAGTATGCACATCCACTTCACACTTCATACACACATGATCTGAAAACGGCACACTCTCCTGTGCATAACTAACAGCAATCAGGTTTTTTGAAACAAAACAATAATCCAGTCTAGACGCCACCCTCCCACTCTCAGAAAAAAATGTATTTAACAATGGAGTTACTTTACACTCCCTCTGCATATCCCTCAAACCAAAATCACTCACCATGTCCATTAACTTTTTCCTTGACACATCCACATTCACCTTTCCCACATCAACATTCATATCACCCACAATCACAACAGGCACTCTACCTTGAATAAAAAACTTAATTTTTTCAAATAAAACTTTACGCTCCTGTTTTTTCACAGGAGCATACACATTAATAACACTAAAACGAATATTTCTAAACTCAAAATTTGCTAACACGCATCTCCCAACCTCAATCACCATATAGTCACACAAACTCACATTACGCCCCTTCACCAAAAAACCAACACTGTCATTTCTATTACATGCACTCCCTGACCACACAGACGCACCATGAGGCCATTCACTCCCCTTCACACCATCCACAATCCCACACTCCTGTAAACAAAAAATTTCCGCATTTTGCGCTGCAAAAAACTCAAAAATGGCCGCACGCCGCAACTTATTTTTAAAAACCCTCACATTTTGAGATATAATTCTAACACCCATACTAAATACAAACCAAAAAGCTTAACAAAAAAAACACTTGTCCAAAGAAGCCAAAAAAGGAAAAAAATACAAAGACAAACTACAGATATAACTTGACACACATTACATAAAACACACAAAAAAACAGATAGCCTTCGCTTAAAGAGCAAAGCTATGTACACAAAAAAAACCCTACCTGGCTACTGGAAAAGTAAAACGTACTTAACCAGTACCGCCAGTGTCCTCCTCCACAATTTGTGCCGAGTAGATTTCCGAGCCGCTGGCCTCCATATACTCCTCCACCCGTGCCTTTTTCTGCCCAGTCTTCCTCTGGGCCATTCCTTCTTCCACCACCTCAATGTCTCTGTTTTCCCCACCACCCTCCCTGTGACACTTTAAACCTCCTGAGTCCTCTTCCGAGGAGAAAGCACCAATATTTCTCGGATCAGACTCATGAACTAAAACCTCAGCCTCCTTCTCTGCCACAGATATATCGAAATCCATCAGGCATTCTGACCATGATTCAGCAACTGGGATTTCTTTTTTACTTCCTTTTTAGGCCATGAACGCTCCTCTCTCCTTATGGCCTTCCAAAATTCCTTGTCCTCCTTTTCCTCCTATTGCTTCTCCCTCCTTCTCTCAGCCTCCTTGTCCTCCTGCCGCCTCTCCCTCCGTCTCTCAGCAGGAGTGGGTGGCGCCCTCACAACGCTTTGCAGCGCGGCGACTTCGCCTTCCCTCCGCTTCTTCTCCTCCTCCCGCCTCTTAACTTCCTCCTCTCTCTTCCTTTCTTCCTCCCGCCTCCGCTCCTCCTCACGTCTCTTTCTTTCCTCCTCCTCTCTAGTTGACCTCCTCGGCACACCAAACGGGCAGTCTCTATACAGGTGCTCTGAACTGCCACACCTGTCACATTCACGAGGCATCGGACACCTAGCCGCCACATGACCCTCTTGCTTGCAATTACGGCAAACCAACTCCTTGCTACACATGTTTAGCAGGTGCCCGAACTGAAAGCACCTCCTGCAGTATAGTGGCTGCCCTGGTATGACAGGAAGCCCCTATGACCCGCCACTGAAAAGTTC
This sequence comes from Oophaga sylvatica, assembly GCA_033576555.1. Classification (NCBI taxonomy): domain Eukaryota; kingdom Metazoa; phylum Chordata; class Amphibia; order Anura; family Dendrobatidae; genus Oophaga; species Oophaga sylvatica. The sequence goes on from JARQOD010000005.1 coordinate 414,726,572, forward strand.
GCTGGTGGGTGGGTGAAACCTCCCAAACAACCTGGGTCCTTCTTCAATTTCACCCGAAACACATACCTGCAGTTGAAAATGCCCAAGACATTTTTCTGCTTCTCCCCTCCCTTCACGTATTCACAGTACCGCTCCAGGAACTGCTCCAGTAGTGCTACTTCTGTATAGGGGTTGTACACAGTCACAGTCACCACTTTTTCCATGAGCCCAAACAGGGGCTCCACCCGCACTCCCTCCAGGCATGGATCACCTTCATTAATTCTGAGCCATTCAAAGACGGTCAAACAGCATCCCTCATTCACAAAGGTTACATCATATGTACCTTGACTCCGGAATTCATTGACGCTGTAGATATCCTGACGATGGGCTCCAGCCTTTCCCTCCAACAGGTCACGAACGACTTACACCAGGTTGTTTTTCTCACCACCTTCCACCACCACACGGATCGTATTCTTAATGAACATCCTCAGTCCAGACTGCCGATACGGATACCGCAGTAGAAAATCAGCAGCACGCTGCCAGCAAAGCCCCTGGATCACTCCAGGAAAACTCGCACCCTCTGACCGCGACACACGATCGCAGCCAAAAGGCCGAGATCACACTGGCGCATAGCATACAATGGTTGATATTAGCGCATGGCGGCCCAGCCCTGCTACCCTTTTATAGCAACAGCTACAGGACCTTCCAGGAACAAGGACCAATGAGAAACTGTTACAAACACATGTAGCTACATGACCTTCCTGGCGGACCAATAGGAGCCGCTGCAGCACCTGAACATGTGACCCCTGATCTCCAATGAGAGATCTCACTCTGGGCATGCTCAGAAGGGAAAACGCAGGACTTTGTCCCAAAGACGTCTGCTCCAGCACTGGCTATAATAGCAGATCCAAGAAAGGCAGCAGCAAGTCACTGCACAGTAGTGGAGTGGGCAAGACGCTTGGACCGACGTCTCTGCTGAGCAGGCTCCACTGCGGCCAGAGATGAATGAGAGACCGCAGCGGGACGGGTTTGAGACTCCCCTTGTGCAGCAGCGGGAAATCGAACCCTAACAATGATAGTGGTAAAATTTCTTCGATATAACTTGCTGTTATTTATGAAAAAAATGGAAATATGGCGAAAATTTTGAAAATTTTGCTATTTTCAAACTTTGAATTTTGTCACACAAAATGGATACTAAATAAGATTTCCCACATGTCTACTTTACATCAGTACAATTTTGAAACCAATTTTTTTTTTATTAGGAAGTTATAAGGGTTAAAAGTTGACCAGCGATTTCTCATTTTTACTACAAATTGTACAAAACCATTTTTTTTAGGGACCACCTCACATTTGAAGTCACTTTGAGGGGTCTATATGGCAGAAAATACCCAAAATTGACACCATTCTTAAAACTGCACCCCTCAAGGTACTCAAAACCACATTCAAGAAGTTTATTAACCCTTCAGGTGCTTCTCAGGAGCTGAAGCAACTGGGAAGGAAAAAATTAACATTTAAATTTTTTCTCACAAAAATGATCTTTTACAAACAATTTTTTTTATTTTAACAAGGGTAAAAGGAGAAAATGGACAGAAAAACTTGTTGTTCAATTTCTTCTGAGTACGCCGATACCCCATATGTGGGGGAAAACCACTGTCTGGGCGCACGGCAGGGATCGGAAGGGAAGGAGCGCCGTTTGACTTTTTCAAACCAAAATTGGCTGGAATTGAGATTGTACGCCATGTCGCGTTTGGAGAGCCCCTGATGTGCCTAAACAGTGGAAACCCCCCACAAGTGACACCATTTTGGAAACTAGACCTCCTAAGGAACTTATCTAGATCTGTGGTGAGCACTTTGAACCCCCAAGTGTTTCACACAAGTTTATAATGCCCAGGCATGAAAATCAAAAATCCTATTTTTTCCCAAAAATGATCTTTTAGTCACCAATTTTTTATTTTCCCAAGGGTAAGGGGAGAAATTGGACCCCAAAAGTTGTTGTCCAATTTGTCATGAGTATGATGATACCCTATATGTGGGAGAAAACTACTGTATGGGCACACGTCGGGGCTCAGAATAGAAGTAGTGACGTTTAGTAATGCAGACTTTGATGAAATGGTCTGCAGGTGTCATTTCGCATTTGGAGAGCCCTTGATGTGCCTAAACAGTGGAAAATCCCCACAAGTGGCCCCATTTTGGAAACTAGACCCCCCAAGGGAACTTATCTAGATGTGTGGTGAGCACTTTGAACCCCCAAGTGCTTCACAGAAATTTATAACGCCCGGGCGTGAAAATAAAAAAATCATTTTTTCCACAAACATGATCTTTTAGTCCCAAGTTTTTTATGTTCCCAAGGGTAACAGGAGAAATTGGACCCCAAAAAGTTGTTGTCCAATTTGTCCTGAGTACGCTGATACCCTATTTGTGAGAGAAAACTACTGTATGGGCGCACGTCGGGGCTCGGAAGGGAAGTAGTGACATTTAGTAATGCTGACTTTGATGGAATGGTCTGGGGGTGTCATGTCGCGTTTGGAGAGCCCCTGTTGTGCCTAAACAGTAGAAACCCCACACAAGTGACCCCATTTTGGAAACTAGACCCCCAAAGGAACTTATCTAGATGTAAGGTGAGAACTTTGAACCCCCAACTGCTTCACAGAAGTTTATAACATAGAGCCATAAAAATTAAAAATCATATTTTTTTCCACAAAAATTATATTTTCGCCCCTAATTTTTTAATTTCCCAAGGGTAACAGAAGAAATTGGACCCCAAGAGTTATTGTGCAATTCGTCCTGAGTATGCTGATACCCCATATGTGGGGGTAAACTACTGTTGGGGCGCATGGCAGAGCTCAGAAGGGAAGGAGCACTGTTTGACTTTTTCAACGCCGATTTGGATGGAATTGAGATCAGACGCCATGTCACGTTTGGAGAGCCCTGATGTGCCTAAACAGTGGAAACCCCCCAATTCTAACTCCAACCCTAACCCCAACACACCCCTAACCCTAATCCCAACCCTAATCATAACCCTAACCACAAACCTAACCTAACACACCCATAACCCTAGTCCCAACCCTAACACTAACCCTAACTTTAGCCCCAACTCTAACCCTAACTTTAGCCCCAACCCTAACCCTAACGGGAAAATGGAAATAGATACATTTTTTTAATTGTATTATTTTTCCCTAACTAAGGGGGTGATAAAGGGGGGTTTGATTTACTATTTATATCTGGCTTTTATGATTGGCAGCTGTCACACGCTAAAAGACGCTTTTTATTGCAAAAAATAGATTTTGCATCATCACATTTTGAGAGCTGTAATTTTTTTTTAATTTGGCCCACAGAGTCATGTGAGATCTTATTTTTTGCGGGACGAGGTGACGTTTTTATTGGTACCATTTTTTGGCATATGACATTTTTTTATCGCTTTTTATTACGATTTTTGAGAGGCAGAATGAACAAAAAACAGCAATTCATGAATTTCTTTTGGGGGGGGGGGCGTTTATACCGTTCCGCATATGGTAAAATTGATAATGCAGTTTTATTCTTCGGGTCAGTATGATTACTGCGGTACCTCATTTGTATCATTTTTTAATGTTTTGGCGCTTTTATACAATAAAAACGATTAAATATATAAAAAAAAATTTTTGCATCGCTTTATTCTGCGAGCTATAATTTTTTTTATTGTTTCGCTGATGATGCTGTATGGTGGCTTGTTTCTTGCGGGACAAGATGACATTTTCAGCAGTACCATGTTTATTTATATCCGTCTTTTTGATCTCGTGTTATTCCACTTTTTGATCGGCGGTATGATGATAAATCATTGTTTTTTAGCCTTGTTTTTTTTTTTTTTTAAGGGGTTTACTAAAGGTGTAAACAAATGGGACAGTTTTATAGGGAGGGTCGTTACGGACGCGGCGATACCAAATATGTGTACTTTAATTGTTTTTCGTTTTATTTACATGAAGAAAGTAATTATTGGGGAATATTTTTTTTCTTTATTTATGAATTTTTTTTACACAAGTTATTTTTAGGGTGGGACATCACTGTATGAAGTCAGATCGCTGGTCTGACAGTTCGCACAGCACTCTGTCAGACCAGCGATCTCACTGGCACTGCTGCAGGCTTTCTCAGCGCCTGCTCTCAGCAGGCATTGAGGAAGCTGCCTCCCTGCAGGACCCGGAAGGACCCCACGGCCATCTTGGATCCGGGGTCCTGCAGGGAGGAGGGTCCCTCGGAACAGCTCGATGCATCGCGCTATTCTGAGGGTCTCAGGGGAGCACGCAGGGAGCCCCCTCCCTGCACGATGCTTCCCTATAACCCGAGACACTGCGATCATCTTTGATTGCAGTGTGCCAGGGGTTAATTGGCTGGGAGCGGTCCGTGACCGCTCCTGGCACATAGTGCCGAGTGTCAGCTGTGATGATCAGCTGAAACCCGGCCGCGATCAGCTGCGCTCCCCCCGGGAGCGCAGCTGATCGCATGTGACGTACTATTCCGTCCTTGGGAATTAGGTCCAGGGTCACATGGACAGAATAGTATGTCAGATGGGATAAAGGGGTTAAAAGGACCACCGGGGGGTATCGCGGTAAAAATGTTCAGTTTTCACATAGACTTACATTAGGCTCGTTGCTCAGGTCGAGTACTCGAGTATTCCAATTTGCTCGACTCGAATAACAGGCACCCAAGCATTTAATTGCTCGCTCATCACTACCGAACACCTGTTCGCATTGCCCTGGCTTCAGAAGTGGTGTACTGTGCATCCTTTCACAGTGGGACAGGAACCTATGTGTCGAGGATGGGCATGTTTCTTGTGCTCCAGCAACAGGCGTAGTCGCACCTACCCTACGTCCTCGGCGCCTGCATACACCTTCATCAGCACATGAACTTCTCTGTCCCTTACCGCATGCCTTCTACATTTTGTAATTGCTGGGTCTCTTGAAACAAAGTTTATTTTTAAAAAAAGAAAAAAATTGGCCACCTGTAGCATGCGTTTAATACCACTGTAATGTAACAGAAAGAACGCAAAAGTGTATACATGACAAATTCAATCCAGAAAAATGTTTCAACTCTTTTTTGGAGTGTTATATACAAAAAAAATGTGCCCCAAAGCATGTAATACTGTATAGGTGAGAAAGTTACCCAGCAAAATTTTTTAAAGCTTTTTTGGAGTGAAATATATCACTGAAATGCAGACCACAGAAAACTGTATAGGTGAGGAATTTAAACCAGAAACAAATTTCAACGCCTTTTGGGAGTGTTATATGGCACAGAAATGTCCTCCAGACAACAGAATACTCTCTGGGTGAGTAATTTAATCCAGCTCAAAATTTTCAATTCTGTTATAGTGTTATATAACACAACAATGTACCAAAAAGCACATAATACTGTATGGGTGATACATATTTAACACAGGAAAAATTTTTACCGCTTTTTTGGAGTTTAAATATACCACTGAGATGAACAATATAATATTGATATTTTTGGCAGGGTTACATACCACCGAAATGTACCCAAGAACACATTATACTCTATGTGTGAGCAATAGAATTCCGATACATTTTTTATCAATTTTTTTTGAAGGGTCATATACCACAGAAATGTAAATTAGACCACAAACCACTGTATGTTTTGTAAGGATGTGGTCTCGCTGGTGTGCGACCGGAGGTAAGCAGGAGGGCGACTCTTCCAGGTTCTTTAAGCAAGTTTATTAGAACTTCATAAACTTGCTGTAAAACAGAAAACAAAACAGCCTTCTCTGGCACAAAGTAACAAAACAGATATAAAGTCCTGGTACTCTAATTGAGCACTCTTTCAGCAACCAGACTGGAGGTCTCCTCAGAACTCACACACTGGAGGTTTCCACACCTCCAGCCACTCACACCTGTGGTCAGCAGCAGGCTCACTTATATCCACCAGCCATTCAGCTAACACAGAGCACATGACCTGTCATGTGCTCTTGTGACCTCATCACAGGTCCTCAAACCACATACAAAGGTATAGTGAAGTCTTACTATCACTACATACCTCCCCCCTCTGCCTAAAGCCGTGGGCTTGGCACATTTCATTCACCGACTAGAAACTCCTTTTAGTCGTCTCCACAATTAACCGGTCCGTCACAGTTTGGCTTAGGTTACTGAGTCCTGAGCTAATTGAGGTGTCACTAGCCTCTACCTCTCATTTCAGGCCCTCTAGGTCCTGTCTTAGATTCACTTCGATGACTTTCACTCTGAAGCGAACCTCTGCGCCTCTCTATACTGTGGGTTGAAGGTGACTGCCTTTTTCCCCTCAACTCTTGCAGCTGTCTGTTGGTCTGCTCCTTCTCAAGTTTTAGCTGCTCTATTCTTTCTTGGCATACTTCCAGGAGCCTCCGGATCTTCCTAAGGCTTTCCACCAACCCCCTCCGGCTTGGAGGTTTTCTTGTTGGCTCCCGACGTCTCTGCTTCTCGTGGAGGTATTGTAGTGGCATATCTCTTATGTCCGCCTCCCGCTTCACTGTGACTTTTCGGGTGTGGCCATCTGGGTGGCGGTTCCTTTGCTGGCTTTCTTCTGCCGTCGAGGCCCCTTCTTTGGTCAGCCTCTTCAGTTCACTCTCCTCCCGTACGCCCGGACCGGGAGAGCGCAACCGTTCGATTTCCTGGTCTGTCATGGATTTCCTGAGCTGAGCGTTAGCTTCCTTCTCTATCTGGAGTTTTAAGAGAATTTTCTCTTGCGCCTCTGCCCAGCAGCGGTGTTCATCTTCTCTCCATAGAAGTTCCTGCTGATGCTTCTCCTGGGCCTCTCTGAGCATCTCCATATCTTTCACTAGGACTTGGTTTGCCATCTGGCACGCTGATAGTTGACCTTGGACTTTAGAGACTTCTTTCTCCAGGTCCTTCACTCGTTGCTCAATCCCTTGTCTCCGTATCCTTTCTCGCATGACTGTCTCTTTAAGCAACTCTATCTCAGGGTCTTGCTCTCTTTTATCCCGTACCTGTGGCACCATCATTTCCTCCTTATTTCTCTTCTTAGAGAGCATAGGCTGTCTGGCCTTCCTGCAGCCTGCGTGAGGAGAAGATCTGCCACTTGCACCCGACTCCACCTTGCTGCACTCGCTTTCACTTGCGGTTAAGTTACAGTCTGCATAGGAGTCATTCCCACTCCCTCTGTCATCTTGGAACGGCAAGTCCCCACTTAACCAGGTGTCGGCCCCTATTCCTGGGGCAACCCAGTTTTCTGCGGACCTATATTTGGTCACCCCAAAGTCCTCACTTTGGTCTGAGCCACCCTTTCTTACGGCTACCAGGCACTGGGTATCTTTGACTTTAGGGTGGCTACCTCTGTTTTACCCACCACACTATCAGCAACCACTACAGCCTCCTGCAGGGATGGGCCTCTCTTAGAGTCATTCTGGTTCCCTTCTGAGCAATTAGCCAGTGCTTCGTCCCACACCTCCCAAAACCGTTTACAATCCTGGCCTATTATTATAGGATATGGTAAGTCTGGGACTACAGGGACATCATGGGTAGAAATAATAGTGTCCGTCTCAATGATTACCCTGGTTACCTGATACTCCCTAGTGACCCCATGAACACAAGGGACTTCCATCTTCCTTCCGGGAATCAGATAGACAGGGAGTGTGTCGCTCAGCAGAGTCACCTGGCTTCCTGAGTCTAGAAGCCCACTCACACACTCTCCATTCACTATCAGAGAATAGTTCAGTGCCCCCCGGTCAGATGTAAAGTCAGTACACCATTCGCGACATACACTGTTCAAACCCTGAACCCGGCAACAGTTCCTCGGCTCATCCGCCGCCACCTCTTTTCTCCTCATTGACTCAGATTGAGACTCCGCCCCTTCTGAGTGTGGTAGTAGTTTGTTAGGGTTTACTGGTTCCCCATTCTCGCTAGGGACCTCAGAACCCTTTCTCCACAGATCCCAAAACAGACAGAAATCCCGGCCTATAATTATAGGACGCACCAAGTCCCGAACGACGCCGACTTCATGGGACTCAGTGCCATGCGTCGTTTCAATGTCCACTCTGGCCATAGGGTAGTCCTTTACATCACCATGTATGCATTGAACACCAACCTTTTTCCCTGGTAGTATGTTGAGAGGAAAAGTGGCCCTAATCAGGGTCACTAAGCTCCCAGAGTCTAGCAGCGCCGTTACTGCTTCACCGTTCACCTTCACGGGACATACTTGAGGACCCTGATTGGGAAATGGGTTTCCACTGCAGGCTGGATATGCATACCATGAAATACGGTGTCCTATGCTGCAGTCCATCTGCTCAGTGGTCTGCGGACACCGGGCAGCTATATGTCCTGGCTCGCGGCACCTCCAACAAATAATATCACCCGCAGTGACCTTGGGCACCACCTCCCCCCGCCATTTTGACCTTGGCTCCCCACCCCTTTTTGGACTCTGCCCCCTGTTGGGGCCGCCAGTACGGAATAGGCTGTTTCCCCAAGGCACCTTCCATTCCCTGGTACCTCTCAACCAGTCCGACCAGTTCATCAGCATTCCGGGGATCACCCTGGGCAACCCAAGTCTGTAGGGGCTTAGGCAGGGAGTGCACAAACCGATCCATGACGACTCTTTCTACCATCTGTGCCGACGTAGCGGACTCTGGCTGTAGCCATTTCTGGACCAGGTGCAGTAAGTCAAACATTTGGGAGCGAGGTGGTTTGTCCCGGTGATAAGCCCAGCGGTGCACCCTCTGTGCCCTGATAGTCATTGTTACCCCCATACGTGCAAGGATCTCAACTTTTAGCTTAGGATATTCCTGAGCGTCCTGCACAGTCAAATCGTAATACGCCTTCTGGGGTTCACCTGTCAGGTATGGGGCCAATATCTCTGCCCACTGCTCTGGGGGAAGTATTTCCCTCTCAGCAACCCTCTCAAATACAGTCAGGAAGGCTTCCACATCATCCCCGGGGGTCATTTTTTGTAATGTGCGTCTTACCGCTTTTCTGACGTGGTTGTCATTGGCCAGACCTGGGGTTGGGGCGCTCGTCCTGCCCTGGATGGCGGTTGTCAGAAGCTGCATCTGCTGCCGATGCTCCTGCTGCATCTGCTGTTGGTGCTCCTGCTGGCTCTGCTGCATCTGTTGCAAGAACAACCTGTTGGCCTCTTGCTGCTGTACCTGCGCTTGGACCAAGTGTTTCAGCAGGTCCTCCATTTTCTCCGGCAATGCTGGCTGGGTTGCTATAGCCTTGACCCACGACATGCAGTAACCAGTCTCACTTCTCTGCTGGGAACGCTGCCCGCATTTACGCCACCAATTGTAAGGATGTGGTCTCGCTGGTGTGCGACCGGAGGTAAGCAGGAGGGCGACTCTTCCAGGTTCTTTAAGCAAGTTTATTAGAACTTCATAAACTTGCTGTAAAACAGAAAACAAAACAGCCTTCTCTGGCACAAAGTAACAAAACAGATATAAAGTCCTGGTACTCTAACTAAGCACTCTTTCAGCAACCAGACTGGAGGTCTCCTCAGAACTCCCACACTGGAGGTTTCCACACCTCCAGCCACTCACACCTGTGGTCAGCAGCAGGCTCACTTATATACACCAGCCAGTCAGCTAACACAGAGCACATGACCTGTCATGTGCTCTTGTGACCTCATCACAGGTCCTCAAACCACATACAAAGGTATAGTGAAGTCTTACTATCACTACAGTTTGAATAATTTCACCCACTAAAATTGTTTAAACACTTTTTTGGAGTGTTCTACTGTATATCAAACGGAATATTGTATAGGTGAGTATTTTAATCCAGAAACAAATATCAACGCTTTTTGGGAGTATTATATGGCACAGAAATGTACTCCAGAACACGGACTACTGTATGCATAAGTAATTTAAAGCAGCCCCAAATATTCAACACTCTCTTGGAATGCTATACAGTGGGTATGGAAAGTATTCAGACACCTTTAAATTTTTCACTCTGTTTCATTGCAGCCATTTGGTAAATTCAAAAAAGTTCATTTTTTTATCATTAATGTACTCTCTGCATCTTGACTGAAAAAAAACAGAAATGTAGAAATTTTTGCAAATTTATTAAAAAGAAAACTGAAGTGTCACATGGTCATAAGTATTCAGACCCTTTGCTCATTGTATTGAGAAGAAACACCCTTTTGAGCTACTACAGCATGAGTCTTGGGAATGATGCAACCAGTTTTTCACACCTGGATTTGGGGATCCTCTGCCATTCTTCCTTCCAGATCCTCTCCAGTTCCGTCAGGATGTGTGATGAACGTTGGAGGACAGCCATTTTCAGGTCTCGCCAGAGATGCTTAATTGGGTTTATGTCAGGGCTCTGGCTGGGACAGTCAAGAATGGTCACAGAGTTGTTCTGAAGCCACTCCATTGTTATTTTAGCTGTGTGCTTAGGGTCATTGCCTCGGAAGGTGAACCGTCAGGCAAGTCTGAGGTCCAGAGCACTCTGTAAGAGGTTTTCATACAGGATATCTCTGTACTTGGCTGCATTCATGTTTCCTTCAATTGCAAACAGTCGTCCTGTCCCTACAGCTGAAAAACACCCCCATATCATGATGCAGCCACCACCATGTTTCACTGTTGGGATGAGGAGATGAGCAGTGCCTGGTTTTCTCCACACATACTGCGTAGAATTATCACCAAAAAGTTCTATTTTCATTTCACCAGACCAGAGAATCTTATTTTTCATAATCTGGTAGTCCTTCATGTGTTTTTAGCAAACTCTATGCGTGCTTTCATATGTCTGGCACTGATGAGAGGCTTCCGTCGGGCCACTCTGCCATAAAGGCCTGACTAGTGGAGGGCTGCAGTGATAGTTGACTTTGTGGAATTTTCTCCCATCTTCTTACTGCATCTGTGGAGCTCAGCCACAGTGATCTTGGGGTTCTTCTTTACCTCTCTCACCAAGGCTTTTCTTCCATGGTTGCTCAGTTTGGTTGGATGGCCAGGTCTAGGAAGACTTCTGGTAGTCCTAAACTTCTTCCATTTAAGGATTATGGAGGTCACTGTGCACTTAGGAACCTTGAGTACTGCAGAAATTATTTTGTAACCTTGGCCAGATCTGTGCCTTGCCACAATTCTGTCTCGGAGCTCTTTGGTCAGTTCCTTTGACCTCATGATTCTCATTTAGTCTGACATGCACTGTGAGCTATGAGGTCTTAAATAGACAGATGTATGCCTTTACAAATGAAGTCCTATCAGTTTAATTAAACATAGCTGGACTCCAATGAAGAAGTAGAACCATCTGAAGGAGGATGAAAAGGAAATGGACAGCATGTGACTTAAATATGAGTGTCTGAGCAAAGGGTCTGAATGACTATGTGATATTTCAGTTTTACTTCAATAAATTTGCAAAAATTTCTACATTTCTGTTTTTTTTCAGTCAAGATGGGGTGCAGAGTGTACATTAATGAGACAAAAATTAACTTTTTTTGAATTTACCAAATGGTTGCAATGAAACAAAGAGTGAAAAATTTAAAAGTGGTCTGAATACTTTCCGTACCCACTGTATGACACAAAAATGTACCACAAAGAAGACCTGAACACACCGAAGCCAGCTCAAAGCAGCTCCCTGTCAAGACAAGAGAGGTCTGCACGATGTATCGTGAGAGACTGAAGAGAGCATAAATGTCCTTAATATGAACACCACTCGCATGACGAGGCCTCTGAATGCTCCCAGGAAGAAGCACGAGCGAAACGCGCGTTGGGGTGCGGGGAAACGGCGTGCCACTCGTCGTCCACACTATCTGCACCACGGATTCAGGTAATATGTACCTTGCCTTATTTTTCATCTTGTACAGTTAGTTGGATATGTGTCTATTGAAGACATACTATTTTGGAGAGCTGGGTGCTATGATTTTTATGTCTAATTGAGCACTGTTGTCACTGAAGCCTTTAATGTGCAATTGGGCACATGAATCTATGTGTAATTGAGCAAGGGGATAAAATATATTTGTATTTAGGCTGGAGTCTCTAAGGTGCAATTGGGCACATGAACCTAACAAGTCTGTTAAGCAATAATAGTGGCGGTTTTTCATTTTAGCAACAAATATACCTCTGCACTAGCACTTTAGCAATTCTTGGAGCCATTTGCTATAGTCTGGGCATCTTTAAAGGCATGCTATAACATTTAATTTGAATACAGTCACGGATACATGGTACCAAAGAAAAAGATTCCTTTAGTGTGACAGGGAATGAGTTCAATCAATGTCTCACAAGTGTGTGTAATATTATCCAGACTCTGTGCAAATGTGGAATTATCTTTAACCCCTTAACCACCAAGGGTGGTTTGCATGTTAATGACCAAGCCAATTTTTACAATTCTGACCACTTTCTTTTTATGAGGCTATAACTCTGGAACGCTTCAACAGATTTTCGCGATTCTGAGAATGTTTTCTTATGACATATTGTACTTCACAATAGTGGTAAAATTTCTTCGATATAACTTGCGTTTATTTATGAAAAAAATGGAAATATGGTGCAAATCTGGAAAATTTAGCAATTTTCAAACTTTGAATTTTTATTCCCTTAAAACAGAGAAATGTCACAGAAAATAGTTACTAAATAACATTTCCCACATGTCTACTTTACATCAGCACAATTTTGGAACCAAATTTTTTTATTGTTACAAGTTATAAGGGTTAAAAGTTGACCAGCAATTTCTCATTTTTACAACAAATTGTACAAAACCATTTTTTTAGGGACCACCTCACATTTGAAGTCAATTTGAGGGGTCTATATGGCAGAAAATACCCAAAAGTGACACCATTCTTAAAACTGCACCCATCAAGGTACTCAAAGCCACATTCAAGAAGTTTATTAACCCTTCAGGTGCTACACAGGAGCTGAAGCAACTTGGAAGGAAAAAATTAACATTTAACTTTTTAGTCACAAAAATGATATTTTACAAACAATTTTTTTATTTTAACAAGGGTAAAAGGAGAAAATGGACAGAAAAAGTTGTGCAATTTTTCCTGAGTACGCCGATACCCCATATGTAGGGGAAAACCACTATCTGGACGCACGGCAGGGCTCGGAAGGGAAGGAGTGCCGCTTGACTTTTTCAAACCAAAATTGGCTGGAATTGAGATTGTACGCCATGTCGCGTTTGGAGAGCCCCTGATGTGACTAAACAGTGGAGACCCCCACAAGTGACATTATTTTGGAAACTAGGCCCCCTAAGGAACTTATCTAGATCTGTTGTGAGCACTTTGAACCCCCAAGTGTTTCACTAAAGTTTATAATGCCTGGGTTTGAAAAAATAAACATTTCAACAGAAATGATTTTTTAATCCTCAATTTTTGATTTTTCCCAAGGAAATTGGACCCCAAAAGTTGTTGTCCAATTTGTCCTGAATACACTGATACCCCATATGTGGGGGGGGGGAAACTGTTTGGGCACATGGCAGGGCTCGGAAAGGAAGTAATGACGTTTTGGAATGCAGACTTTGATTGGTGTCATGTTCAGTTTGCAATGCCTCTGATGTGCCTAAACAGTGGAAACCCCCCACAAGTGACCCCATTTTGGAAACTAGACCCCCTAAGGAACTTATCTAGATCTGTGGTGAGCAATTTGAACCCCCAAGTGCTTCACACATGTTAATAACGTTAAACCGTAAAATTAAATAATCATTTTTGCCACAAAAATGATCTTTTCACCCCAATTTTTATTTTCCCAAGGGTAACAAGACCTAAAAATTATTGTACCATTTGTCCTGAGTATGCTGATACCCAATATTGTGGGGTAAGCCATTGTTTAGGTGTATGGCAAAGCTCGGAAGGGAAGGAGCGCCGTTTGACTTTTTCAACGCAGAATTGGCTGTACGCCATGTGCATTTGGAGAGCCCCTGATCAGTCTAAACAGTAGAAACCCCCCACAAATGACACCATTTTCGAAACTAGACCCACTGAGCAACTTATCTAGATCTGCTGTGAGCACATTCAACCCCCAAGTGTTTCACTAAAGTTTATAATGCCTGGGTGTGAAAAAAAAAAAATTCCACAGAAATGATTATTTTAGTCCCCAATTTTTGATTTTTCCCAAGGAAATTGGACGCCAAAAGTTGTTGTCCAATTTGTCCTGAGTACGATGATACCCCATATGTGGGAGAAAACTACTGTGTGGGCACACGTCGGGGCTCAGAATAGAAGTAGTGATGTTTTGTAATGCAGACTTTGATGGAATGGTCTGGGGGTGTCATGTCGCGTTTGGAGAGCCCTGATGTGCCTAAACAGGGGAAATCCCCCACAAGTGACTCCATTTTGGAAACTAGACCCCCAAAGGAACTTATCTAGATGTGTGATGAGAACTTTGAACCCCCCAGTGCTTCACAGAAGTTTATAACGCCCGGGCGTGAAAACAAAGAAATCATATTTTTTCCACAAACATGATCTTTTAGTCCCCAGTTTTTTATTCTATCAAGGGTAACAGGAGAAATTGGACACCAAAAGTTGTTGTTCAATTTTTCCTGAGTACAGTGATACTCTATATGTGGGAGAAAACTACTGTATGGGCGCACGTCGGGGCTCGGAAGGGAAGTAGTGACTTTTTGCATTGCAGACTTTGATGGAATAGTCTGCGGTCGTCATGTCGCGTTTGGAGAGCCCCTGATGTGCCTAAACAGTGGAAACCCCTTAATTCTAACTCCAACCATAACCCCAACACACCCCTAACCCTAATCCCAACCCTAACCACAAACCTAACCCTAACACACCCCTAACCCTAATCCAAACCCTTACCCTAACTTTAGCCCCAAACCTAACCCTAATGGGAAAATGGAAACAAATACATTTTTTAATTTTATTATTTTTCCCTAGCTAAGGGGGTGATTAAGGGGGTTTGATTTACTATTTATAGCAGGTTTTTATGTTTGGCAGCGATACCTCATTTATATATTTTTTTATGTTTTGGCGCTTTTATATAATAAAAACAATTATATATAAAAATAATTATTTTTGCATCGCTTTATTCTGCGAGCTATAACATACTATTTTTTCGCTGATGATGCTGTATGGCGGCTCGTCTTTTGCGTGACAAGATGACATTTTCAGCGGTACCATGTTTATTTATATCCGTCTTTTTGATCGCGTGTTATCCCACTTTTTGTTCGGGGGTATGATGATAAATCATTGTTTTTTTGCCTTGTTTATTTTTTTTTTTTAGAGGTTCACTAAAGGGGTTAACTAGTGGGACAGTTTTATAGGGCGGGTCGTTACGGACACGGCGATACTAAATATGTGTACGTTTATTGTTTTTTTTTATTATTTACCTAAAGAAATGAATTTATTGGGCAATATTTTTTTTTCTTTATTTAGGATTTTTTTTTTAAACGTTATTTTTATTATTTTACTTTATTCCAGTGTGGGACATCACTGTATAGTGTCAGATCGCTGCTCTGACAGTTTGCTTAGCACTCTGTCAGACCAACGATCTGATAGGCAGTGCAGGAGGCTTTCTCAGCGCCTGCTCTCAGCAGGCTCTGAGGAAGCCGCCTCCCTGCAGGTCCCGGAAGGACCCCACGGCCATCTTGGATCCGGGGTCCTGTAGGGAGGAGGCCATCGGAACAGCGCAATCACATCGTGCTCTCTGAGGGTCTCAGGGAAGCACGCAGGGAGCCCCCTTCCTGCGCGATGCTTCCCTGTACCGCTGGAACACTGCAATCATGTTTGATCGCAGTGTGCCAGGGGTTAATGTGCCGGGAGTGGTCTGTGACCTCTCCTGGCACATAGGCCGGGTGTTAGCTGTGATAATCAGCTGACACCTGGCCGCGATCAGCTGCGCTCCCCCCGGGAGCGCAGCTGATTGCATATGACGTACTATTCCATCCTTAGGAATTAAGTCCCTGGGCACATGGACGGAATAGTAAGTCAAATGGAAGAAAGGGGTTAATATAAGTCTATCTGTAATTTGGATATACGTACATGAAAAATATAGCTTGAATGCCTAATATGGTAGATAATAATAATAAATAATCTTTATTTTTATATAGCGCTAACATATTCCGCAGCGCTTTACAGTTTGCACACATTATCGTCGCTGTCCCCGATGGAGCTCACAATCTAGATTCCCTATCAGTATGTTTTTGGAGTGTGGGAGGAAACCGGAGTACCCGGAGGAAACCCACGCAAACACGGGGAGAACATACAAACTCCTTGCAGATGTTGTTCTAGGTGGGATTCGAACCCAGGACTCCAGTGCTGCAAGGCTGTAGTGCTATCCACTGAGCCACCGTGCTGCTATATAACTAATATCCTACTGCTGTAGCCATTTTTCCTGCTTATGTGTTATTTGGTTTAAGGCAACCCTTTTAAATTTGTAGTTTGTCATGTTTTATATGTTGAAATAAAGTATTTTGGATTTTATTTAAGTTTGTGTGACACTCTTGATCTATACGTTACATAATTGTGACATGATCTATATGATATATCAGTGTGTGGTGTGTTGCCCACTCCTTGTATGAGGAAAATGGGCAATGGTATTGTGCTTACTATTGCATTTAATTGAGCAGAGTCAGAGACTGAATAATTTATATTATTGGGCGGCAGAGAGTATAGTTAATGGAGACACAGTGCTGCTTATCACTTTATATTTTTAACAGTGGGGACCATATCTGTACTCAGGGGGAGACACAAGAATGTATACAATGTATGTGACCTTGTTATTTTCAGGGCTACAACGATCATTATGACGAGTCATCGCTGGGAGGTGTCGACATGAAGGCCTGACCAGATGGAGAAGACACAGGAGAAAGCGGCTCTAATTAGGTGAGACGTCAGCAGTAAGTAGATGTAATGTAGATATTATTCTGTATCTGTTCTGTTTGACTTGGAGTAATAATGTTAGCTGTAAAATCCCTTATTCTACATTCTCACATTTGTGTGAAATGTCCGTGTGCTTTAAGATTTTTCTGAGAATGTTTTGTTCTCATCCAATTTTGAGGATCAACATAGGACATGCTCATTGGGTCTGTAAAAGCACGCAGCACACCAACACTGCACATGAATACAGGAATGTAGCCTTACTATTTATAGCACAGTCCCTTAGTATATAGTGTACTCAATTATTATGTATAGCACAGTCCCTTAGTACAGTATATAATGTACTCACTTATTATGTACAGCGCCATCCTTAGTTACATACTTTCCTCTTATTATGTATAACACCGTCCCTTATTACGTACTATCCTCTCTACACTATGTTCCAAATTATTATGCAAATGATATTTTTCTCTGATTTTCCTAAGTGGTCGGTGCAAATAAAAGTCATCACCAGTTAGAGTATACATCAAATTTTATTGAAAAAAACTCCCAATGATAACAGTATAATCTCCAAAATGGTAAAAAACTCAAAATGCACTGTTCCAAATTATTAGGCACAGTAGAATTTCTGAACATTTGATCTGTTTTGAAGAACTGAAAATGCTCATTTGTAGAATTTGCAGCATTAGGAGGTCACATTCACTGAACAAAAAAGCTACTTAACTCCAAAACATCCTAACAGGCCAAGTTACATGTTAACATAGGAACCCTTCTTTGATATCACCTTCACAATTCTTGCATCCATTGAACTTGTGAGTTTTTGGAGAGTTTCTGCTTGTATTTCTTTGCATGAAGTCAGAATAGCCTCCCAGAGTTGCAGTTTTCATGTGAACTGCCTCCCACCCTCTCAGACTTTTGCTTGATGATACTCCAAAGGTTCTCTATAGGGTTGAGGTCAGGGGAGTTTATCTCCTTATATGCCCATAGCAGCCAATGACTCCAAGGTATTCTTTGCAGCATGAGATGGTGCATTGTCATGAATGAAGATGATTTTGCTCCTGAAGACACGTTTCTGCTTTTTATACCATGGAAGAAAGTTGTCAGTCAGAAACGCTATATACTTTGCTGGAGTCATTTTCACACCTTCAGGAACCTTAAAGGGCCCTACCAGCTGTTTCCCCATGATTCCGGCCCAAATCATGACTCCTCCACCTCCTTGCTAAAGTAGCAGCCTTGTTGGTACATAGTGGCCATCCACTACTCCATCCATCTGGACCATCCAGGGTTGCTCAACACTCATCAGTAAACACGACTGTTTGAAAATTAGTCTTCATGTATGTCTGGGCCCACTGCAACCGTTTCTGCTTGTGAGCACTGTTTAGGTGTGACCGAATAGTAGGTTTATGCACCACAGCAAGCCTTAGAAGGATCCTACACCTTGAGGTTCGAGCAGGGCCGGCGCCAGGGCCCCGGCGGCAGCCGGCGCAATACTCACCTCTCCCTGTGCCTTCACTGCCGCAGCTCCGAGCTCCAGGGGGCGCCTGCGCCGGCACTTCCTCTCTCACAGCAGCGCCGCTGAATGACGTCATCATTCAGCGGCTGGCTGTGGCAGAGAGCGCGCGGACGCCGGACAGGTGAGGCGTGTGTGTGTCTGCCTGTGTGTATGTGAGAGAGTGCTGCCTGCGGTGCTGTATGTGTGATGGTGGTGGGGGTGATGATGATGATTGGGAGGCAATGATAATGGGAAGGCGATGATGATGATATTAATGGGGAGGCAATGATAATGGGAAGGCAATGATGATGATGATATTAATGGGGAGGCAATGATAATGATGATGATGGGGAGGCAATGATAATGGGAAGGCAATGATGATGATGATATTAATGGGGAGGCAATGATAATGATGATGATGGGGAGGCAATGATAATGGGAAAGCAATGATGATGAAGATATTAATGGGGAGGCAATGATAATAGGGAGGCAATGATGATGATGATGGGCAGGCAATGATGATGATAATGGGGAGTCTTTCCACAGCGCCCTTTCCTGAGCCGTAACAGTGCAGAACGCAGCACAGTGTAGAGGAGAGCTCCATATTTTGTATGGAGCATTATATGTGGTCCAGTATTCTGTATGGAGCATTATATTGGGTCCAGTATTCTGTATGGAGCATTATATGGGGATGGTGGGGTGACATCCTGCATGGGGTATTATATGGGTGATGAGGGGGAGACTATGTGGTGCCCATAATATTGTATGGAGGACTGTACTGTCCAGTCTGTACTGTGCTGTGAGGATTTGGCGGTTTTTGAGCTATTGTACAATTTACAATAGGTATCAGTCATGTAATGAAAGAAGTGAAGTGTTTGGCGTTGTGCTATACCCATATTTCTCTGCAGTATCTGTGCATCATGAATCGTGGTCTGTGTTAAGGGGGCCCACTGAGACTCTTTCGCCTGGGGCCCATAAAAACCTGGAGCCGGCCCTGGGTTCGAGGACTCCAGAGGCATCAGCAGCTTCAAATATCTGTTTGCTGGTTTGTAATGGCTTTGTAGCAGATGCTCTCTTAATCCGATGAACTTGGCTGGCAGAAACCTTCCTCATTCTGTCTTTATCAGCACAAACATGTCTGTGCTCAGAATCAGCCACAAATCTCTTAACAGTACGATGATCAAGCTTAAGTTTTCAGGAAATATCTAATGTTTTCATCCCTTGACCAAGGCATTGCACTATTTGATGCTTTTCAGCAGCAGAGAGATCCTTTTTCTTTCCCATATTACTTGAAAACTCTGGCCTGCTTAATAGTGTGGAACATCCAGGTTTCCTTTTATTGGGCTCACATGCCAAACTAATTATCACAGGTATCTGAGATTGATGTCAGTTATCCAAAAAACCCTGAGACACAATACCATCAATGGGTTTCATATACAAAAAAAAAAACAAAAAACGCTATGACACTTAAAACCGATTTGCATAATAATTTGGAACATAGTGTAGTTATATATAGTGCAGTCCATTATTATATACCGTATTTTGCGGATTATAAGACGCACCCCAAATTTTGAGGAGAAAAATAGGAAAAAAATTTTTTTTAATAAAATGGTGGTGTTTCTTATAATCCATGCGTCTTATTGCTTACTGGAGGTGGTGGTTGCGGTGAAGCGGAGTCCCAGGGTCGCTGTCGGAGGAGGCAAGAGTGAAGCATTGGTGTGTTCAGGTGCGCCGCTGCGGGTGTTAGGTGGTGCGGGGGCTCTGCCGACATTTTGTAAAAGTGCAGAGCTTCCACATTTACATGGTTTACTGTGCGGTGGACTCCGGGAAAATGGCTTCTGGAGCATGCCCAGATGGAGATCTCGGCACCAAGCTCTTAGGAGATGAGATCTCAGCGCTGAGATCTATGTAATTATGTAGTTTACTGTTCTAAATTAAAATACATTGATAAGATATCAGCAAGAAGTTTCTTCAAGTGAGGCAATATATATGTCTCAGCATACAAAATCATCCCAGGTTGTAGTATTAAGAAGTTATTATTTTTATTATATTTGATAAGCAGTGCGCTCAGTTTTTGTTTGGTATACACCTCAGTGCAATGACAAATTGTGTATTTCTTGTTCTACTGTCAGATAACCAAACCATACAAATCATAAAGTACCATGTTTTTTGGATTATAAGACATACTTTTTCCCCATAAATTTTTTTGGGGAAAATGGGGGAGCATTTTATAAACAAAATGTAGCTTACCGGGGAGGAGGGGCGAGCTGCTGTGGTGCGGTGCCCCAGGAGGCCGTGTCGCTGCTCCAAGAAGCTTGCGATGGTGGCAGGAGTGGGGCGATGTTGCGGGCCCCTGGCTGGTAGGAGGGGTGTTATGAATGTTTTAGAAATGAATTCTGAGCAGAAGCTCCCTCTGGTGGTTACAAACAGTACTGAACCATTCAATGAGGATTGGCAATCAGGAATCACGGACTGGCTGGATATAAGGGAGGTTTCCCCCCATCATGGTTGCCGGTGATCAATTGTTCTTGTCTCAACGTTGTTTCCTGGTTCACTTGGAAGCTTGCTGAGTCTTGCCTCTTCTCCTGCTCTCAGATAGATATTTTCTGTTTTTTGTTACTGTGCTTGCCGTTTGCGTATTTCTCTGCATTTCTGTGGGGTTGGCCGGGTTCCCCTTCCCGGGGGGCTTGGTCTCCTCTCGGTTCCTCTGGAGCCGCTGTTGTTTGTTCATTTGCCTTTTCCATTTTATTTTCTGTGACTGCGGCTTAGTTCTGTTACACCAGAGAACAAATTTAGGTGGTAGAGGTCGTGTGATCTGAGTTGTTTTTGCAATTAGTAGCGTTGGTTTTTTTTAGGGTTTTTTTTTTATTGCAGTAAGTATCCTTCCTATCCTTTTCTGTCAAGGCAGATTGGGCCCCAGACTATTTTCTGTCTGTGTCTGTATTTCCTCTTGTCTAACCGCCATTACATGTTTGGGGGCTTCCTATGTTCTTTGGGGATCTGCTCCGGGGAAGATAGCTTTCCTCTTTCTACTTTTAGGTTTAGTTAGCCTCTCAGGCTGTGACGAGGCGTCTAGGACCAATGTAGGAACGCTCCACGGCTGCCTTTAGTTGTGGTGGTTAGTCAGGGTACTGCAATCCAGTAGATTCCAACCTCTCTGGTGTATTGCCGTTTTTGCCTGCTCTCCTCAGCTACCAAAACACAACAGAGGGGATATTCGGTGGTACAAGGCTGCGGCGGGATCTGGGCTATCAGAAAACGTTGGAAGTCCCTGAACTTTCCAATCTTTTCACTGCGGCGGGCTTCGGGAAAATGGCAATTATTCCAGGTGCAGCAGGAGAAGATTCCGCAACAGACTTAACAGGAAACTAACAAATTCCTGATCCAGCAGTTTCAGCAGCAGTTACAGCAAGTTCAACAGCAGCAGATGGCTATCCTGGCACAAACTGTCTGGGCCAGAGAGATGGCACCATCCGTTAGCCAAAAAAAAGGTATCCGGGTAAGGCAAACAATACAGGAGGCCTTACAAAATCATGGCTCTGGAGGATGACATTGAGGCGTTCCTGACTGTATTTGAGAGAGTGGGAGACAGAGAGAAACTGCCCCCAGAGCAATGAGAAAAGGTCCTAGCTCCATACCTTACTGGGGAACCACATAAGCCAAGGAGTACAACAAACACAGTGGAAATTATGGCACGTTTGGGTGTCACCCTGGAAGTCAAAGCACAAAGGGGGCACCTCTGACACTACCAAAGGGACAAATTTCTCCGGTGCAGATGTTCAACTTGTTAGATCTGGTGCAAAAAATGGCTGCAACCCGAGACCTACTGTCCAGCACAGAGGGTGGAAAGTGTGATAGTGGACCTAATGAAATCAGTGCAAAGCTGGGTTTCCAAAGTAGATCCACAGAATGCAGATGACCTTGTTAGCCTCTTGGAAAAATACTTGGCCTTAAAGAACTAACAAGGCCATGTCTGAAGGGCGCACAAAGACCCAGCAGGGGACAGAGCCAGGTTCAAATAATACATCTCGTTCCATTGTCTATTGGAGTTGTCAAGTCCCGGGCCATATATCAGCTAATTGTCCCTTGACCTCGGAGCCGATGGATTGCAGCTTAGGCTGGCGCTACTTCTACTTCATCTACAGTGCAGTTCCTCATCCTGGTAAGGTGCCTCAGGAATTCCAGGTGACTGTGAATGATGTCCAAATGATAGGACTTCTGGACTTGGAAAGTTTGACGACCCTGGCAAGGGCCACACTTCCGCATGTGCTAGTCCCTGGGAAGGGAGTGTGGGTAAGGTGTATTCATGAAGACGCCTAGAACTATACCACACCTCAGGTCGACATATGCAGACTCTCCTTCATTCCCCCACAAAATCGGCATGGTCAAGGACTTATTGAATGCTATTGTTATTGGTCAAGATTTTCCTTTGTTCTGTTCTTGGGGTGTATGTAGTGTCCAGATAGAGGTAGCAACTCTGGGGGAGGGTTGGCAATTTCCTTTTAGGACAGCTAGCCCATCATTGGTCCTAATGTCATACGCTACTCTCACCTGTACCGCCAAGTAACTGCTAACATGCAGCAGTAGGTACACTCTGGAACACCACCTCAGCAGGTGGGCTAAGCAAGATGAGGGTAGCCATTGGTTTTGAGACCCACAATGATTTTTAAAGGTTTGCCTACCCGTGTATGTGAAGGCTGGATTCAGCAGACTGTGCCGAAGAATCCATCTATGATTCAACAGACAGAAAAGCGATTCTCAGCAAAGTATTATGGAGCACTGAGAGGGAGCAGCAAGGCACATATAGGACACTGCTGGCCATCCATTGCATCCTGGCCTACCTCCAGTCGTCTTGCCTTTGGCAGCTCCCTGGGTGTCTGAGCATCCCTCTTTAGGATCACTCTGCTCATCTCCATTGAGGAAAATAGAAAAAGTGTCTCAAACATAGTCTGCTTACCCTTGAACTGATTAGTTTACCGCAGCTGGCAGGTATCCCTCACAGCGGTTAAATCACAAAAAAGAAAACGCTGGTACTCAACCTTGGCAGATGGAACATGAGAACTCTGCTAGACAATATCAAGAGACCAGAGAAAAGAACAGAACTGGTTGCTAAAGATCTAGTTATTGATGGTGTAGCGATACTAATGGTCGCATAGATAATGGGAGGTATGTATCACATGGATGGCAGCTCCCTGTGATGTAACCCAGAGTGTTTTCTTTAGTGCACGTAAGCACTAAGGCGTCGTTTAATACACTTGGGTCCGGGTTACGGGCAGCACTGAGACATGGGAGGGTCGGGCTGCCCATGTACCTCAGCCCTGGGTAGGGGCATCACCGTACCTCTGTATGTGTTTTAGGACCTGTGGTGATGTCACTACCACATGACTAGTCATGTGATATGTTGTTAGCTGTGGTGATAGCTATATAAGGTAGGCTACTGCTTAACACATGGGCTGTATGTGGTGAGGTGGAAGCCTCATGTGTGTGTTGAGGCTCCAGGACCGAGCCTGAAGTACTGGACATTTGTAGTGTGTTTTGCTTTGTGAGTTTTTGAAGCAATAAACCCCATGAAGTTTTGAAAGGAACGTGCCTCCTGATTACCTCCCGTCGCAGCTGAGTGAGTAAATCCTTACAATTGGTGCTAGACTGCGGGCAACGGTCCAAGGAGCACATGTTACAGTGCTGGTTATCAGGAGCCAGAGGAGGAATGGACGGTCTTGAAAACCGAGAGTGTTATGCTGACCGGGGTCATTGCGAAATGAGCAGTGCTGATAGGATACCTCTGAGGTTAAGAGGGATCCGGGAACCTGCGTGGCCAACAGGTAACAGAAGAGAGTCCATGTTGTACTGACCGGGGTCAAGAATAGACTGTATATTCACATTTGTGGGATGCCTCTGAGGAGAAGAGTGTGTGGCCGAGTGCGTAACATACAGGAGTCTGTGTTGTGCTGATCGGGATCAGTGAGAGACTGTTTTTTTTTCTTATAAGACCACGAAGGTGACAAGCATTTTGCTGTGGATTGGCGGGTCCACGAAGTCTGCAGTTCGGAGCTGTGCAGGGACTTGCGGCAGCGGGAGCTGCAGTTGCAAGTTGCAGCAAGAGGTTCTGCAGCAGCAGGAACTGCAGTGGCAGCAGCAGAGGCTTGTGAGTGGCAGCTGGAGGTGCCAGCGGTTTGTGGCAGTGCCAGTAGGAGCTGGTGAGGTGCCATAAGGACATCAGAGTTCCAGATTGGACGACCTCTTAAAGGGACAGTCCCAGCCCAAAGAGACATAAGGGGGAGTCCACAGCGTGTACCCCAGAGAGGGGGTGGTGTCCCTAAAAGGGGTGGAGTCTCAAAAGGGGGCAGTGATCCAAAACAGGGATGGTTGCCAAAAAGGGGGTGGAGTCCCAAAAGGGGCAGTAATCCAATCAGGGATGGGTGCCCAAAAGGGGGCAGAGTCCCAAAAGGGGGTGGTATCCCAAAGCAGAACAGTTGCCCAAAAGGACGGAGTCCCAAAAGGGGGCGGTAACCAAAATGGGGGGGTGGCCCCAAAAGGGGCGGCACTGGTAACCTCAGTGGACTGGTTTGAGGAACAGTGGTGTGTGTGTTATGCTTATTTTCCATGTGCCATAGACTTCCCATTTGATAACAGCCCACAGGTGAGTACTGTGATGTTACATTGGGAAGGAGTCTCTGGACAGTTGGACTCAGAGTGAGGTGACTCTGATGGGAACTCCTCTTGTTCTCTGTCTGACTGAGAAAAAGGTCAAGGTTTGCTGCATCCATGGGGTCACTGTGGACTATACAGTGGTTAGAGTGATCATGGATATGTCCAAAAGTGTCGAGTGTCAAGATGGAGGTATAACACCGAACTTATTGTACCCCTTTGAGAGGGATCGGGACTTCATATTGTTTGAAGATGCATGGGAAGTTGATGAAGTATGGGGTTGCTCAGAGGAGAGACCGAATGACCCTAAGGGAGCCCCACTACAGCAGGCGGCTATAGTGGTTCCAAGTGGTGTGGTGTATAAAAAGGAGATAGCGACACCTAATGTCGATAGTCCCAAGGTCCAGGTGACTGGAAGAAAGTTTGGGTCAGACCAATTCGGGGACTTTGGGGTGACCAAACGTGTGACTGTGGGAAACGGGGTAGCTCCAGGAATAGGGTCCGACACCTGTTTAAGTGGATACTTGCTGTTCCAGGATGACAGGGGGAGTGGGAGTGACTCCTGTGCAGACTGTGACTCAAACGCAAGGGAAAGCGAGTGCAGTAAGGTGGAGCTGAGTAAAAATGGCAGATTTTCCTCTCGCCACAGGGGCAGCGGAAAGGCGGGACAGGCTACACCCTCTAAGAAAAAAATGATGAGCCAGAGTCAGGGTCAGGTACAGATCAGGTTACTGTCCTTGATAGGGAGGCCACTTTATCTCTGACAAAT
Organism: Oophaga sylvatica; assembly: GCA_033576555.1. Lineage (NCBI taxonomy): Eukaryota > Metazoa > Chordata > Amphibia > Anura > Dendrobatidae > Oophaga > Oophaga sylvatica. Next base: position 414,752,182 of record JARQOD010000005.1, read on the forward strand.
CCCAGCACAGAGGTAGGGCTGGAATTAGAACAGACCTGTAGTAGACCCACATCTGCAATGCCCGGAAAGGGTGAAATGGCTCAGTATAATTTAGACTCCAGAGTACCAGATGCTGAAGAGCTGTAGTTCTCTGAAGTTAGGTAGAGTCGAGAGACAGTTGAACCTGCGGATGCAGGAATAGGCAAAACTCTGAAGAGGCAGAGTGTGGGTGGGCAAGAGAGCCCATCTGAAAATTTAATTAAAGAAGTGATGGTGCGACATGTGCTGGCTAAAAGAGAGCAGGACCATGAGATAGAGCTGCTTAAAGAGACAGTGAAAGAGACAGTCGAGCGAGAAAGGGTCCTAAGTCAAGTGATTGAGCACAGAGTGGAGGAGCTGGAGAAGGAAGTCTCTAAGCTCATAGGTCATCTGTCAGCATGTCAGACTATGAATAAGGCTCTATTGAAAGATATGGAGGTGCTCAGAGAGGCCCAAGAGAAGCATCAGCAGGAGCTTCTCCAGAGAGGGGATGAGTGTCGCTGCTTGGCAGAGGAGCTAGATAAAGTTCTCCAAGAGCTCAAGATAGAGAAGGAGGCTATGCCCAGCTCCAGAAATACACAGATGACTGGGAAATCGAACTCTTACGCTCTACTGATCTGATCACAATGAAGGAGAGTGAGCTGGAGAGGCTGACCAAAGAAGGGGCCTCGACGGGGAAAGAAATCCAGCAGGGGAAGTGCCACGCAGATGGCCACACAAGGGAGATCAATGTCTTGGAAAGCTGCACTGACTCTCAGGACGAGGAGGTCCAACAGTCTGTCCAAGAAGGTGAGACTTCGGTTTTCAAGTGCGTAATAGAGATACCCAAAGACATGCGAGAAGTGTGTGCCAGTGAAGATGTGCATGAGGCCTTTAGAAAGGTGGTAGAAGCATGTAGTGTGAAATGGGCACCAGAGACGAAACAGTTAGTCATAATGTCGACAAGGGAAGTCACAATAAAGCGGGTGGCTGTCCTGAGAGATTTGCATATACAATGCCTCTGAACGAAACAGATGATTATGTGGAGAAATAAGGAAGCCACTCGACATCAAGAAAAGCAAGAAAAGCTCAAAGTCCGCTTGGATTGGTGGAAGACATAGTTCAAGTGCCCAGAGGTCTGGTGAGAAAAGTCATCGGAAGACTTGGGAAAGTGATGCAGGAGATGGTGAATAGGTCCGGTGTGATGCGAGTGAGGATTCTGGCTGATGACGAAGCCAAGGTCGTGGGTGAAGAGGGGATGGTTCCATTCCTCGTTGTCGGATCCATGGAGAGCCTTGGGAATATCCGGATGCTCCTGGAGTATTGCATGTCGTACCTGAAAGAAGTAGAGCAGCTAAGAATTGAGAGGGAGCAGGTCAACAAAGAGCTGCAAGAAATGGGAAGAAGACGACCGCCACCTTCAACTCGCGGTATAGACAGGCAAAGAGGTTCGCTTAAGACTGGAAGTCCTCAAGCTGGAGTTAATACAGGAAATAGGTGGCCTGATGGAAGAGGTAGAAGTAGTGATGCCTCAGTTAGCTCGGGGCTGAGTGACCTAAGCAGGAGAACCTATAGTGGACGAAATGAAAAGGAGTCAGACCAGACAGGATGTATGGGTGCAAGGGAATTGTAATATCAATAATATACTCCGGCACACCAAAAGGCTATTAGATGGAAAATAGTCAGTGACTGACTGTCAGCATGTCACTGACTATTTTGCATCTAATAGCCTTTTGGTGTGCCGGAGTATATTATTGATATTATATTTCTTGTTCTCCTGAGCACCTGCATACCTAGCGAGCATCCCCTCTATTTTTCGATTATTGCAAGGGAATTGTGACACCGTACTGACCACTGAGGATGCGGGTGGTCTGACAAGGGGGCATCTCTCTCAAAGGACGTGACAGGGTCAGATGACCGATGCCTTAAAAAGGGTTCAGTAGCAGGGCCCGACATTGACAGACCGTTTAACTGTCTGAGACAACTGAGAAGATTTTCTAGTCGGTTAATGGAAGGTGCCAAGCCCCATGACTTTAGGCAAGGGGGGAGGTATATAACGATACTAATGGTTGCATAGTTAATGGGAGGTATATATCACAGGGATGGCAGCTCCCTGTTATGTAACCCGGAGTGTTTTCTTTAGTGCACAAAAGCACTAAGGGATCATTTAATACACTTGGGTCCGGGTTACGGGCAGCACTGAGAGATAGGAGGGTCAGACTGCCCATGTACCTCAGCCCTGGGTTGGGGCATCACCGTACCTCTATATGTGTTTTAGGACCTGTGGTGATGTCACTACCACATGACTAGTCATGTGATATGTTGTTAGCTGTGGTGATAGCTATATAAGGTAGGCTACTGCTTAACACATGGGCTGTATGTGAGGAGGTGGAAGCCTCCTGTGTGTGTTGAGGCTCCAGGAGCGAGCATGAAGTACTGGACATTTGTACTGTGTTTTGCTTTGTGGGTTTTTTGGAGCAATAAACCCCATGAACTTTTGAAAGGAACGTGCCTCCTGATTACCTCCCGTCGCAGCTGAGTGAGTAAAATCCTTACAATGGATACATGCTTTTCTGGAGTGGCCGAGGCAGTACTGAATGACGAGAAGCAGGCATGGGATTTGCCATCAAATCTCACCTTGTTTGTAAACTTGACCAGCTTCTGTAGGGCATTAAGGATCACCTGATATTTTAGATCTCACTTAGAAATACAAAGTGTGCTACGTTGATTAGTGCCTATGCTGCCAACATGACCAATCCAAATGACATTAAGAATAAGTTCTTTGGCGAATTTGACACACTTATCTTAGTAATCCGACAGTCAGACAAGCTCATTATGCTCGGAGACTTTAATGCCAGAGTGAGAACAAGATATCAAAACTGTGGAGTCATTAAGAGACATGGCTTTGTCAAGTGTAAAGACCCCGTCACACTAAGCGAGATCGCTAGTGAGATCGCTGCTTAGTCACAAGTTTTGTGACGCAACAGCGTCCTCGCTAGCGATCTCGCTAAATTTGACACGTACCAGCGATCAGGCCCCTGCTGTGAGATCGCTGGTCGTGTCGGAAATGCCTGGACCTTTCTTTAGTCGTTGAGATCCCTTTGACAGCATGCATCGGTGTGTTTGACACCTTTTACCAATGATCTCGCTAGCGACTCAGCACTGAGACACATAGGAGACACATTGTTACACAGGTCTTTGATCGTTGCTGCATCGTTGGGAAGATCTGACTGTTTGGCATCTCACCAGCGACCACAAAGCGACCCAGCAACGATCCCTGCCAGGTCGTATCGTTGTCGGGATCGCTGTTGCGTTGCTGAGTGTGATGGTACCCTAACAGTAATGGCCTTCTGCTCCTCAACATGTGTGCCACATATGACCTTGTAATCACCAACAATATGTTCCGTCTATCTACTTGCAAGAAGATATCGTAGATGCACCCACGCTTGAGGCAATGGCATCTCATTGACTACATCATTGCCAGGAAGAGAGATAAATAGGACTTCACAATAACGAGGACCATGTGTGGCACTGACTGCTGGACTGACCACCGCCTCATTCTGTTTAAGTGCAGGCTTCGCAGTTGGCAATTAAGGAGTACTCAAGGCCAGAAGACTACAAAGAGGCAGAATGTCTCCAAGCTGCAAAGCAGAGGAGTTGCAGGGGTATTTGCCAATGACGTTGATGGCAGACTATCAGACATATCAACTGGGAAAAATAAGGAAATAAGCCAGCTCACCTGTAGTCATGTGTTGTGGGAAGCACGGACCACGTGCAGTCATCACGCAAATTGCAAGACAAAAAAAGGAAAGAAAGGTCCAGCTTCACGAATTCCAATTTATTACAATAAAATCAAGTCCAAAAAAAATTCAAAGATCACAAAATGGCAGGCAGTAGGCAACGCTTTTCGAACAATGACTTGTTTTTGAGAAAGAACAAGTCATTGTTCGAAACGCGTTGCCTACTGCCTGCCATTATGTGATCTTTGATTTTTTTTGGACTTGATTTTATTGTAATAAATCAGACTTCGTGAAGCTGGACCTTTCTTTCGTCTATCAGACATATGGCAGGCAGACAAGACCATAGTTGAAAAGTGGAAGATTCTTAAAGATGCTATTTATAATGCTTCCCTCAAGCATCTCAGACCAGCAGTCCAAAGTAACCAAGATTCATTAGATAAAAATGATGAAGAAATATGTTCTGCCCATTCTGAGTACTGGGCAGCATGTTTCTTATTGTGTGCTAGTTTTGTTTGTTATAACACCATCTAGTGGTGGCTGAATTTATAGCCTGTGCCTTTAACAAACAGATAGAGTATTGCATTGTGGGATTGAAGCAAGGTATTCTGGGAAGAAGAAACTACATTTTCTTCCATATATTTCAGGGAATACACGTGTTCATGTGCTCTCCTGTAACCTCTCCAACTTGAGTTTGCTATCCTGGTAAAGCATATCTGGTAAGATCAATATCTTCTCTAGCAGTTCAGTGTTTAGGAGGCTATTAACTGTATAGCAGCCAGTGCATAGAAGATGTTATTAGAATCCTGTGTTTTCTCATGTTATAGTTGCATCATACTGTATACTTTCTGTTAATTATAAAGTGTCAGCTGTGTGATTATTGCCCAATACTTATCTATGTCATTTGTATTTTCTATAGTTTTACCGCGCGCATGTTCTATACTGTTCACCAATAAACAAGTTAGACTACAGATGACAGTCTGCTTATTTGGAAGATAGAATATTGGTTTAGCTGTATGCTAGATTGCACACCGTGTCAACGTGTATGAAGGCAGAACAAAATGAAGGCAGTCCTAGAAGAGAAACATTAGCAGTACAAAGCGCACCAAAGTGACCCCATATCGCTTAACAAGAAGGATGCATTTATAAAACACAAAAATAAAGGTACAGATAAAATTATGTGAAATGCAGGACAGCTAGTTTCAAAAGATGACTGACGAAATCCAGGGCTAAGCAGACAGCTACGACCTCAAGAGCATCTATGATGCGCTAAAGGCTTTATATGGACCCCAGTCATCCAACTCATCTCTCATCAACGCAGACGAAACCAAGCTGCTGACAGAAAATAAACACTTCAGCAGTGTCCTTAATCGCTCTGCCATTATCAACTACAAGGATATTGCTCATATGCCCCAAGTAGAAATCAACACGGACCTTGATGTTCTTCCTAGTGAAGATGAAGTCAGGAAGGAAGTAAAACAACTCTCCTGTGGCAAAGCACCAGTAAACAATGCTATGCTTGCCAAGGTATACAAAGCAGGCAGCCCTGTCCTGATATAAATAATGACTATACCATTCCAGTCCATGTGGGCAAAGGAACAAGATCTGCAACAGCTGAAAGACGCCAGCATAATCCACATTTACAAGAGAAAAGGAAACCTCTAATCTTGCAACAACCATTGAGGCATCTCCCTTCTGTCCACTGCTGGGAAGATTCTGGCTCGCCTCTTGCTACATCATCTCCTCCACCACCTTGAGCAAGGTCTACTACTCGAAAGCCAGAGTGGCTTGCATGCAGATATGGGCTTCGCGGCCTGTCAACTCCAAGAAAAGTACCAGGAGCAACATAGCGACCTTTATGTGATCTTTGACGACTTGACCAAGGCTTTCAACACAGTCAGCAGAGATGGCTTCTGGAAAATCATAGCAAAGTTTGGCTGCCCAAGCAAGGTTATCACAGTCATCCGGCAGCTCCACGATTGTATGATTGTGAAGGTCTTGAATGATAGAGATGAATCGGAGGACTTCCCAGTTACACACGGCGTAAAACAAGTGTGACACTAGTCACATCTCACGACCAAGCCGTGAGTCACTATAGTCAAGGAGTCCAAGGTCAGAATACCAGAAGGGTAGCAGATGAGAGCAGAAGGGGTTAAACAGACAGATGGTCAGAGCGATGTCCAAGGTCAAGCAATGAAAGATCAACATACAGAATGCAAGGCACAAAGAGAACAAACCACACTTAGCTGAATGTACGTCTGGCAGAGGTCTGGGAGAAACAGCTCAGTTAAGCAGCCTGGCAATCACCTAGGATAATGAACACTTGAAGACAGCCAGTGCAACCCAGTCTCAGATTGGACAACCGAGCCGTCAATCAACACAGTGACGGCTCAGCACACCCCTGCGCCAGACTGGATGACTGAGCTGTCAATTAAAGCACCGAGAGCTGCAGCACGACCCTGTACCAGATTGGATGGCTGGGCTGTCAGTAACTGTATTCCAGACACACTGAGGAGTGGAACCATGACAACAATGCTGTGTACTCACCCTGACCCTATTCAGAATGCTATTTTCTGCCATATTGAGAGATGCCTTTAGCAACTGTGAAGATGGAATACATGTTGGGTATAGGACTGACAGCAAGCTATTCAACCCCAGATGCCTGAGGGTTTTTAGAAAGGTGCATGAAACTGTCATTCATGACTCCTTGTTTGCTGTTGACTGTGCATTCAACGCCAACACAGAGCAGCAGATGCAATGTGAAATTGAATGTTTTTCACAAGTTTGCAACAACTTCGGTCTCGTTATCAATTCTAGAAGAACCAAATTGGTGTACCAACCTGCTCCAGGAAAACCATACCACCAACCGTACATTACAGTGAAGGAGCACAACCTCAAAGTAGTTGACAACTTCACCTACCTGGGCAGCAGACTCTTCCGTGTAGTGACCATAGACGCTGAGGTCAACAACAGAATTGCCAAAGCCACCACATTCGGGAGAGTGCATAAGAACATCTGGGAATGATGGAGACTCAGCCTTACTACTAAGCTGAAGTGGTCCTTACCTGTCTACAGCCAGCATGCCAAACAGCTCAATCACTTTTACCTGAGCTGTCTCAGCAGACTTCTCCACATCAGGTGGCAAGACAAAGTCCCTGACATGGCAATCATGGAACAAACTGAACTCTGCAAACTACACTCTCCTTCCTGCTGAAAACAAAAGCAAGGTGAGTTGGACATGTGGCCAGAATGCCAGTTAGCCAATTGCCTAAATAGCTGCTGTATGGAGTACTGTGTCAGGCAAAGCAAGCAGTTGGGGGGGACAGAAGAAACATTACAAAGACTGCCTTAAAGCACGTCTCAAAAACCTGGGAGTCAACATCAACAAATGGGAGAAGCAGCGTGGGCTAACCCATTAGTCCAGTATGCCGCCAGGAGTCAGCTATGGTAACAAAGTCACTTGATGTAAAAGGTGAATTTCTGTTCACTGTACTAGCTAGAAAGGAGTATGAGGAAGCATCCCCTGAAGCCAATATCCCTGACCTGGAGCAGTCCCAGAACAACTATGGGGCTGCCCAGTTCAGGGACATAAAAGTAAAAGGTACTCTTGAAAATGTGTGTTAAAGGGGGTTCCCCACAAGATGGAAGCCGATAATTGGTTTCTGCAAGGGGCCAGGCATAATGATCAGTTGTGTCATGGCACCAAAATGAAGGGAGAGGTAAAATAGTTCCTCCTCACAATCAAAGAGGAAAAATTCAGTGTGTATTGTAACAACCCTGCTGGCATCACTGCATGGCCTCCCATCCCCCACACACCATCTAACTCACTGCTCCAGGCGATGTGATTTCTGTCTTTTCCCAGCTCCATGCTCTGTGCCTCATGTCTCCTATATGCTCTGTGCATGCTTCCTTGCTGTGTGAATAGGGGGGTGGTGCCAGAACTCTCTGGTTCTTATGGAGTCAGGGTGCACTTGTCTAATGTGTCCCTGACCAATTACCAAGAGGCCTCTAGTATTTTGGGCAGCTCCACCCAGTAGACCTGGCCTGTGCAATGTGTTAACTCAGTTAGTGCCTTGCTACTGAGCTGCCAGGTCTTGCTCTGTGTTCCTCCTTCTTTGGAGGCTTCACTCCTAGCTTTGCCTTGTACCTGTCTGTCTGCTCTCCAGGAGGCAGAATATCCTGGTCTCTGTGCTATTGCTCCTGACCTTGTCTTGTACTTACCTGTTATGATTTGGTAGCTGAGGAGGCAGGAGCAAAATACCGCCAAAGCAGTAAGACACCAGATAGGCTTGAACCTAATGGGTTGCAGATCCCTAAACTAACCGCACAACTAGAAGTAGCCGTGGAGCGTACCTACGGTGATCCTAGACACCTCAGCACAGCCGGAGAGTTAGCTACACCTGAAGATAGAAAAAGGAAAGCTAACTGCCCCAGTGTAAAGCCCCCAAAGAAATAGGAAGCCCCAAACATGTAATGGCGGTTAAACAAGAGGAAAACATGAACACAGACAGAAAATAGAATGAGCAAATGTTGGGGCCCAAATCTGTCTAGAAACTAAGTACAGGAGAGAAATTCTGTCTGCAACCCAGAAAAACCTTAATAAAAATACCAGCACTTCTGATTACAAAAAACCTGAGACCACACGATCTCGACTACCTATATCAGATCTCTGGTGTGACACACAGCTACCCAGCAATAAAAAATATCAAGGGAACAGAGAACAAGTGCAAATACAAAATGAGAACAGAGGGCAGCGCAAGCCCCCAAAGAGGACCCGGCTGAAGTCCAAGGCAAGACTGCAAAAAGCAAGGAAAATCCAACCACAGAAAAAAAAAACAGAAAGTCACTTATCTGAATGATAGCAGGAAAGCAAACTGAAATTCCAACAAAGACCTGGAAGCAACAATTGATTACCGGCGAGGATCATGGGAGTTCAGCTCACTTATATCAGGCCAGTCAACCCCACCTGACACCCATTCCTTAATTGGTTCAATACCCTCAGCAACCACCGGAGGGAGCCTCAGCTCCGAAGTCGTCTCCAACACATTCACAACAGTACCCCACCTTGAGGAGGGGTCACCGAACCCTCACGTGCGCAACCAGGCTGATCAGGATGAGCTCGGAGATAGGCACGGATAAGTGTCCTAGCATGGATGTCCGAAGCAAACACCCAAGAATTGTCCTCCTGACCATAACGTCTCCACTTAACCAAATACTGGAGTTTCCGCCTAGCAAAACGAGAATCCAATATTTTCTCAACCACATACTCCAAATTGCCCTCAACCAAAACAGGCGCAGCCATAGGGACCACTGGCTCGACAAACCTCTTCAGTAAGGATTTGTGGAATACGTTATGGATCTTAAATGTCCCTGGAAGAAGCAAACGGAAGGAAATCTGTTATGTTTCGGTAGCTGAGGAGAACAGGAACAACAGCAGGGCAGCCGAACACCTGAGATGTTGGTAACTGATGGGTTGCAGATTCCTAAACTAACGACACAACTAGAGGTAGCCGTGGAGCGTTCCTACGTTGATCCTAGACGCCTCGTCACAGCCTGAGAGATAACTACACCTAAAGGCAGAAAGATGAAAGCTATCTGCCCCGGAGCAGATCCCCAAAGAAAATAGGAAGCCCCCAAACATATAATGGCGGTTAGACAAGATGAAAATACAAACATAGGCAGAAAATAGACTGAGCAAACGCTGGGGCCACAAGCTGACTAAATAGGATAGGACAGGAGAGATTACTTTCTGCAACCCAGAAAACCCTACAAAAATCCAACAATTCTGATTACAAAAATACTGAGATCACACGATCTCACCACCCACTAAATCAGATCTCAGTGTGAACAAAAACCAAGCTGCAGCCGCTGAAAAAAACAGGAAAAAGCAAATGAGCCAATAACAGTGGCTGCAGATAAACTGTGAGGAGCTCAGGCCCCAGGAGGGGACCTGGCTGACCTCCACAAACATGCAGAAAACAATGTAAAAAGCAAGCACAAAAAGAAAAGCAAAAAATATCTTATCTGAAAGCAGGAGATGCAGGCAAGACTCCAGCAAACTTCCAAAGGAACCAGGAACCACAATTGAGACAAGAACAATTGATCACTGGCAACCATCAAGGGAGGGAACCTCCCTTATATCAGACCAGTCAGTGAACCCAGATTGCCACTCCTCGCTGAAAGGTTCAGTACTGTCTGTAACCACCAGAGGGAGCCTCTGCTCAGAAACCATCTCTAGCACATTCATAACAGTACCCCCCCTTGAGGAGGGGTCACCGAACCCTCACTTGTGCAACCAGGTCGATCAGGATGAGCTCAGTGATAGTCACGGATCAGTCTCCTAGCATGGATGTCCGAAGCTAACACCCAAGAATTGTCCTCCTGACCATAACCTCTCCACTTAACCAAATACTGGAGTTTCTGTCTAGAAAAACGAGAATCCAATATTTTCTCAACCACATACTCCAGATTGCCCTCAACCAAAACAGGGTCAGGAGGCACAGCCATAGGAACCACTGGCTCGACAAACCTCTTCAATAAGGACTTGTGGAACACGTTATGGATCTTAAATGTCCCTGGAAGAAGCAAACGGAAGGAAACAGGATTAAGAATCTCCATGATCTTATAAGGTCCAATGAACCTGGGTGTCATGTATAGTGTACAGTTCCTATAGCGTCTTGTGCTTGGGTGCGAGGAAAACACAGGAGACATAGGTTGAAATGAAATGACTTGTATTACTTCATACAAGCATGCTGAAAAGTTCACACAGTTTGCAGGAACAGCGACAGGAGACACAGCAGGCCAGAGTAACGTCAAGCACTACAATAAATCTCCAAAGCAGGTTCAGGATCTCTTCTCTGTACCGTAATTCCTCTGCAAACATGGATTCACCAAACAGCAGGTTTCCAGAGTCCAAAAGTGTTCCAAGGTTCCTCAGTAGGGAATAGCTGGAGTACAAGTCCAAGGCTTCCAGGAGTCAGGTCACAGACTGACTGAGGCTTGATTCAGGAGCACTGATTGTTCAGCTGAGGCTGCTTAAGAAGCAAGAGGGAAGAATCAGGGCGGGAACATGAAAACTGGAAACTCCATATTAACTGAGGGCAAGAGCTGCAGAAAGACAGAAAGCAAAATGGCCGACGGAAAACGGAGTTTCAAGGAACATGTCAACAGAGACAAAGAACCTTACATTACTCCCCCCTTAGGGACAACCTCCGGATGACCTCAGACCAGGCTTGTCAGGGTACCTCTGATGAAACTGGCGGAGCAGGCGAGGAGCATTTACATTATTGACTGGTTCCCATGAGTTGTCCTCCACTGGGTAGCCCTGCCATTTAATCAAATATTGCAACTGATTTCTGTACAACCTGGAATCTAGAATCCTTTTCCACCATAAATTCTTCCTGACCATCGACCAGCACTGGGTCAGGGCAAGGAGAAGAACGTCCAGGAAACGTATTGGGTGTTGCAGCCTTTAGTAGGGATACATGTCATGTGTGCATTACCACGAAGATCGTCGCGGTTGCACATGTTGACTTCTCACAGCTGAGTTGCTGTTTCTTTGTGTTTGGCAGCTAGGGAGTTAATTCTGTCTGTGCTCGGTGCTGGGACTGGGTGCAGTTGCTCCCGGCTGCAATTGATTATTTGTTGATTGGTTTCCTTTAAATTCCTGGTTGTCTGCTTTGGGAGTTGCCAGTGAAATCCTTCATTCAGACCACAGATAGGAATGAATCTGTTGAGAGCTCCTTAGCTGTTTTAAGCTCAACTTGCTTATAGTTTATTTCCCAGACCATTTATGTTCCTTCGGTGTTTGAGTGTGTATGCAAGTGAGTGCTATCCTGTCTGTCTTATATGTCTAATCTGTGTATTTAGCTGAGATCAGCCCATATCCCTTTGGTGGTAATCAGGATCCTTCTTAGGACTGATTACAGGGTTCAGGGTCTGATAGGAGACAGGGTTAGGCTGGAGACTTGGACCTCTGAACCATTATCAGTACCTCCAGGGAGACTGTTTGTCCCGAATCAGTTGAGACAAAAGGTTATTGAGGCACATCATAATTCTGCTTTAGCAGGACATCCAGGGAGTAAGGCTACTTTAGATCTCCTTTCCCGCCGATTTTGGTGGCCTAACGCTAATAAAGATGTTATAACTTTTGTCACGTCCTGTGGGGTTTGTGCTCGCTCTAAAACTCCTCATACCCGTCCGTCTGGGACCCTTTTACCCTTGAAACTTCAGGAGCGTCCATGGACTCATTTATCCATGGACTTCATTACGGACCTTCCTCCGTCGTCTGGGAATACTGTCATACTGGTGGTTGTTGACAGGTTCAGTAAGATGGCACATTTCGTTGCTCTTCCTGCACTCCCTAATGCTAAAACTCTGGCGCAGGTGTTCATTAGGGAGATCGTGAGACTTCATGGGTTGCCTTCTGATGTGGTGTCAGATAGGGGGTTTCAGTTTGTGTCCAAATTTTGGAGGGCATTTTGTTTACGTCGGGGGATGCAATTGTCGTTTTCCTCGGCTTTTCATCCACAGACCAATGGTCAGACAGAGCGTCTGAATCAGAGTTTAGAGACATATCTCCGGTGTTTTGTATCGGAGAACCAGGAGGACTGGTCTTCTTTCTTGCCTCTGGCAGAGTTCGCTCTTAACAACAGGCGGAGCGAGTCCACTGGTAAGTCCCCGTTTTTTGGGGCATATGGTTTTCATCCCCAGTTTTGTACTTTCAATGGGGGGGGTCCTTCTGGGGTTCCTGAGGAGGAGCGTTTCTCGTCGTCACTTACTTCTGTGTGGCGAGGTGTATTGAATAATTTGAGTACTATGGGGAACCGTTACAAACGTATGGCTGATAGGAGGAGAGTTTCTGGTCCAGATCTGAATGTGAACGATTTGGTATGGTTGTCTACCAGGAATATAAAACTTAAAGTGCCCTCCTGGAAACTGGGTCCCAGATTCATCGGGCCGTACAGGATCAGTTCCATAATTAATCCTGTGGCATTTCGTCTGGAACTCCCTTCTACGTTTAAAATTCATAATGTGTTCCACAAATCATTACTTAAAAGGTATGTGGCACCAGTCATACCGTCACCTCTACCTCCTCCTCCAGTGTTGGTCAATGGTAACTTGGAATTTCAAGTATCAAAAATCATTGACTCTCGTCTGAATCGCCGGTCCCTTCAGTACTTGGTGCATTGGAAGGGGTATGGTCCGGAGGAGAGGACGTGGGTCCCTGCGTCTGATGTTAACGCAGATCGTTTGGTTCGGACCTTCCACAGAACTCACCCGGGCAGGCCTGGCCCTGAGGGTCCGGAGGCCCCTCGTAGAAGGGGGGTACTGTCATGTGTGCATTACCACGAAGATCGTCGCGGTTGCACATGTTGACTTCTCACAGCTGAGTTGCTGTTTCTTTGTGTTTGGCAGCTAGGGAGTTAATTCTGTCTGTGCTCGGTGCTGGGACTGGGTGCAGTTGCTCCCGGCTGCAATTGATTATTTGTTGATTGGTTTCCTTTAAATTCCTGGTTGTCTGCTTTGGGAGTTGCCAGTGAAATCCTTCATTCAGACCACAGATAGGAATGAATCTGTTGAGAGCTCCTTAGCTGTTTTAAGCTCAACTTGCTTATAGTTTATTTCCCAGACCATTTATGTTCCTTCGGTGTTTGAGTGTGTATGCAAGTGAGTGTTATCCTGTCTGTCTTATATGTCTAATCTGTGTATTTAGCTGAGATCAGCCCATATCCCTTTGGTGGTAATCAGGATCCTTCTTAGGACTGATTACAGGGTTCAGGGTCTGATAGGAGACAGGGTTAGGCTGGAGACTTGGATCTCTGAACCATTATCAGTACCTCCAAGGTAAGGGATTAGTTAGGACCCCAGTGCAGGGTCAGGTTAGACCCGGGTCCTCCTCTTTCCAGTTACAGCTCATCAAGTCCTCAAGATTAACCCTGAGTTCAACTATATCGTTTCTGCACATCTAGTCCTCAAGATTAACCCTAAGTTCTGCAGAGATTGTGTCAGGTAAATCTATTTTATACTTACATTCTGATGTTGCTAAACTATATGTTGTATAGAGTGTGGTTCCTGTATAAATAGTTTACTGACATTGTATTCAAATCATTAGACAGCGTGACATTACATGAAAGACAGGGTGGATTCTCATAGTTCTGGGCAGTTGAAGACGACAAGCAACAGCACTTATAATCTTATTGATCTTATAAGATCCAATGTACTTATGTCCCAATTTAGACGATGGAATCTTTAATTTAAGATTTCTGGTTGACAGCCAGACCAAATCTCCTACCTTGAAAGCTGGTGCAGGTTTACGAAATTTATCTGCTGCTTTCTTGTACCTTTCCTGAGCCAATTCTAGATTTTCCTTTAGAAGATCCATATTCTTTTGTAAAGAAGTGATTCTTTCAGCCACTGCCGGCAAGGGCGTATCTATGGGAAATCGAGGAAGAATGTTAGGATGATAACCTAGATTGGAGTAAAAAGGAGACTGCTTAGTGGAGGCGCTCTGAGAGTTGTTATAAGAGAACTCAGCCAGTGGAAGTAGATCCACCCAATCATCCTGTAGGTGGCAGATAAAACAGCGGAGATACTGCTCCAGGGTCTGATTGGTTCGTTCTGTCTGTCCATTAGTCTGGGGATGAAAAGCAGAAGAAAGGTTTACTTTAATGTCCAATGCTGCACAGAAATTTTGCCAAAACCTTGAAGTGAATTGCACCCCTCGATCCGAAATGACCTCATCCGGTACTCCATGTAAGCGAAACACATTCTTAATCATCAAGTCTGATGTCTGTTTTGCAGTGGGTAAGCCGACACAAGGGATAAAATGAGCTGCCTTTGTTAGACGGTCAACCACCACTAGAATGGTGTTCTTCCCTTGAGAGGTTGGTAACTCCACAATGAAGTCCATAGAAATGGATCCCCACGGGCGGGACGGGGTGTGAAGAGGTTGCAACAGACCAGTTGGTGAGAGCGAGGTGTTTTGCATCTTGCACAGACTTCACATGAAGTGACATAGTTTAAGACATCTTTCCTGTAAGTGGGCCACCAAAAGAAACGAGAAAGAAATTCTTGTGTCTTTAGAATTCCCCTATGCCCGGCTATCTTGGAATCGTGGATGAGTTGCAATACTCTCAATCTGACTGTTTCAGGTATATACAGACGTTGTCCCTGAATCCACACACCATTCGTAAAGACAAGACTTACGTCCCTTGGGGGTTGAGCCAACAAAGAATCCGCATGGTATGCTTCCTTGATGTCCTTAAGTAGGTCTTGATTATGAATCACTCCCAGGAATCTAGAGTCAGGAAGAATAGTCTTAGGAGGAGTAAGTGGACGTGTCTCTGCTGAATGAATCCTAGAGAGTGCATCAGCCTTTCCATTGCGCGATCCTGGTCTATAAGAAATGACAAAATTAAATTGGTTTAGGAAAAGATTCCAGCGAGCCTGGCGAGGAGTCAGGCACTTAGCCGACCTGATAAATTCAAGGTTACGATGGTCTGTCAGGACGACTATTTGCTGTGCAGCTCCCTGAAGAAGGTGTCTCCATTCCTTGAAGGCGGCAATAATGGCCAACAATTCTCTATTGCCCACATCGTAGTTCCTCTCAGCCGACGACAACTGCTGGGAAAAGAAGGCACAGGGATGCAAGACATTCTTCTCACCTGTTCTCAGAGAGTATAGCTCCAACGGCACAGTCTGAAGCATCCACCTCTATTATGAAGGCAAGCTCGGGGTTGGGATGTACTAAGATAGGTGCGGTGGTAAATTTATCCTTTAAACAGGAAAATGCTTCCTGAGCTTGCGGGGTCCAGGAGAACCTAGACTGTTTCCGGGTAAGTTGGTTGATAGGTGACACTACCTCAGAAAAATTCTTAATGAAACGTCTATAGAAGTTGGCAAACCCGATGAAACGCTGCACCTCCTTCACATTTCTAGGAATTGGCCAATCCTTGATGGCTTGGGTCTTGCTTCCATCCATACTAATCCCTTGCGTAGATAGTACATACCCCAGAAATTGAATTTCGGTCCTATGGAATTCACATTTTTCAAGTTTGATGTAGAGATGGTTTTGTCTTAGGCGTTCTAAGACCATTCTCACATGTCCATGATGTTCCTCTGTGGAGTTAGAAAAAATTAGAATATCATCCAGATAAATCACCACAAATGTATCTAGGAGATCCCTGAAGATATCATTCACGAAGTGTTGGAAAGTGGCTGGGGCGGTACTCAGACCAAAAGGCATAACTAGATATTCAAAGTGTCCATAGCGTGACCTGAAAGCAGTCTTCCATTCATCCCCAGGTCTAATACGGACCAAGTTATAGGCCCCACGGAGATCCAGTTTAGAGAAAATTTTGGCATGCCGCACTCTCTCCAACAATTCAGGGATTAAAGGCAATGGATAACGGTTTCTAATAGTAACCTTATTGAGTTCCCTATAGTCTATGCAGGGTCTCAGAGATCCATCTTTCTTCTTCACAAAGAAGATGGGTGCACCTGCGGGAGATGAAGAGGGGCGTATGAAGCCCTTGGCTAAATTTTCGTCTATATAATCCTTCAAAGCTTTTAGCTCGGGCCCCGCTAGGGGGTAGATCTTACCAAAAGGTATCTCAGCTCCAGGCAATAATTCAATTGGACAATCATATGGACGGTGAGGAGGAAGCTGATCAGCGTTCTTCTTGTCACATAAATCCACATAGTCCTGGTATACAGCTGGTAGTTCAGGACTGACATGGTTCCTTTAGGAACAGAGCAAGCTGAAACTCCTTGACTCATCTGTTTCTCCGGAAAGTGTAATTCCTTGGTCTCCCAGTTAATCGTAGGATTCTGCGCCTGCAGCCATGGTAGCCCTAGAATAATGGGAAAGTGGGGAGAAGAGATAAGCATAAAAGACATTTTCTCCTGATGATCTTTACCCATAAGGACCCTCAAAGGCTCTGTTTCTTGATCCACTGGTCCAGAAGTCAGTAGAGAGCCATCCACAGTCTCCATCTGTACTGGAGTAGCCTTCTTCACTGAACGTATCCCCTGTTTCAGAGCAAAGGAGATATCCATAAAATTTCCACTTGCTCCTGAGTCGATCATAGCAGAGCTAGACACCCAGACTGAGTCAACCCAGAGTTTGATGGAAAGGAAGCAATGAGAATTGTTTCTTTTACAACTCAGCTGGGACACCGCTGAGGAAACTTGAAAAATTGCAGCGTTTATACCGTCATCGTCCCCAGAACTAACAGAGTTTAAGTCTGAGAAATCAAGATCTCTTGCAGCAGATCTCTCTGGAGCCTGAGGCTCGGACATGACAGAGCTCCTCTCGCAACACTCACAGTGAATGACTGCTGCAGTAGTCTTACGAGAACGGCTGGGGCAGTTTATAATGAAGTGCCCTGACTTACCACAATAGAAACATAGATTTTCCTTTATACGATGTTCTTTGCGTGCATCACTAACCCGTCTTTGTAAAGAGTCCACCTGCATGGGTTCAGGTTCTGGTTCCCTTGTGATCCTACTCAAAGGTTCCTTAGCTGAGGAGGGAGGTAGTAAAAGGTTAGTGCGATTATTTTCGAACCATCTCTCTTGTCTGCGTTCAGTCAGACGAGCATCAATACGGATACAATAGTTAATAAAGTCACCTAACGCAGTGGAGGGTCGGCACGAGCAAGTTCATCCTTAATCAGTGGAGACAACCCTTTCCGAAAAATAGATTTTTTAGCGGAAGTGTCCCAAGTGGTATCAAGAGCCCATCTCCTGAAATCCAGGGCATATTCGGCTACTGAACGCTTACCTTGGCGCAAAGTTAACATGGCTGCTTCAGCTGTTGCACCTCGATTGGGGTCATCAAACACCTGCCCCATGGCTGAAATAAAAGCATCAAGGTGATTCAAACAATCATCCTCAGTCTCAATCAGAGGGTTTGCCCACATCAAAGCCTTATTGGTAAGCAACATGATTATAGTAAGCACTTTGGATCGTTCAGTGGGAAATTGTGAAGCATGTGCAGAGAAAAATAAATTGCATTGATTAATAAATCCCCTGAATTTCTCACGTTCACCGCCAAAACGAAAAGGAGGTAATTTGGGGATCCCAGAACTTGGGGTTATGGCAGGAGCCTGGGCTCGTTCCTCTAGAGCCTCAATCCTGGCTCGCAATTCCTGGGTAGTCTGTCCAAACACTTGCAAATTATGATTAGTGAGGTCCTGTAGGCTTGCAAAACGGGTTTTTAAAGTCTGTACATCTGAAAGGATTGTATCAGTCACTCCGCAAAGTTCCTTTATGCGGGCCTCCATCTTCCAGATCTTTTAAGGCAGAAGTGCTGGAAGGAGAAGAGGAAAGGAAAAAAAAAAAAACAATAGTGTTTACCTGTGGTAACACTCCAGAGTAAAATTTTAAGGGAATGCGCTCACCTGGAATGGTTGTGAGAAGTCACAACCACTGTCATCACATAAGGTATTAAACGGACATCTGATATCCACAGTCACAGCAGACACGGCTTTCCCAGACCCAGCAGACACTAAACATTGTCTCCTGAATCTTGTCATGTATAGTGTACAGTTCCTATAGCGTCTTGTGCTTGGGTGCGAGGAAAACACAGGAGACATAGGTTGAAATGAAATGACTTGTATTACTTCATACAAGCATGCTGAAAAGTTCACACAGTTTGCAGGAACAGCGACAGGAGACACAGCAGGCCAGAGTAACTTCAAGCACTACAATAAATCTCCAAAGCAGGTTCAGGATCTCTTCTCTGTACCGTAATTCCTCTGCAAACATGGATTCACCAAACAGCAGGTTTCCAGAGTCCAAAAGTGTTCCAAGGTTCCTCAGTAGGGAATAGCTGGAGTACAAGTCCAAGGCTTACAGGAGTCAGGTCACAGACTGACTGAGGCTTGATTCAGGAGCACTGATTGTTCAGCTGAGGCTGCTTAAGAAGCAAGAGGGAAGAATCAGGGCGGGAACATGAAAACTGGAAACTCCATATTAACTGAGGGCAAGAGCTGCAGAAAGACAGAAAGCAAAATGGCCGACGGAAAACTGAGTTTCAAGGAACATGTCAACAGAGACAAAGAACCTTACATTACTCCCCCCTTAGGGACAACCTCCGGATGACCTCAGACCAGGCTTGTCAGGGTACCTCTGATGAAACTGGCGGAGCAGGCGAGGAGCATTTACATTATTGACTGGTTCCCATGAGTTGTCCTCCACTGGGTAGCCCTGCCATTTAATCAAATATTGCAACTGATTTCTGTACAACCTGGAATCTAGAATCCTTTTCCACCATAAATTCTTCCTGACCATCGACCAGCACTGGGTCAGGGCAAGGAGAAGAACGTCCAGGAAACGTATTGGGTGTTGCAGCCTTTAGTAGGGATACATGTCATGTGTGCATTACCACGAAGATCGTCGCGGTTGCACATGTTGACTTCTCACAGCTGAGTTGCTGTTTCTTTGTGTTTGGCAGCTAGGGAGTTAATTCTGTCTGTGCTCGGTGCTGGGACTGGGTGCAGTTGCTCCCGGCTGCAATTGATTATTTGTTGATTGGTTTCCTTTAAATTCCTGGTTGTCTGCTTTGGGAGTTGCCAGTGAAATCCTTCATTCAGACCACAGATAGGAATGAATCTGTTGAGAGCTCCTTAGCTGTTTTAAGCTCAACTTGCTTATAGTTTCCTTTGTTTCAAGGAACATGTCAACAGAGACAAAGAACCTTACACTGGGCTTAAACTTTGGAGATGCAACCCTCATAGGGATATTTCTTGAGGACAACCAAACCAAGACCCCCACTTTAAACCGAGGACCATCAGTCCAATGCCGGTTGGCAAACCGTTGGGCCTTCTCCTGAGAGAGCGACAACCTCTCCACTACCTGGTCCCAAATCTGCTGCATTCGCTCCACAACAGAGTCAAGAAGCCTCCGCCTGTCCCGAAGAAAATCGAGGGTGAAACCCAAAATTGCAGAAAAATGGAGACATCAAGGTGGCAGAGCTAGCCCTATTCTTAAGAGCAAACTCAGCCAAAGGCAAAAAAGAGACCCAGTCATCTTGATCAGCAGACACAAAACATCTCAAATAAGTCTCCAAGGTCTGGTTTGTTCTCTCGGTTTGTCCATTGGTCTGAGGATGAAAAGCAGAGGAGAAAGATAATTGAACACCAAGTTTAGAACAAAATGTCCTCCAAAATCTGGAAACAAACTGGACTCCTCTGTTAGACACAATTTTCTCCGGAATGCCATGTAACCGAACCACGTGCTGAAGGAACAAAGGCACCAATTCGGAGGAGGAAGGTAACTTAGGTAATGGCACAAGATGTATCATCTTGGAAAACCTATCACAGGTTACCCAGATAATGGTCATTCTCTGAGAAACAAGGAGATCGGAAATAAAATCCATAGAGATATGGGTCCATGGCCTCTTGGGCACAGGTAATGGCATTAACAAACCACTAGAGCGAGAGCAAGGCTTGGAGCGAGAGCAAGTACCACAGGACTGCACAAATTCCCTGACGTCACAAGACAAAGTAGGCCACCAAAAGGACCGACTCACCAAGTCTCTGGTACCAAAAATCCCGGGATGACCAGCCAACGCGGAACAATGAATCTCAGACATCACACTCTTCTTCCACTGGTCTGGGACAAACAATTTCCCAATAGGGCAGCGCTCAGGTTTATCCTCCTTACACCCTTCCAAGGCCAGTCTCAAATTGGGCGAGATGGCGGAAAGAACTACACCATCTTTCAAAATAACAGTAGGATCAGATAACTCAGGAGAGTCCGCAAAGAAACTCCTCGAGAGGGCATCCGCCTTAACATTCTTAGTGCCAGGAAGAAAAGAAACCACAAAATTAAAACGTGTGAAAAACAAGGCCCACCTGGCCTGTCTAGGATTAAGTCGCTTGGCTGATTCGAGATAAACCAGATTCTTATGGTCCGTGAGGACCACCACCTGATGTTTGGCTCCTTCCAGCCAATGTTTCCACTCTTCAAAGGCCCACTTCATAGCCAATAACTCCCAATTTCCCACGTCATAATTACGTTCAGCTGGGGAAAATTTTCGAGAGAAGAAGGCACAAGGGTTACTCTTAGAGGTCTCCGGATCCCTTTGGGACAAAACGGCACCTGCCCCAATATCAGAAGCATCAACCTCCACCTGAAATGGTAGAGAAACATCAGGCTGTAGGAGAACAGGAGCAGAAGTGAATCTCTGCTTAGGTTCCTGAAACGCAGAAACTGCCTCAGGAGTCCAATTCACCACATCAGAACCCTTTTTGGTCAAATCAGTCAGTGGTTTTACAATACCGGAGAAATTACCAATACATTTACGATAAAAATTAGCAAAACTCAAATCTCTGAAGAGTCTTCAATGTAGTAGGTTGAACCCAATCACAAATGGCCTGAACTTTGACTGGGTCCATTTCAATAACAGACGGAGACAAAATGAATCCCAGAAATGAAACCTTCTGTACGCCAAAAAGACATTTTGATCCCTTCACATACAGTGCATTTTCTCTCAAAATCTGGAACACCATCTGAACATGTTCCACATGAGAGTTGGAAAAAATCAAGATATCGTCCAAATAAACGATCAGAAATTTATCCACGAAATCCCTGAAAATATCATTCATAAAGGACTGGAAGACGGAAGGGGCATTAATGAGCCCAAAAGGCATCACTAGGTACTCAAAATGCCCCTCTGGGGTATTAAACGCCATCTTCCATTCATCACCGTGCTTGATGCGAATAAGATTATACGCCCCACTGAGGTCAAGCTTGGTAAACCAACTAGCACTTTTCACTCTGGAAAATAGGTCAGAAATCAAGGGTAACGAATATTGATATTTAACAGTGATTTTATTCAGGAGACAATAGTCACTACACAGCCTCAATGAACCATCCTTTTTGGCCACAAAGAAAAAGCCGGCGCCCAAGGGTGAAGAGGAAGGTCTGATATGACCCTTCTCCAAAGACTCCTTGATATAAGAACGCATAACATCATGTTCAGGTACAGATAAATTAAAAAGCCGACCCTTAGGAAATTTACCACCAGGCACTAACTCAATAGCGCAATCATAACTCCTGTGAGGAGGCAAGGATGCAGACTTACTCTCACTAAACACATCAGAAAATTCGGTCAAATAGTCAGGGACATCTTGAGACTGCTGGGAGGCAGAAAAAACATCTTGAGACTGGGGGGCAGAAAAAACAGGAGTGTCAGTATTAACACATTGGCAACCCTGTTATGTTTTGGTAACTGAGGAGAATAAGCAAAAACGGCAATACACCAGAGAGGCTGGAACCTATTGGATTGCAGTAACCTGAACTAACCACACTACAAGAGGTAGCCGTGGAGCGTTCCTACGTTGATCCTAGATGCCTCGTCACAGCCTGAGAGATAACTACACCTAAAGGCAGAAAGATGAAAGCTATCTGCCTCTGAGCAGATCCCCAAAGAAAATAGGAAGCCCCCAAACATGTAATGGCTGTTAGACAAGAAGTAGCACGGACACAAACAGAAAATAGAATGAGTAAACGCTGGGGCCCAATCTGTCTAGACAGAAAAGTACAGGAAAGGATACTCACTGCAATCCAAAAAAAACCCCCTAAAAAATACCAACTCTTCTGATTGCAAAAACACCTGAGATCACACGACCTCTACCACCTAAATCAGTTCTCTGGTGTAACAAAACTAAGCCACAGCCACTGAGAAAACAGGAAAAAGCAAATGAACAAACAACAGTGGCTTCAGATAAACTGAGAGGAGCACAAGCCCCCGGAGGGGACCTGGCTGACCTCCACAGAAGTGCAGGGAACAATGCAAAAAGCAAGCACAAAAATAAAAGCAGAAAATATCTTATCTGATAGCAGAAGATGCAGGCAAGACTCAGCAGCTTCCAAATGAACCAGGAACCACAACTGAGACAAGAACAATTGATCACTGGCAACCATCATGGGAGGGAACCTCCCTTATATCAGACCAGACTGTGATCCCAGATTGCCATTCCTCACTGAAAGTTTCAGTACTGTCAGTAACCACCAGAGGGAGCCTCTGCTCAGAAACCATCTCTAGCACATTCATAACACAACCCCAACTGCTGCATAATCTCCATTGAGGACAAAGAAAAATTCCCCCTCAGCACCCTGGGAGAAAGAGGGAAAAAATGTAACAAGCAGAAAAAGAAAAAAAAAATTCTGACAACTCCCTTTTTTTTTCCCTTTATGCTCACTATCCTTCCCTTCTGTTGAGTACCATAGAATTTTCAGTCTGGCCGGTAATACTGTTATGATTTGGTAGCTGAGGAGGACAGAAGCAAAATACCGCCAAAGCAGCAAGACACCAGAGAGGCTGGAACCAAATGGGTTGCAGATCCCTAAACTAACCGCACAACTAGAAGTAGCCGTGGAGCGTACCTATGGTGATCCTAGACGCCTCGGCACAGCCGAGAGTTAGCTACACCTGAAGATAGAAAAAGGAAAGCTAACTGCCCCGGAGTAAAGTCCCCAAAGAAATAGGAAGCCCCCAAACATGTAATGGCGGTTAGACAAGAGGAAAACACGAACACAGACAGAAAATAGAATGAGCAAATGTTGGGGCCCAAATCTGTCTAGAAACTAAGTACAGGAGAGAAATTCTGTCTGCAACCCAGAAAAACCTTAATAAAAATACCAGCACTTCTGATTACAAAAAACCTGAGACCACATGATCTCGACCACCTATATCAGATCTCTGGTGTGACACACAGCTGCCCAGCAATAAAAATATCAATGGAACAGAGAACAAGTGCAAATACAAAATGAGAACAGAGGGCAGCGCAAGCCCCCAAAGGGGACCCAGGTGAAGTCCAAGGCAAGACTGCAAAAAGCAAGGAAAATCCAACCACAGAAAAAAAAACAGAAAGTCACTTATCTGAATGATAGCAGGAAAGCAAGCTGAAATTCCAACAAAGACCTGGAAGCAACAATTGATTACCGGCGAGGATCATGGGAGTTCAGCTCACTTATATCAGGCCAGTCAGCCCCATCTGACACCCATTCCTTAATTGGTTCAATACCCTCAGCAACCACCGGAGGGAGCCTCAGCTCCGAAGTCGTCTCCAACACATTCACAACACTTTTCTTTGCCACCTCCGGGAGGCAGAATATCCTGGTTCCTGTGTCTTTGTCCCTGTACCTTGTCTCGTGTCATTACCTTGTCTGAACTCTGTCCTACCTCTGCTTCTTAGTCTCCTTGTCTGTGGTTTCTTCCCTGCTGTGTCTTGCCTTGTGTGCTCTCTGAATCACTTTCTGCCTCTTGTACGCACTTCTGTGGTTCTGCTCCGTTCCACTTTGCTTTGCTCCTGCAGAAATCTCTTGCTGCAGCTCCTCTCCGCATATCTTGCAGTTCCGCTCTGCTTCACTCCTGCAGCTGCAGAACCTCTTGCTGCAGCTCCTCTCCGCATACCTTGCAGTTCCGCTTTGCTTTGCTCCTGCCGCTGCAGAACCTCTTGCTGCTCTACAGCCCTTCTCCGTAGCCTTGCGGTTCTCCTGCTGTGTGTACAGGTCTCTACCTGTTCCTCCATACACAATTCCTTCCAGTCGGTACCAGTACAACCCCTGCTGTGTGAACAGGTCTCTACCTGTTTCTCCATACACCATTCCTACCAGTCAGTACCAACCCCTGCTGTGTGAACAGGTCTCTATCTGTTTCTCCATACACCATTCTTTCCAGTCAGTACCAGTACCTGCACTTGCTTTGTGAACAGGACTCTACCCATTTCACACACTACTTCATGTCCCTGTGTTAGTGCCCTAACTGGAGAGCAAGTTGCTTACCAAGTGGCAGGGACACTATAGGATAGTGGAAAAGGTGGGAGAGGTTAACTATAAAGTATAGGGAAAAGGAAGGCCTTTCCCATATATTATTTCAAACTACTAAGATCCTGGAAGGATAAGGATCTGCTCGAAACCCAAGGCTTGTTGGCCCAGTCAGAAGCCAACATTGCGGGTGTCAAAGATGAAGGGACTTTGTCACCTATCAAAAATAAGCACAACCGAAAATCTGTACTCAAGCATAGAGGTAGGTTCTTGGTTCTAGTACAGGATACATTGGGGTCATCAGGCATGAGCCTCACATTTGGTTCAATTAAAAGCCTTGGAGGCTCTGTGTGTTGACAGATGGTGCCTAGCTCCTGGTTTTGGATGGGTGGGGGAATATGTAGCAAATCCAGGTAAACTAGGGTTAAATCTTTGCACTATAGACTAATTATTTGCACCTGTCTGGCTCTGCATATAGCCAGGCTAGGTGCTCACCTTAGTCAGTCAGCTGGGGAAGTTGAATAGACTGGATTTTTGTTGGAAATGAAGAGAGCCACAAGGCAGAATTTTTCTTTGAGAAGAGACTGTACAGGCCGTGTGCACCAAACTTCAAGTATAACTGTTTGCTATGGACAATAACTGTTTTGTTCGACCTGATTGGGACTAGCTCAGTCATGTATGAGTAGCCAGGTTCTTTGTTGTTTAGTTCTAGCGCCTGGACAAAGCTAGAGTTTTATGTTTATGCTTTTTGTTTGGCATTGTGCAACATAAACTTCATTAATAAATTGGTGAACAAGGGAGTTGCGGAGTGTTATTCTTAAATAAAATATTTTTGTGTGTTTTTTTCTTTTAACTTACTGGGTTAGTAATGGGGGTGTCTGACAGTTGCCTCTCCACTACTAACACCTGGGCTTCATGCGAGCTGACACTACACAGCTGACATCAGCACAAAAAAAATTACTCCTATTGCTAAGGCACAAAGGCAGTTGGGAAGAGCCAGGCAAAGTGCCAGAATTGGTGCATCTAATACAGTATGATGCGCCACTTAAGAGGTGGATGTGGGCTAGTATTTTTAGGCTGGGAATGGCCCATTAACCAGGAACCTTCGCAGACTGATAATATTAGCCACAAGCTGTCTGCTTTACCTTGGCTGGTTATCAAAAGTAGGTATGTATGGAGGGCAGTCCCCAAATGTTTATTGTCTGTCAAACAGCCACAAAACATGCTGACTGGGGACTCGAGCATAGAGCTCGAGCACCTGAGATACTTAATTGAGTTAGGAGCATGACTGAGCACCCCGTTGCTAGCTCACTCATCACTAATACTTACCCCTCTTCCTTTTGCACTTTTAGTTATTACTGCACTTGGATATGGATGCAATGTGGGTTTAGGGTTTTACATAATTAAAAGGAATACATACAGTATCTGACCACTAGGTGTGAAGACAAAGTTCTGCCCTTCATACTTTTTCCTTTTTAGGACGTATACTGTACATGTCTATATATTATAGTTTATGCGTTGCTACCCCTCCATCTACATGTCACTCTTCTTTCTTGATTGCTTATTTTTCAGTATTATGATATAGATGAGATTATATTTTTCTTTTTTAATCTTTTGGATGCATATACAGGTGCATCTCACAAAATTAGAATATCTTCAAAAAGTTAATTTATTTCAGTTCTTCAATGCAAAAAGTGAAAAAAGTGTTTATTTCTGTTAATGTTGATTATTATGGCTTACAGCCAATGAAAACCCAAAAGTCATTATCTCGGGGGCAAAGGAGCTCCGACCAAGTATTGAATGCATTTACTGAATATACATCAGTAGGCCAACATTTTGGATTTTAAAATAATTTTTTCAAGCTGGTGTTATAAAGTTTTCTAATTTACTGAGATAATGACTTTTGGGTTTCATTGGCTGTAAGCCATAATCATCAACATTAACAGAAATAAAATATTGGAAATACTTCACTTTGTAATGACTATCAAATATATGAGTTTTACTTTTTGTATTGAAGAACTGAAATAAATTAACTTTTTGATGATATTCTATTTTTGTGAGATGCACCTGTATATCTAAACATTACAGTCTGCACTCTTTCACATTTTTGCTCTTTATTTCCACTTCTTATTTTTTCACTTTTTCTACTTTCCTTTTTATATATTTACGTATGTTTCACCTTTACTCATTCTTTCTTTCAATAGATTTAGTTGTTTTTTTAATATCTTTGTATTTTAATCATTAATATGTTAATGAAGTGGGCAGATGATCATCGCGCAATGCTGCGTGCAATTACGTGTCCAGTTCAAGAGGATCACAAGGATCTCCAGCTCGGAGCGCATCATGCAATGTATATATTATGTGCCGTCTCCTCCTAGCTCTCACTTCTGGTGCATTTCAATTCAGAACACAGATCTCATTCTCCCTCTTTCGGTGTGCCGTGACATTTGAGCATAGGTGCGTTTCAGCTTGGTGCACATATGACTTGATCCAGATATGCCGTGACATCTGGGTGCTTGATGTGTATGGATTGGGACTTGGAGGTCTTATTGGTTCCCATTGCTTAGGGAGAGTGTGCCCCATGCTGGAATGCATATAATATCTATGGTCACTTGATGATTACATCACTTGACATGGAAATAATCCTCCCCAAAACAGGCAAATGTAAACATTTGCACTAATGGCTAACACATGTGGTCTGGATTTTGGAATTGAACAATGGAAATAGCACATTCACTACATCGGTAGATAAAATGGTAAACAAAATGTACGTATGGGTGTGGGCATCCCTGAGATGTTTGGGTAACTATCAAATAACTTTTTACTATTTGTGATCATGTCCTTACTATGATTGCCTTGGTAACATTTGTTTATATGTCTCAGATACAGTTTGAATGATATCCGAGACTGAGGCTCATAGATATTGCTTTATCAATCGCTAACATATGATCTTGCTTTATTTTAATTACATACTCCAACCCATGGATGTGCATAAATATTCATGTCTTGTAGTTCTCTAATATTCATGTCTTGTAGTTCTCTGATTTTATTTTACAGTATTTATTTGATATGCTTTTAAGCACTTTTAAGAAACATTCAATAAAAATATTCAGTTGCTGGGACCACAAACTGAATATTAATCTAGTAAGCCTTTCCTTGGCTTAAAGCCTACAAATTTTAAAGGCAGTTAGCTTCATGTTAATGGAGCGCCAGCTAGATATGCACACGACTGCTCTATTCATTCTCTATAAGACTGAAGGAGATATCCCAGTTCAGCACTGGCGAGCACACAATTGCACATAAATTATTATATGCTACTTACTTGCTATATTTATCATCATATTTACAAATGTAGCTCAGGTGAGCAGCAAAGGCTTCAACGGCCAGTGGACATGGGATCTCACCACTTTTTCTTTTTTAATGACTCCTAGAGGGAGGAGAGAAAATAAAAAGGCATTGGAAAACACAACATTTTTCTATAATACTTTACTAAAACAATAGGGTATTACCAAGTTACCATGTCAATGTCAAACACTATAAAACTTTATTATATTATACATGCACAAAAACTGTACATTCACTGACTTCCTGAGTCTCCTTTGCTACCAGTTCTGCTTTCCAGCATTTTTAGTAGCACCAGCCTAAATGGGTGAACCTGCAGTAAGGTGCATGTGACATAGTGAGGACTACATTTCCTATGAGCCCACTGTTGCTTTTTGTATGCTGAGCACCTTTCACAAGCCTCGTTCTCAGTTAGAACAGTACAGTCTGGACATTATACTGTGCATACAGGAACCACAGTACTGATGAGATGCATACTTTCACAAACAATCACATCCAGGTGCCATATAAATGACATCATCTTTTGATTTAATCCCTTAGGGCCCCATCTCACATAGCGACACACCAGCGATCCCCACAGCAATCAGGATCGCTAGTGTGTCGCTACATGATCGCTGGTGAGCTGTCAAACAGGCAGCTCAGGCAACGATCAGGAAAGCAACACTGCCGGTAACGTCGCCTAGTTACCCGCAGTGTACGTTGGATACCAGCGCGCTGATGCACGGAGCTGGTAACCAAGGTACACGTCGGGTTTCCAGGCGCTGCGCGGTGCCTGGAAACCCGACGTGTACCTTGGTTACCAGTAGATCGCTGGTCTCCTGCCTGCCACACGCAGAGATCCGTGCTGGCCACCGGGAGATCAGTGATCAAAAAAAAGTCCAGGCATTTCTGTCAAGACCAGCGATTCACAGCAGGAGCCTGATCGCTGGTACGTGTCAGACATAGCGAGATCGCTGCTGAGATCGCTGTTTAGCAGCGATCTCGCTAGCGATCTCACTGTGTGAGACGGGGCCCTTAGTGACAGAGCCAATTTGCAGCTAAATGACTTTGCACGAAATGGTTTGCACGTTAATGACCGGGCCAATTTTTACAATTCTGACCACTGTCTCTTTATGAGGTTATAACTCTGGAACGCTTAAACGGATCCTGCTGATTCTGAGACTGTTTTTCATGACATATTGTACTTCACATTAGTGGTAAAAAATTTTTATATAACTTGCGTTTATGAAAAAAATGGAAATATGGTGAAAATTTTTAAAATTTTCAATTTTAAAAACTTTAAATTTTTATGCCCTTAAATCAGAGAGATATGTCACACAAATTTCTTAATAAATAACATTTTCCACATGTCTACTTTACATCAGCACAATTTTGGGAACATTTTTTTTTGTTACGAAGTTATAAGGGTTAAAAGTTGACAAGCGATTTCTCATTTTTACAACATTTTTTTTTTAGGGACCACATCACATTTGAAGTCACTTTGAGGGGTCTATATGATAGAAAATAGAAAATAGTGACACCATTCTAAAAACTGCACCCCTTAAGGTACTCAATACCACATTCAAGAAGTTTATTAACCCTTTACATGCTTCACAGGAACTGAAGCAATGTGGAAGGAAAAAATTAACATTTAACTTTTTTTGCAAAAAATTTACTTCAGAACCAATTTCTTTTTATTTTCACAAGTGTTAAAAGAAAAAATGAACCACAAAATTTATTGTGCAATTTCTCCTGAATTTGCCGATAATCCATATGTGGCGGTAAACCACTTTTTGGGCGCACGGCAGAGGTCGCAAGGGAAGGAGCACCGTTTGACTTTTTCAACGCAGAATTGGCTGGACACCATGTCGCGTTTGGAGAGCCCCTAATGTGCCTAAACAATGGAAACCCCCAACAAGTGACCCCATTTTGGAAACTAGACCCTTAAGGAACTTATCTAGATGTGTTGTGAGCACTTTGAACCTCCAAGTGTTTCACAGAAGTTTATAACGTAGAGCCGTGAAAATAAAAAATCATTTTTTTCCTCAAAAATGATTTTTTTAGCACGCTATTTTTTTATTTTCCCAAGGGTAACAGGAGAAATTGGATCCTAAAAGTTGTTGTACACTTTTTCCTGAGTACGCCGATACTCCATATATTGGGGTAAACCACTGTTTGGGCGCACGGCAGGGCTCGGAAGGGAGTGAGCGCCATTTGACTTTTTGAACGCCACGTCGTGTTTGGAGACCCCCTGATGTGCCTAAATAGTGGAAACCCCTCAATTCTAGCTCCAACCCTAACCCCAACGCGCCCCTAACCCTAATCCTAACCCTAATTGTATCCCTAACCCCAATTGTATACCTAACCCTAATTGTATCCTTAACCCTCATTGTAACCCTAACCCTAATTGTAACCCTAACTCTAATTCCAACCCTAACCCTATTTATAACTTTAACCCTAACCATAATTATAACCCTAACTATAACCCTAATAGAAACATGAAAATAAATACAATTTCTTTATTTTATTATATGTCCCTAACTAAGGGGGTGATAAAAGGGGGTTTATGTACATTTTTTTTTTATTTTGATCACTGTGATAGTTTATCACAGTGATCAAAATGTACTTTCAGTGAATGAATGAATCTGCCGGCAGGCAGATCCGGCAGGCACACTGCGCATGCGCCCACATTTTTTTTTACAGGATGAAGACGCCGGGAGGCTCGGAGATGCAGGAGGACAGGGGGAACACCCGGAGGTACTGGGTGCACATCGGGGGATATTAAGGAGAGGTGCGTTCGCAGCCGGGGTACACCGTGCAGGCAGAGCCTGCTGCTAGTAAGATGGCGCAAATAGGCTGTATGAGCGAACTATGTTATCCCGCAGAGTCGCAGATGTAAATGCCGTAGCACTATATGGCGATATAAGTGGACTCTGTTACTTCACAGAGCCGCTGTGACAAAGACTGTGTCCTGTTAGACTCACAGGCGACACGGATGACTGCTAAGCGGATTGCAGTCTGTGGTCATGCAATCAGAACACAAGCAATAACCTCCTCACCGGAGTAGCTGGTATAATAATGGCATTTTTCAGCCGAGCCCTGAACACGTGCAGACAAAACTCCTCACCGGAGGTGCCGGTATTCTAGTGGCATTTTTCAGCCGAACCTAACCACATGCATACATGACCACACTGGCGCAAGCACGTAACAGATTTGATACTAATGCACGGCCGTGCGGTCATGCACACCTTTTATAGTAGCAGCTACAGGACCTTCCAGAAAAGGACCAATGGGAAAGCTGCTCCAGAACTAAAGCAGCTTCAGGACCTTCCTGGAGGACCAATGGGAGTCTCTGCAGTACCTGAACATGTGACCCCTGATCTCCTATGAGAGATCTTACTCTGAGCATGCTCAGAAGGGAACACACAGGGCTTAGTCACAACTACGTCTGCTTGCCGCTGACCTGCACTGGTTACAATGGCAGGACCTGGGGAGGCAGCAGTCATCCTCTGCACAGTATTAGACTGGGCGAGACGCTGGGATCGACGTCTCTGCTGAGCAGGCTCCACTGCGGCCGGAGACTGATGGGGGACCGCAGCGGGAATGGCTCAAGATTCCCCTTGTGCAGAAGCGGGAACTCGACCCTAACATTACCCCCCTCCTAGGGCCCTCCTTCTTTGGGCCTCGCTACGCTCAAAGGCAGCGATGAGCTGCAGAGCGTGAACATGCTCGGCAGGCTCCCAGGACCTATCTTCAGGCCCATAGCCCCTCCAATCCACCAAATAAAATGTTTTGCCCCGTACTTTTGCCACTTTACACGCTACAATCGTCTTCACCTCGTGATCGTCCGTAGACGAACCCGATGTCCCGGCAGAAGACTCGGAAAACCGGGACATGACCATGGGTTTCAGGAGGGACACATGAAAGGTGTCAGAGATACCTAAACAGGGCGGAAGGGCTAACCGGTACACCACCGGATTGACCTGCTTGTAATACTATTGTAGGAACTCGAGGATTCTGATAGCGTGGGGCAATGAACAATCAGAGACGGGTTTCTTTGAATGCAAATAATGTATTTGTGAAACAGCAAAACACCAAAAACAATATTCAAACAACCCGTAGTGACATGCAATGAGTCCATATATATATATACACAAGTCCAGTTATATGAATCCGGATATATAAGTCCTTGAACCTCTATAGCGAGGGTGGTAAAGTTCTTACGACGGAGTCCTCACACAAATGTGACCACAAGGTAAGTCTGATGCACAGGTAACGTGGCTGGATTTACACACTGCTGGTGTGTGAAGAGTCAGATCCAGGTATGCAGAAAACACAGGGAGGTCCAGGAACAAGTTAATCTCAGTTGTGGCTTAATTCAGTGAAGTCCAACAACAAGTTCATATGTCAGTAAGGTTCCAGTAACAGTTCCAACAGCTCTCACCAGAGGTAATGCACGAAGGGTTAAACAGCAACAGTTCAGAAACACAGTTCTTATCAGATGGAGTGAACCAAGGGTTAAATTCCCAAGTCAACAGTTTAGTGATAACACAGTATGTGCAACTTACATATGCAGAGAATGTCCAGAGCCATGGGTAGAAACTGCTGTGGCTGAGAAACACCTGAAGATAAGGTTATGCACTTTCCTGGTAAATACACAAAAGATCTGTGAGGAACAAAGCAGCTGGGTTGCAGGGAAACGGAAGCAGAATATTCCAGCAGTGAAGCCAGCACCTGAGCCGGGTTTTAAACAAACGAACAGGAAGTAGGGCACAGAAAACAGCAAACTCCATTTTAACAAAGGGCAAAATCATTGACAAAGTTACCTAGAAAACCCGGAATACTGACATTACTCCCCCCCTAAAGACGGCCTCCGGACGGTCCTGGACCAGGCCTGTCCGGGTATCTCCGATGAAACTGAGCAATCTTCAGAGGCGCATTGATGTTACTTACTGGTTCCCAAGAATCATTTTCAGGAGAGTAACCTTGCCATCTAACTAGATACTGAAGCCGGTTTCTATGAAGTCTCGAATTAACAATATCCTGTACCACGAATTGTTCTTCGCCATCAACCAACACTGGTGGAGGGGGAGGTACGATACGTCCCTGAAACGTGTTAGGAGAGACTGGTTTTAATAAGGAAACATGAAATACTGGGTGTACCTTTAAAGTCCGTGGTAGCTTCAACCGACAGGCAACAGAGCTCACAATCCCCGTGATCTTGAATGGACCGATGAATTTCTGTCCCAGTTTCTGCGAAGGAACACCCAATTTTAGATTCTTGGTGGACAACCAAACTGAGTCTCCTACCTTATACATAGGTGCTGGTTTCCGGAATCTATCGGCCGACTTTTTGTAACGCTCCTGTGCTGTGGTCAGGGAGTCCTTCAAAACTTCAAGATTACGTTGCAACGCCGTCACTCTGTCTTCAACCGCTGGTACCGAAATCGTAACCGGAGACCTAGGCAAAATACTTGGATGATAACCCAGGTTGGCAAAAAAAGGCGTTACCTTCGTGGAACTGCTTTGGGAGTTGTTGTACGAAAATTCCGCTAGAGGAAGTAGCTTCAGCCAATCGTCCTGCAAATGACTGACGTAACAGCGTAGATATTGCTCCAAGGTTTGATTTGTCCGTTCGGTCTGCCCGTTGGTCTGAGGATGGTATGCAGAAGACAAGCAAACATTAATGTGGAGCGCAGAACAAAATCCTTTCCAAAATCTAGAGGTAAATTGTATTCCCCGGTCAGAAATGATGTCATCTGGTACCCCATGCAGCCGGAAAATGTTCTGGATAACTAGATCTACTGTCTCTGTAGCTGAGGGAAGACCAGCACACGGAATGAAATGAGCAGCTTTCGTTAAACGATCTACTACCACCAAAATAGTATTTTTACCACCAGAGGTGGGTAACTCCACAATAAAGTCCATCGAAATAGACCCCAAGGGCGAGACGGTACAGGTAGCGGTTTAAGAAGACCAGTAGGTGAAACGCGAGGAACCTTGTACCGGGCACAAACTTCACAAGAGCGGACATAGTCATTCACATCCTTCAAGCAGGTAGGCCACCAAAAAAAACGAGTTAACAATTCCTGCGTCTTCTGTACCCCCCTATGACCAGCCAATTTAGAGTCGTGGACCAATTTGGAACTCGAAGTCTTACAGCCTCTGGGACATAAATACATCGATCTCTAAGCCACACACCATTCCGAAGGACAAGATTCACATTGTCAGGTGGAGCTGCAAGAAATACGTCACCGTCATAGGCCAGCTTGATCTCCTGCCACAAGTCCCGGTTCCGGAGCACTCCAACGAAATTGGCCTCCGACAAGATGGTCTTCGACGGGGTCCCAGGCACGGAATCCACGGTATGGATTCGGGATAATGCGTCAGCTTTCCCATTACGTGAACCTGGGCGGTACGAAATAATAAAATTAAACTGGTTCAAGAACAAACTCCACCTAGCTTGTCGAGGAGAAAGACACCTGGCAGACTTAAGGAATTCCAAATTGCGATGATCCGTGAGTACTACTACCTGCTGAGTTGCCCCCTGCAAATGGTGTCTCCATTCCTTAAAGGCAGAAATAATTGCCAAAAGTTCCTTATCTGCCACATCATAGTTCAGTTCTGCAGAAGATAACCTACGAGAGAAGAAGGCACACGGGTGCAGCAAACCTTTGTCTCCGGTACGTTGTGAGAGGATAGCTCCCAATGCACAGTCAGACGCGTCCACCTCCACGATAAAAGGCTGTGCAGGATCCGGATGCATCAATATTGGAGCCGTGGTAAAACAACCCTTCAGGCGATCAAAGGCTTCCTGAGCTTGCGAAGACCATTCAAACTTCTTCCCTTTTGGTGAGGAGAGTGATGGGACGGACAATTTCTGAAAAATTTCGGATAAACCGTCTATAAAAGTTAGCAAAGCCAATGAATCGTTGTACCTCCTTAATGTTTCCTGGTACCGGCCAGTCCAAGATTGCCTGGATCTTGCTGGACTCCATATTCAATCCCTGAGGCGAGATAACATAGCCTAAAAATTGAATTTCAGAACAATGGAACTCACACTTTCGAGTTTGATGTACAAATGATTATCTCTCAAACGTCTAAGTACGGTCTTGACATGTTCCTGATAAATCAGAGGGAGAGTAGGTACCTGTATCACTTCTTCCAAGTTCTGGGTAACTGGAGCCGCCACAGTTGGACTGATGGTAGAACTGCACTTCGGGAGAAAGGTTATCTCCTTGGTTTCCCAATTGATGATTGGATTTTGTGACCGTAACCAGGGAATTCCTAAAATTACAGGAAAATGAGGAGAAGATATTAACATGAATGAAAGTGTTTCTTGATGGTCTGGTTCCATCTTACACTCCAGAGACACTGTCTCCCGATCTACTGGTCCAGAAACTAATGGGGAACCATCCACCGTTTCCATAGTGATTGGTGAAGCTCTTAGTTGTGTCTTTATACCATGTTCCTCTGCAAAAGAAGAATCCATGAAATTCCCACCTGCTCCAGAGTCTATCATGGCAGAACTTGATATCCACTGTTCCTCCCACTGAATCTGTATAGGAAGAGAACAATGTGAATATTTCTCCCCTTGATCTTTAGGGGAAGTCGGCATCAGTATTGGGGGAAAAACCGCATCTAGATGTAGACTGGTTTCCGAAACTTCAGACTCAGCGTCTGTGTTATCATAATCCCCTACTACCGCCAACACCTTGTTGGGTCGCCTAGGACATTTAGGACAATTGATGAGGAAATGGTCCGATTGACCACAATAGAAACATAAGCGCTCACGGAGACGGTGTTCGCGGCGTTCATTATTCTCACGTCTCTGCAGTGAGTCCACCTGCATAGGCACCTCCTCAGCCTCTCGCGGGTTTTTGCCTGTGGTTTCCCTGGACGGAAGAGAGTAATTAGTAATGCGATTTACAGCGGCCCATTTTTCTTGTCTGCGTTCAGTTAAACGGATATC
Source organism: Oophaga sylvatica (assembly GCA_033576555.1). Lineage (NCBI taxonomy): Eukaryota > Metazoa > Chordata > Amphibia > Anura > Dendrobatidae > Oophaga > Oophaga sylvatica. The sequence continues at coordinate 414,787,990 of JARQOD010000005.1, forward strand.
AATACGTACACAGTGCTGTATAAACAATTCAAACTCCTGTGGAGACTCTGAACGAGCTAGCTCATCCTTGATTGCATTTGACAAACCTTTTCTAAAGATTGGTAATAAAGCATTGTTTTCCCACTGGGTGTCCACCACTAACCTTTTAAATTCAGTAACATATTCTATGACTGACCGTTTCCCCTGGCGTAAGGAAAGCAAGGCAGATTCAGCGGTAGCACGGCGGTTGGGATCGTCGAACATTTGCGCCATGGCTGCCAGAAAATTGTCCAAATTATTTAGACGGGTATCATGACTTTCAACCATAGGATTTGCCCAAGCCAGTGCACGTGATGTCAACAACATAATAATACATAGAACCTTAGATCTATCAGACCGGTAGTAGGAGGCATGTACATCAAAAAATAATATACATTGATTAACAAACCCACGGAATTGACTTCGGTCACCATTAAAACGGAATGGAGGCAATTTGGGCATACTGGTGGATGAGGTAGGCTCAGTAGGTAAGGCCTCCAGGACTCCTAACCTAGAACGTAGATCTTGGAGAGCCTGACCAAACCCCTGTGCATTGTGGTTAACCCGAGACTCCAAGTCTCTAATCTGATTGTGTGCAGCCGCCACCTCCTGCTGCAAGGAGTTAACTATGGTGAACAATTTGTCTGCCCGTGTCTCCGTCATTGCCCCAGCAGAATCCTCTTTTTTAGGCTGGAATATCCTGTAATACTATTGTAGGAACTCGAGGATTCTGATAGCGTGGGGCAATGAACAATCAGAGACGGGTTTCTTTGAATGCAAATAATGTATTTGTGAAACAGCAAAACACCCAAAAACAATATTCAAACAACCCGTAGTGACATGCAATGAGTCCATATATATATACACAAGTCCAGTTATATGAATCCGGATATATAAGTCCTTGAACCTCTATAGCGAGGGTGGTAAAGTTCTTACGACGGAGTCCTCACACAAATGTGACCACAAGGTAAGTCTGATGCACAGGTAACGTGGCTGGATTTACACACTGCTGGTGTGTGAAGAGTCAGATCCAGGTATGCAGAAAACACAGGGAGGTCCAGGAACAAGTTAATCTCAGTTGTGGCTTAATTCAGTGAAGTCCAACAACAAGTTCATATGTCAGTAAGGTTCCAGTAACAGTTCCAACAGCTCTCACCAGAGGTAATGCACGAAGGGTTAAACAGCAACAGTTCAGAAACACAGTTCTTATCAGATGGAGTGAACCAAGGGTTAAATTCCCAAGTCAACAGTTTAGTGATAACACAGTATGTGCAACTTACATATGCAGAGAATGTCCAGAGCCATGGGTAGAAACTGCTGTGGCTGAGAAACACCTGAAGATAAGGTTATGCACTTTCCTGGTAAATACACAAAAGATCTGTGAGGAACAAAGCAGCTGGGTTGCAGGGAAACGGAAGCAGAATATTCCAGCAGTGAAGCCAGCACCTGAGCCGGGTTTTAAACAAACGAACAGGAAGTAGGGCACAGAAAACAGCAAACTCCATTTTAACAAAGGGCAAAATCATTGACAAAGTTACCTAGAAAACCCGGAATACTGACACTGCTCGAGGACCTTAAAGGGACCCAAATAGCGGGGTGCCAACTTGGTGGACTCCACTCGCAGCCTAATGTTTCGAGCGGAGAGCCATACCAGGTCACCAGTAGCAAATGTCGGAGCGGGACACCGATGTACGTCGGCGGAAGACCTCATTCTCTCCTTGGAGGCCTGAATGGCATCCTGAGTGCGGTCCCAAATGTCCCGTGCCTCCACTGCCCAGTCTGCCACCCTGGAGTCAGCGGAAGACACGGGCATGGGCACCGGAACCCGCGGATGCTGGCCGTAATTCAGGAGGAATGGAGTCTGCCCGTTGGAGTCAGCTACAGCGTTGTTAAGTGCGAACTCCGCCCATGGCAGCAAGGATGCCCAGTCATCCTGCTGGGCAGAGACAAAGTGTCGCAGGTATGTGACCAAGGTCTGATTGACCCTTTCAGCCAACCCATTCGTCTCGGGATGATATGCCGAGGAGAGATTTAACTCGATACTGAGCAGGCGACAAAGCTCTCTCCAAAACCGAGACGCAAACTGGGGACCTTGGTCACTGACGATTTTATCTGGCATGCCGTGTAAACAGAAGATATGCCAGATAAACAACGCTACCAGGGCCCGTGCAGAAGGTAACCATGGTAGCGGCACCAGGTGCACCATTTTAGAAAAATGGTCGGTTATCACCTAAATGATGGTGCAACCCCGGGACTTGGGTAAGCCAACCACAAAATCCATCCTGACCATCTTCCAGGGCCTGTCTGCCACCAGCAAAGGGAAAAGTAGCCTAGCTGGCCGTTGTCGAGGGGACTTATTCTTGGCGCAGGAGACGCACGCCTGAACATATTCCCTGACATCACGAGCCATATGTGGCCACCAGTATGTTCTCGCCAGTAACTCAGATGTGCTCTTCGCTCCAAAATGTCCCCCCACCCTGGACGAATGTGCACAAGAGAGTACCTTCGGCCGCAAATTGGTGGGTACAAAAGTCTTGCCCGAAGGCACAGACTCAAGCGAAACCGGAGCCACAGTTCTTAGACTCTCTGTGGGGACAATAAGCCGAGGCTCCTCCTCCACCTCCTCAGAGGACACCACGGAGCGTGAGAGAGAGTCGGCACGAACGTTCTTCTCACCGGAGAGGAAATGGAGGGTGAAATGGAACCGGGAGAAGAACAGGGACCATCTGGCCTGACGAGAAATTAGCCGCTGGGCAGTCTGCAAATAGACCAAATTTTTGTGGTCTGTGAAGACATGGAAGGGGAAGCGAGCCCCCTCCAGAAGATGTCTCCACTCGGAGAAGGCCAACTTCATAGCTAGCAACTCCCTGTCCCCGATGGAATAATTCCTCTCCACTGGTGTGAAGGTCTTAGAAAAGAAGAAGCAAGGATGCTTCCTACCTTGAGCATCCTTTTGAAGAAGGACTGCTCCAGCACCAACAGATGAGGCATCCACCTCCAATATAAATGGCTTAACAACCTCGGGGCGATGTAAGATGGGAGCGCTAGAAAAATGGGACTTAATTGAAGTAAAAGCCTTGGAGACTTCCTCCGACCACAATTTGGGATTGGCTCCTTTCTTGGTGAGGGCTACCAAAGGAGTTACCAAAGTAGAGAAGTGGGGAATGAACTGGCGATAGTAATTAATGAATCCCATAAAATGCTGCACCGCTTTAAGAGAGTGGAGTTCTTGCCAGTCCATTACAGCCTGTAATTTGGCAGAATCCATAGCCAATCCCTGGGCGGAGATGATATAGCCCAGGAAAGGTAAAGACTCCTGCTCAAACACACACTTCTCCAATTTCGCATACAGGGAATTTGCCCGTAAGAGGTCGAAGACTCTGCAGACATCCCTCCGGTGGGAGTCCATATCTGGAGAGAAGATGAGAATGTCATCCAGATAGACTACAACTGAGGTGGTGAGCATATCCCTGAAGATGTCATTAACAAAGTCTTGGAACACGGCTGGAGCCTTACAGAGCCTGAAGGGCATCACCAGATATTCATAATGCCCGTCCCTGGTATTAAAGGCAGTCTTCCATTCATCCCCCTCACGGATGTGAATCAGGTTATACGCACCCCGCAGATCTAATTTAGTAAATATCCTAGCTCCCCGAAGCCTATCAAAGAGCTCAGAGATTAACGGCAATGGGTACTTATTCTTCACGGTGATGGAATTAAGCCCCTGTAGTCAATACACGGACGTAATTCTTCATTCTTCTTCTGCACAAAGAAGAACCAACCCTGCTCCCGCTGGTGATACCGACTTCCTAATGAACCCTCTTGCCAGATTCTCCTGAATATATTGGGACATGGCCTCCGTCTCAGGAATAGAGAGTGGATAAACCCTTCCCCGAGGAAGCTCTGCTCCAGACAAGAGGTCAATAGGACAGTCATAGGGGCGATGAGGCGGAAGCGTCTCCGCAGCCTTTTTGGAGAAAACGTCTGCATAAGACCAATAACTCTTGGGAAGAGGAGTAAGGTCTATGGGTGTCTCTGTGGTGGTAACCTGAACGCACTCCCCAATACATCTGCCTCTACATGTATCACCCCAACCCAGAATTCTCCCAGAGGACCACTCAATATGGGGAGAGTGGTGGCAAGCCAAGGTATTCCCAGCAAAACTTCGTCTATACGCTCAGGATGAAGAATGATATATTCTCCTGATGGGAAGGAGACAGACAGGTTGAGAGGGACCGTCTGATGGGTGATTTGTGTGGGCAGAATAGTTCCATTCAACACCCACACCGTTACTGGCTCAGCGAGCATCACTAGAGGCATGGTGTGGCAAGAAGCAAAGAAGGAGGACATAAAATTCCCCTTTGCCCCAGAGTCCACACAAAGCTTGACAGGAAGGGTGGTTGAACCTCGGGTAAATATCCCTTTAAGGAGCACTTTAGAGGAAAAAGCCACCGCGTCCAGTGACCCTGCTCCTACGGTTACTGGACGCGACCATTTATTCGACCGCTGTGGACATCGGTTGGCATAATGTCCCTGCTGCTGGCAAATATTACAAATCAGGGATGCTCGAGTGGCCCGAGATTTAGATCCCACAGGAGCAACCTCCATGACCTCCTGATGTTCAGGTGCCTGAACGGGCGACTCTAGAGGGGTGGCGAAGGTAGGAGCCAGCCAAGCCCTCTGCCTACACTGAGCCCGTTCTAGCCTCCGCTCATGGAAATGGAGGTCGATGCGGGTAGAAATAGCGATAAGCTTCTCCAGTGTGGCGTGAATCTCCCTGGTAGCCAAGGCGTCCTTCACATGGCCTGCCAGTCCTCTCCAAAACACAGGAATGAGGACTTTATCTGGCCACTCTAACTCTGAGACCAGAGTCCAAAATTGGACAGCAAAATGACTGACCAAGGATGAACCCTGTGAAGCTGCCAGCAGTTGAAGCGCCGTATCGTGGGTGACCTGAGGTCCTAGAAAGACCTTTTTTAGAGCCTCCAGAAAACGAGGAGCACTCCGCACCACACCGTCATCGCTCTCTCACAGCGGCGTTGCCCATTCCAACGCTCTGCCCGACAGGAGAGATAATACAAAACCCACTTGTGCCCGATCTGTGGGGAAACGTGCAGCCAGAAGCTCAAGCCGTATAGAGCACTGGCTCACAAATCCCCGACATTGCTTGCTGTCACCAGCAAACTTGTCAGGAAGCGGGAGGTAGGATAATGTAGGAGCAGAGGTGGCAGAGGACAAACTGGCTGCAGCCACGCTAGCAGCCTGAACAGTGACTGCGGTAACATCCACAGCTGAGGTTGTGCGCTCAAGAGCCGCCAACCTACCCTCCAGCTGCTGAATGTACTCCTATAGATGCTGGTCATCCGCCATTTTACTAGCCAGACCTTGGCGCTAGTATTATGTTAAGGGCCTGTGGAACGCACCAAATAGATATTAAGGAGAGGTGCATTCGCAGCCCGGGGTCCACCGTGCAGGCAGAGCCTGCTGCTAGTAAGATGGCGCAAATAGGCAGTATGAGCGAACTCTGTTATCCCGCAGAGTCGCAGATGTAAACGCCGTAGCACTATATGGCGATATGAGCGAACTCTGCTATTCCACAGAGTCGCAGATCAGAATGCCGTAGCACTATATGGCGATATAAGCGGAGTGTTACTTCACAGAGCCACTGTGACAAAGATTGTGTCCTGTGAGACTCACAGGCGACACAGATGACTGCTAAGCGGATTGCAGTCTGTGGTCATGCAATCAGAACACAAGCAATAACCTCCTCACCGGAGTAGCCGGTGTTCTAATGGCGTTTTTCAGCCGAGCCCTGAACACATGCAGACAAAACTCCTCACCGGAGGTGCCAGTATTCTAGTGGCATTTTTCAGCCGAACCTAACCACATGCATACATGACCACACTGGCGCAAGCACGTAACAGATTTGATACTAGCGCACGGCCATGCGGTCATGCACACCTTTTATAGTAGCAGCTACAGGACCTTCCAGAAAAGGACCAATGGGAAAGCTGCTCCAGAAATAAAGCAGCTTCAGGACCTTCCTGGAGGACAAATGGGAGTCGCTGCAGTACCTGAACATGTGACCCCTGATCTCCTATGAGAGATCTTACCCTGAGCATGCTCAGAAGAAAACACACAGGACTTAGTCACAATTACGTCTGCTTTCCGCTGACCTGCACTGGTTACAATGGCAGGACCTGGGGAGGCAGCAGTCATCCCCTGCACAGTATTAGACTGGGCGAGACGCTGGGACCGACGTCTCTGCTGAGCAGGATCCACTGCGGCCGGTGACAGATGGGGGACCGCAGCAGGGATGGCTTGAGATTCCCCTTGTGCAGAAGCGAGAACTCGACCCCTAACATGGAGACCCTATTTCTCTCCCCTTTAATGTGCGATCACATCAGAGGGGAGAGAAATTACATGCAGGAGCGCGGCTTTTTTTTTTCTTTTGTGATCGCCGTTTTATGGTTAATAACGGCGATCGCAAGATGAATGTCACTGGGATACCATGACAAAAAGGGGCTAGAAGATGGTGGAGTCTAGTCACAGGAATTCCTGATTAGAACTGCTTCACTATCTTATTAAACAATAGAGAAATGAAAAACTGATGATCAAAAAGCTAATATCAAATATATAAATTTTATTAAACCATTGTTAAAATTCACATACCAAATAGTTGCAGAGAAATGGGGAAAGGGAAAATAAATCTGCACAGTGCAGGATCATATAGCGACGCACCCATATAGGTTTGGGATATTATTTATCAAATGTATATAGATATAAATATCAATGAAGTACATAATATCTGCTGCCAGTATTTATAAAACATATCCTCCAGCCTCTCTAAAAGTTAAATGACGCCCAAAGCTGTCAATGGCTATCATGTATATATATATATATATATATATATATATAACACCGCAGCAACTGTTACCAAAAATCCAATTGTCATACACACACCACATTTAGATTGCCATACTCAAATTGCCATAATGCTAATAGACACTGCCATATAGAATAATTACCAGTGGGTATGTCAAAGGAAACGGCAATCCCAACACCTAAGTGATTATTATTCTATATGGCAGTGTCTATTAGCATTATGGCAATTTGTATATGGCAATCTAAATGTGGTGTGTGTATGACAATTGGATTTTCGTTGTTATCATTCGGATGTGTAGAAAAGTCTGGCCCAATCCAGCCCTTGTACATTTTTATAAGAGTCAGCCTGTCAGCATTGACAGGTTGATGCGCTTATCAGTTATAATTCCACCAGCGGCACTAAAAACATGCTCTGACAAAACGCCAGGACTTCCAAGGCATAGAGATCTAATTCATGCCACATGTCCAGCTTGGATGCCCAATAATTAAAAGGCACAGAGGAATCACAGAGGACATTGGTACGGTCAGAAAGGTACTCCCTCAGCATCTTCCAAAACTTTGCACTCCTTGTAAGAGTACCCCACGCCTCAGGGCCAGTGAGATACGAAGGTCTGAGAAAACTCTCCCAGAATTTTGCCAGAGTTCCTCTGCCTCTGATGGATTTGAGTTGTGTCTCTCTCACCTGTACTCCTTGGTTGTCCAACGAACTGTGACCTCTGCCGCCATCGTTTTCAGATGGGAATTTTTTTAAAAATTCCACAACAAGGGCCCTCTGATACTGCACCATTTTAGTTGACCTGTCTGCCTCTGGAAGAAGAGATTAAAAGTTCTCATTGTAGCATGGGTCTAGAAGTGTCACCAACCAGTAATGAGTGTCACCCAAAATTTTCAGAATGCGAGAGTCACAGGAAAGGCAGCGCAACATAAAGTCAGCCATGCGTGCCAGACTGCTAACAGGCAAGACTTCTGTCTCCTCAACAAGAGGACGACTGACCATGCTGTCCTCCTTCTCCTTCCTCCTCACTGTCCTCAGGCTATCCATGCTGAACAGACAGTATGACAGTTGTGCTTGTAGTACCGACAATAGCGCATGAAAGTAGCTACTGTTCTTCCTCCTCCTCTTCCTCATTGTCAACCAGTCCATGCTGGGATGACTTGAGGCTGGGCTGTGTGTAATCACCTTGTATGGTTCCTTGCTCTATCTCATCATGCTCCGCCTGCAATGCATCCTCCTTCATTGTGAGCAGCGAGCTTTTCAGAATACAGATAAGCGGGATGGTGTTGCTAATTATGGCGTCATCACCGCTCACCATCTTGGTGGACTCCTCAAAGTTTTGTAGGATGATACATATGTCTGACATCCATGTCCACTCCTGAGGTCTTATGTGTGGAGTCTGAACTGAATTTCGACGGCCTTGTTGATGCTGGTAGTCAACAACTGCCCTCTTCTGCTCACAAATCCTTTCCAACATATGCAGTGTAGATTTCGAACACATGGGCACATCACACACCAGTCGGTGAGCCGGAAGCTGCAAACGATGCTGAAGCATGGCAAGTGTGGCGAAAGCGGTAGCTGACTTTTTAAAAATGGGCACACAGGCGGCATACTTTCACAAGCAGATCCGGCAGCTCCATGTAGGTTTTGAGAAACCATTGAACAATGAGGTTAAGCACATGGGCCAGGCATGGTACGTGTGTGAGCTCGCCTTAGAGCCGCCACCAGGTTCTGGCCAATGTCACACACAACCATGCATGACTGTAGGTACAGCGATGTCAGCCACAGATCTGCCTGCTCTTTCAGAGCTGTCCACAACTCTTCAGCATTGTGCGGTTTGTCACCTAAGCACATTAGCTTAAGCACAGTCTGTTGCCGCTTGGCTGAGGCGGTGCTGCAGTACTTCCAGCTTGTGACTGATGTGGTCATTTTAGAGATGGAGGCTGAGATGCAGGAGCTGTACACTGTGGGGGCTACCCTGACTGACCTAGGACCCGCTATCCTCGGCGTCGGGAGGATGTATTATATCCCTAGGTCTGACTGGGTCATGGCTTCCACTATGTTAACTATCTAACTATGTTAGTGTGCAGTTAGCGAGATGTACCTTCCCTGCCCACAAGCACTTGTCCACGTGTCCATGGTTAGGTGGACTATCCCAGTAACTGCATTGTTGAGGCCACAGGTAATGTTGTGGGACACGTGCTTGTGTAATGCCGGGATGGCACACCAGGAGAAATAGTGGCGACTGGGGACAGAGTACCTTGGACGGCCACCATCATCAGGTTGCGGAAAGCTTCTGTTTCCACGAGCCTAAAAGGCAACAATTCGAGTGCAAGCAGACGAGAAATGTGTGAATTTAATACTGTGGCCTGTGGGGCGTTGGATGCGTATTTCTGCTTGCATTCCAATGAATGGGGTATGCACAACTGAAGGATGCGCTAAGACAAGGACGTGGACGTGCTTGATGATGGTGCTAGTTGAGTGTGGGCAACTACAGGTGCAGGGCAGTAGGCATCTTCGCATGCACCGTGGACAGGGGATTGGCTTGCACGCACAACAGTGGAAGAATTAGTGGCGTCACCCGCAGACACTATTCGTGGAGCCTGGAGTTCTGCCTACAAAGTCAGGTGTTTTGCTGCCATGTGCCTGATCATGCTGGTGGTGGTTAGGCTGGTAGTTTTGCTACCACTGCTAATGCGGACATGGCAGGTGGTGCAAATGGCCTGTTTGGGATTATCAGCGGAGTCTTTAAAAAACAACCAGACTAAGAACGACCTAACAGATGTATTGCCAACTTCTGTCGTGTTGCTGTTACGAGGAATGGCTGCCCGCCTTCTGTCTGCAGCCACCACACTGCTTTTTTCTGCCTGTTGGGGTGCTACAATTCCCTCCCCCTGTGTGCTGCTGTCCTCGCTCTGCATGTCCTCATGCCAGGTTGGGTTAGTTACTATATCATCCACCACCTCCTCTTCCACTTCCACACCCTGGTCCTCCTCTTGACTTTCTGGCAATTGTGTCTCATCATCGTCCACCTCTTGTGACACCTTCCCACCATCGCCTTTGTGTGACCGTGGCTGCTCAAATATTTGGACATCGCTACATGCGAGCTCATCTTGCCCCGCTTCAAGTGAACTGGGCTAGAGGCCCGAATTGATAAATGGAAAAGTGAACAGCTCTTCACAGTGTCCAAGTGTGGGATCAGTTGTTTCCGGGCACTCAGCATGGTGGGAGGAAGGAGGATCAGGGTGAGGAATATGCAGTCCAGACTCACGGCTACTTAGACTTGACAGCGTGGAAGACAGGGTGGTGGTGATGATGACAAACTGACTGGAAGCATTATCCGCTATCCAACCAACAACCTTTTGACACTGCTCTGGGTTCAATAGTGGTGTGCTGCTGCGGTCCCATAGTAATTAGGACAGGAAGGTCGAGCGAGAAGATGTGGGTGTTTGTTGTGGCACAATCTCAGCTTTCCCACATCCTCAGCCTCTGCATGCACCATCATTATCACATCCACTTCCCCATCCCTTGCCACACGCCTTGCCCATTTTAAATGGACTACAATATTTTCCACATTCACTAATAATGGCTGAATTTAGAGCAAACGTATATGTGATCAGTGTGCGGGAAAACCAGTTTAAAATATCTGGCCTGTAGGTAACAATTTTTTTTTCAGCAAACTGGTTTCAAGAACTAGGGTAACACACAGCAAAAACAGTTGAATGGAGGCCTTAAATGCCACAATTTTTAGCCCACAGATAGATGAGGCGTGTGATGGAGATACCACACTGTAAAATATGTGGCCTGTATTTTTTTTTTTTACAGCAAAATACTGTCAAGAACAAGGGTAATATAGCAAAAACAGTTGAATAGAGGCCTGAAATGCCACAATTTTTAGCCCACAGATAGATGAGGCGTGTGACGAAGATTCCACACTGTAAAATATGTGGCCTGTATTTTTATTTTTTTACAGCAAAATACTGTCAAGAAATAGGGTAACACACAGCAAAAACAGTTGAATGGAGGCCTGAAATGCCACTATTTGTAGCCCATTGATAGATGAGGTGCGTGACGGAGATACCACACTGTAAAATATGTGGCTTGTATTTTTATTTTTTCCAGCAAAATACTGTCAAGAACAAGGGTAACACACAGAAAAAATAGTTGAATGGAGGCCTGAAATGCCACAATTTTTAGCCCACTGATAGATGAGGCGTGTGACGGAGATACCACACTGTAAAATATGTGACCCGTATTTTTATTTTTTTACAGCAAAATACTGTCAAGAACTAGGGTAACTCACAGCAAAAACAATTGAATGGAGGCCTGAAATGCCACAATTTGTAGCCCACAGATAGGTGAGGCATGTGACGAAGATTCCACACTGTAAAATATGTGGCCTGTAATTTTATTTTTTTACAGCAAAATACTGTCAAGAAATAGGGTAACACACAGCAAAAACAGTTGAATGGAGGCCTGAAATGCCACTATTTGTAGCCCATTGATAGATGAGGTGCGTGACGGAGATACCACACTGTTAAATATGTGGCCTGTATTATTATTTTTTTACAGGAAAATACTGTCAAGAAATAGGGTAACACACAGCAAAAACAGTTAAATGGAGGCCTGGTATGCCACAATTTTTAGCACAAAGATAGATGAGGCGTGTGACGGAGATACCACACTGTAAAATATGTGGCTTGTATTTTTATTTTTTCCAGCAAAATACTGTCAAGAACAAGGGTAACACACAGAAAAAATAGTTGAATGGAGGCCTGAAATGCCACAATTTTTAGCCCACTGATAGATGAGGCGTGTGACGGAGATACCACACTGTAAAATATGTGACCCGTATTTTTATTTTTTTACAGCAAAATACTGTCAAGAACTAGGGTAACTCACAGCAAAAACAATTGAATGGAGGCCTGAAATGCCACAATTTGTAGCCCACAGATAGGTGAGGCATGTGACGGAGATACCGCACTGTAAAATATCTGGCCTGCATTTTTTTTTTTTTTGGCCAGTAAAATTGTGTCAATAAGTAGGTTAAGACACAAAAAAACAATTCTATGGAGGACTGAAATGGCAAAATTTTGAGCGCCATTATATGCGATCTGTGTGGCGGACAAAACCCAGTGTAAAATATCTGCCCTGTAGCTAACTAATTTTTTGGCAGCTAAATATTTTTTGGCAGCAAAATGGTGTCAAGAAATTGTATAAGACACTCAAAATTTTTTTTTACAGTACCACAAAAATGGCTTAATTTTCTGCATACTCAGATGTGATCGCTGGGACAGGCAAACCCATTTAAAATAGCTGGTTTTTCACGCTGTACTATGAAAAGGATCTGGCTGTATTCTGCAGTCCCAACAAGCAAATGGAGTAAAAAAAAAGTGTGTTCTGGACTGATTTTGAATTAAATAATCAGGATTAAGATGCACCAAAATTTGTTCCTGGCCACTGAGACCTGGGGCTATGCATATATGGTCAATATATGCAATAGGCAGCAGACAGTAATGGAATGAATCCTCTTGATGTATGCAGTGAAGTATGCCACATACAATGCCTGCCTGACTAGCAGTGATATCTATATAACCACATACAGTGCCTGCATGCCTTGCACTGATATGTATATACCCACATACACTCCCTGCCTATATATAACAGCAATCTATATACCCCATAATTGGTCCTTAGAAGTACTGTTGATTTAGCTGGATTTGTATATTCAATTATGGTATACCCACACTATCTTTGAAACCCCCAAATCTGACCCTATCTTGGCAGCAACTCTCCCTACACTAGCTGACTCCGGAGCGGATTGTGACAAGCATGGCGGCACCAGGTCTGATATTGACCTGATGATGCTGGGCGGCCAGCCAATCACTGTAATGCCACAACCAACGAGGCTGCTGAATTACAATGCGTGGCACACAATCCTTGCATGTTGATTGGCGCTCTAAAGAGCGCCAAACATGCAGGATGTGGACCAGAACTCCCGTCGAACAATCCCGTAAATGCCCGGCGCTTGCCAAGCACGGCGAGTACAGCGATGCTCTGGCGAGTACTGAGCATTCCTGAGTATGCTCGCTCATCACTAGATGGCATCTATAATGTGTATTTAATTTTTTTATGGTATACATTAAAAAAAAAAATAAATCAGTCTGAAAATTGTGCCAGGCGCGCCTGTGCAGTGCCAGCTATCAGCGATGCGATAGCTGCTATTGCGCAGGTGCCATCTTACTAGAGAGAAAAAAACCGCCACAGCTGCCTATGCAGTAGCATCTATTGGATCACCGATAGCTGCTACTGCGCAGGCGGTGCCTTCTTGCTAGAGAAAAAAAAATTGTCTCCATCTAAGATGGTGCCAACCGTGCCTTTGCAGTATCATCTATCGGTGATCTGAAAGATTCAATTGCACAGGTACCGATGGCGTCATCTTGGAGGAGGCAATTTTTTTTTCTCTAACAAGATGGCGCTGCTGGCAGAAGGTGATTTTTTTTTTAATATATATAATATTCATTATGTAAATTAGGGGCAGGTCACTGAGGGATCAGTGGCCTGTCAAAAGCCACACTCATTAATACCTAATCAGAGCACCACATGAAGACCCCCCACAGACCGCCCCGAAGCACGAGAATATCAATAACTCAAAATGTAAAACAAAGATTAAACATCCACAAGACAAATTTCATAATCCCAGGTATCATTTTAATCAGAATAATGGTGACAACCTGACAGTCTGTAGGTTACTGAGCACAATCCTAATGACAGGTTCACTTTAAATGTCTGGTCTGAAGCAATTCCCCGGCAGCTTTTCCTTGCCCCATTTCCCTAAAATGGCAGGTCTCTCCCTATACAGTATGTGCATATTGAGATGTAAAAAGAAACCCTTCGAATACCTCAATTTAATATTTATTTTTGTTCCTTTATTTAGTACATTTCAAAGAACATCATACAGTGATACTTGTAGTCCTATTCATAAAATGACCCAATACTGTGATTTGAATTAAAACTCCTCCCCATGTAGAGGCATATTCTGACCTGTTTACAGACACTTCCAGTCATAATACACCTGTGTTGTTAACTTTATAAATTCCATATATTATTACATAGCATTATATACTCATAATATAAAATCAAAAACCACTGGCGCTACACACCATAAACCTGGATCTGGTTGCCTGGTTTGTTGGACAACTATCACCTGTTGTCAAAAGGTAATGAGTATAATATAAAATGTGCCCAAACAGAGCTTAAACCCAGGGGAATGTATATCTGCTCTATTATGCAGGGGATATGGTTTAGAGATAGAGTTGCAGTAATCCAAAAAGAAATACCAATGCGTACAGCGCAAAAAGGGTGTTTAGCAATTTAAATAAAAGATGGTCTAACCTCTATCCTACAAAGAGTATAACCATGGAATAAGAATGCAGTAATACCACAAATTTTGTCAGTGTAAACAACGCAAACGGGGTGATCAAGGCACACTGCCTCTCTCCTCAACGAATGGAACTAAGGATCTCTATTTTCCCAGTGGCAACACTACGCAAGGAAAATACCACACAGTGCATCTCCCCTGAAGCCTACGCCACAGGACATCTGCTTCTCCAATAAGTGTAATCCATCATACAGGTCATCTATCATCCCTTTTGCGCTGTACACATTAATAGAACTTGTGATATTACTGCATCCTTGCTCCCAGGTTATACTCTTTGTAGGATAGAAGTTAGACCATCTCTCATACAAATTACTTAACATCCTTTTTGAGCTGCATGCATTGATATCTCTTTTTGGATTACTGCATCTCTATCCCTACACTATATCCCCTGCATAGTAGAGCAGATATACTTGTACATTCCCTGGGTCTAAACATTACATACTCTCCTACTCAATACATTATTACTTGGTAAACATACTGTGTGTACATTTACTGACATACAGTATATAGAAGTATATGGTTATATATGGTTCAAAATAAACCATCTAGATCAGGGGGCTGGGTATATGGGGCACATACAGAAAAAAATTTGAATTTGGGGGCCACATTCTTTGTAGGACAAAGTGAAATTTTTAGTGATAACTTTTTTTATATAAACACATTTTGAACATTTTTGCTGTGTTTTTTTTATTGTTTTAGAGCTTGGATCGCTATGGATGTTGCGATAACTACAATATGAGTGGACATTTGTTATGTCCCCATATCCATGACCTCCAGTTCCAGGACCTCCTCATGGTGTAGTTATGTCCCCATATTGAAGATATGTCCCCATCAAGGTTCCCATATTGTAGATATGTCCCTATTCAGGTCCCCATATTGTAGTCTTGTCCCCATATCCAGGTCCCCATATGGTCATGTCCCCATCCAGATTCTCATATTTTAGTCAAGTCCCCATCCAGATTCTCATACTGTAGTCATATCCCTAGGTTTAAGAGGAGGAAAATAGAAAAAAAGTGAAGCTAAAATGAGGTCAATTCTGTACTAATATCCTCCATCCTGTATATATACTGTATGTCCCCAATCCAGGTATACATGGCCCTTTATCTATATTCTGGCATGCATTGCCCCCTCATTTCTATCCTGGTATACATGGCCCCCATCCCTATTTTGGTATGCATGGCGCCCCATCCCGATACCTTTCCTGGTATGCATGACGCCCATCCCCATCCTGGTATTCATGATCCCCTCATCCCCATACTGGTATGCATGGCCCCCTCTTCCCCATCCTGGTATGCATATATAATTAACAATATATATATATATACTAGCTGAAGAGCCCGGCGCTGCCCGGGCATAGTACCTAACTACGGTTAGTTATAACAAATTGTAATGATTATATCTATATACAAGTATTCAGCTTTCTCCCCATTATGTAGATAGGGCCAAAATAGTTTGGCGATTTGGAACGTGCGGGGGTTAAAATTTCCATTCAACACATAGCCTATAATGCTCCTGGGGTTGAGATGTGCGGGCATGCAAAATTTCATGCCCGTAAGTACAACGGTGCAGATTCCTATCCCCAGCCAAAATTATTTGCCGATTTGGAATGCGCGGGGTTAAAATTTCGACTCAAAACCTAGCCTATGACGCTCCCGGGGTCGAGACGTGCGGGTGTGCAAAATTTCATGCCCGTAAATGCAGATTCCTATGCCAGACATACACACAAGCATTCAGCTTTCTCCCCATTATGTAGATAGGGCCAAAATTGTTTGGCGATTTGGAACGCGTGGGGTTAAAATTTCGATTCAAAACATAGCCTAGGACTCTTTCGGGGTCGAGACGTGCGGGCGTGCAAAATTTCATGCCCGTAAGTGCGACGGTGCGGATTCCAATCCCGGACAAACATACCCACATACATACACACATACATACATTCAGCTTTATATATTAGATTGCAATTCTCATATGGCGCTTCACAGCAGGATCAAAAGGGCCGGCACCCGGCTGCCTAGGAAACCCATCAGTGCCTTGTAATCACGATGTAAATCATTTAAATCCCTGTCGGAGAGTAACAATGGCATTTAAATGACATTCCATAACCAGGCACTGCCATCATTATTTGTGCATATGAAACCTATAATTATATATATTACAGTCGGCAAAGGGCCACCATTGACACAGCAATGGAACTTGACATCTATTGCAGGAACAAGCTTTAGAAAAAAGTCTATTAAACTAACAAAAGAATGAACACAACGTGCTGAAAAGGAATATCTGTTACACAGAGCTGGCAGTTTGCTTGATTTATAAATTGTTTCTCTTTGAATTTAAGGGAGTTGTCATGTTATAATGATTGTCCCTTTATATGTTCATGAGTACAAAAAAACAAGTTTTCCTCCTCTTTTTGGGGACCATTGCTGCCATTCAGCTTTATATATTAGATATTATATATATATATAATATAAATACACACACAGTACAGAGCAAAAGTTAGGACACACCTTTTCATTTAAATATTTTTCTGTATTTTCATGACTATGAAAATTGTACATTCACACTGAAGGCATCAAAACTATGAATTAACACATGTGGAATTATATATTTAACAAAAAAGTGTGTAACAACTGAAATTATGTCTTATATTCTAGGTTCTTCAAAGTAGCTACCTTTTGCTTTGATGACTGCTTTGCACACTCTTGGCATTCTCTTGATGAGCTTCAAGAGGTAGTCACCGGGAATGGTTTTCACTTCACAGGTGTGCCCTGTCAGGTTTAATAAGTGGGATTTCTGGCCTTATAAATGTGGTTGGGACCATCAGTTGTGTTGTGCAGAAGTCTGGTGGATACACAGCTGATAGTCCTACTGAATAGACTGTTAGAATTTGTATTATGGCAAGAATAAAGCAGCTAAGTAAAGAAAAACGAGTGGCCATCATTACTTTAAGAAATTAAGGTCAGTCAGTCCGAAAAATTGGGAAAACTTTGAAAGTGTCCCCAAGTGCAGTTGCAAAAACCATCAAGCACTACAAAGAAACTGGCTCACATGAGGACCGCCCCAGGAAAGGAAGACCAAGAGTCACCTCTGCTTCTGAGGATAAGTTTAGCCGAGTCACAAGCCTCAGAAATCGCAGGTTTACAGCAGCTCAGATTAGAGACCAGGTCAATGCCACACAGAGTTCTAGCAGCAGACACATCTCTACAACAACTGTTAAGAGGAGACTTTGTGCAGCAGGCCTTCATGGTAAAATAGCTGCTAGGAAACCACTGCTAAGTTCAGGCAACAAGCAGAAGAGACTTGTTTGAGCTAAAGAACACAAGGAATGGACATTAGACCAGTGGAAATCTGTGCTTTGGTCTGATGAGTCCAAATTTGAGATCTTTGGTTCCAACCACCGTGTCTTTGTGTGACACAGAAAAGGTGAACGGATGGACTCTACGTGCCTGGTTCCCACTGTGAAAGCAAAAGATATATATGGGGTGCACCCAACACCATAAACATCTACCCGGGTGCCAGACTATGTATGGATGAACCATATAAACAAGGAGAGAAAAAGATCATAATAATAATAAGTCTGCACACCAGGAAACAATTTAGGATATAAAAAATACCATATTTTATTTGGATAAGCAAAAACACACAACAATTAAAATAATTTAAAAACACACATAATGTGCCATGTACCATACATCTGACCCCTGGCTAGTGCCAGACAATATAATGTAATGACCCTTTATGTTATTATATGCATCTGCCCCTAGTGGACACAGATTGCCACTATCCGCAATTGACAATGGACATGGAACTCATATGTGAATGCGACCCACTGGTGAATATATCCTAATGAACTATGTGACTACAAAACACACACAAATCACAAGATGCATATATGAAAACCTGGGAACTGCAGCCAAATAGGAGCTAAAGATATAGCACCCAATTGGACAAATAAGAACAAAGAAGAAGAGCCATGGAAAGGACAAAATAAGAAATATACCTATCCATACTGATTCATACTCACTAGAGAGACTGATGGTAGAGATGTGCCCCAGATGTATGTCCACTGATGTGGGAAAAGGGGTAAACCAGTAGCATCCCAGTCCCAAAAGCCTTCAGACAAAAACCCAGAAGAGTCACAGTGCCCTAAATGGCAGGAAACATGAAGGAGCCTAAGGAGCAGGGCACATGGGAACAAGCCCCACACGTATCGCTGTTGAACACAGCTTCATCAGGGGAAGTGGGTTTGCTGATCCAAATGACAAACACATATACCGTTGCTAATTACCTTAATTGCATAAAAGTGAATGTTTCATGGGTGAGGGAGGGTGGAAATCTCTCTAGACATCATAGTTGATGCGGTCAGGACGTAAAGTGAGAGAAAATGAACGCCAAGACCATGACGCCCCTGCAGCAGCGTCATGATCTTGCGAGATGTTAGAGCAAGAGTCCGTGAGGACAGAGTGCGCATGCGCAATATAGATTGCCAGACCTAGCAAGAATGGCCAAAATATAGCCAGGGCTCAGAAATAGCCCAAAAACTGCAGCGCAAGGACTGAGCACAAGATGTGTGAACAGGGCTCAAAAATAGCCCAAGATCTGCAGAACAAGAAATGAATTAAATGAAGATTGTTAAATCAACAATAAAGATATATATAATAATAAACTTATATTAATTAATTAACAAAACATGTGATGAAACAACAACCACCGAGAATGGATGGCAGACCAGCCGGATAAACCAAGAAAAAACCCAATATAATAATAATATAAATTCTTTATTCAAAAAATACAATATTGCACAGAAAATATAAAAATACAATGATACAATAATGAAAATTAAAAAGAGTAGGACATAGCATCAAATAACCAAATCCTGGGACCAATTTACCTGATTATTTTACATTTGGTCCCAGGATTTGGTTATTTGATGCTATGTCCTACTCTTTTTAATTTTCATTATTGTATCATTGTATTTTTATATTTTCTGTGCAACATTGTATTTTTTGAATAAAGAATTTATATTATTGCTATTTTATTGCCTGGTTACAATTATCCATTGGGGTTTTTTGGTGGCCTGGTACTTCCCTATCCATCTCCTATGCACTTGGGTTTTTTCTTAGCGCAAGAAATGAGCACAGGATGTGGAACCAGGGCTCAAAAATAGCCCGAGGTCTACATTGCGAAGACTAAGCAAGGAAATATCGACAAAAATAAATAGGGATATAGGCACACAAAAATATTTATTAGTATATAACTGACTACAGAAATATGTCAGAAATGAGTCAGAAGTGAACAGAAGATACGACTAACTTTTGTTATTAAATGTACTATATTGCTTCCTCTTTCCTCCACACTTACTCCCACCATGCTGACATACGCTCTACCAGTTTTGCCTCCATTAATCCTCACTCTCCTTCCCTATCCACAAACTCTAGCACCCGCTAACCAACTACTAATCTCTGCTTCCCTCTTGCCTCCTCACCTAACCTCCTCCGCTGACCTGCTCCTCAACCTCAGATCTCACCTAATAAGACACAAAACAAGCTGCCCACTGTCCTTCTCCCACATACTTTGTCTCTCTCTGCTGCTCCTCACTGATGGTGACATATCTCCCAATCCTGGACCCCCACAGCTCATACCTCCCATTATTACCCCCTCCTATCACTCTTTAACACCCGAAATCTTTCCAACCTCAAATCCGTGCCCTTGATGCCCACCATCCTGCTCCCTCTCTCTGGATCACTCTGGAATGCCCGCTCCATCTGCAATAAACTCCATGTGATTCACGACCTCTTTACCTCTCATAATTTTACCTTCCTTGGCCTCACTGAAACATGGCTGACACACTCCGACACCGCCTCCCCTGCTGCGCTATGTTACGGCGGCCTCCACTTCACCCACACTCCCTCTGTCCGCATCTACTCTCCCTCCAACCTCCAAGTGGCCGTCATATACCGACCTCCGGGTCCGACCACTGCCTTTATCGACCAATTCTCCACCTGGCTCCTCCACTTTCTCTCTGCTGACATTCCCACCATCATTATGGGTGACTTCAACATCCCCATTGACACCCACCAGTCGGCAGCCTCTAAACTCCTGTCCCTTACATCATCTTTTGGACTTACCCAGTGGTCCTCCTCAGCCACGCACACAGACAGGCACACACTCGACCTGGTCTTCACCCGTCTCTGCTTCCTATCTAACTTCACAACCTCCCCTCTCCACCTATCTGACTACCATCTACTCACTTTCTCATCCCTGTCCTCCTCACCTGTCACCCATGCCCAGCAACATGCGCACCCCCACAGAAACCTTGCTCACCTAGGCACCCACAAACTCTCCGACTCTATTCTACCACTGGCATCCATATCCTCACTCCACAACACAGACATTGCCACTAGTTTCTACAATGCCACTCTTGCATCAGCCATCGACTCGGTCGCCCCTGTCATGCATAACAGACTGCGACAAATCAATAGACAACCCTGGCACAATAACACCACAAAAAAGCTTCGGCAAGCATCCAGAATTGCTGAACGGCTCAGGAAGAAAACGCATTCACAAGACGACTTCACTACACTCAAACAAGCATCACTTTGATTCAAATCAGCTCTCACCTCTGCTAAACAGGCCTACTTTACATCCCTTGTATCTTCCTTATCCCACAACCCAAAACAATTGTTCAATACTTTTAACTCCCTCCTTCACCCACCACTGCCCCCTCCTACCTCCCTTATCTCTGCTGAGGACTTCGCCATGCACTTCAAAAACAAGATAGAACAAACACAGCAAGTCTTTATTATTCAACCACCACAACCCCTTTGTATATCTGACCAATGCCCAAACCCCATAACCTCCTTACCCAACATCACGGAAGGGAGCTTGCTCATCTTCTCTCCAAATCACACCTCACCACTTGTGCACTCGACCCCATCCCATCCTACCTCCTCCCCAACCTCGCCACCACTCTTATCCCATCACTAACCCACCTCTTCAATCTATCACTAACTTCTGGTACCTTCCTTTCTGCTTTCAAACATGCCACAATCACACCTATCCTCAAAAAGCCAACCCTCGACCCAACCGCTATGTCCAGCTATCGCCCAATATCGCTGCTCCAACTCGCTTCCAAACTCCTGGAGCAGCACGTGCACGCTGAACTTTCCTCCATCTCTCATCTAACTTGCTCTTTGACAATCTACAATCTGGTTTCCGCCCCCATCATTCCACTCAAACAGCCCTGACCAAAATTACTAATGACCTACTCACAGCCAAAGCTAACGGACAATACTCTATACTCCCCCTTCTTGACCTGTCCTCTGCTTTCGACACAGTTGACCACTGCCTTCTACTACAGATTCTCTCCTCCTGTGGCATCAAGGACCTTGCCCTATCCTGGATCTCCTCATACCTTTCCAACCGCACATTCAGCGTCTCCCACTCCCACACTACCTCCTCGTCCCACCCTCTCTCTGTTGGAGTCCCCCAAGGCTCTGTTCTAGGAACCCTACTCTTCTCAATCTATACACTTGTCCTGGGGCAACTCATAAAGTCCCACGGATTCCAGTACCACCTTTATGCTGATGACACTCAGATCTACCTCTCTGGCCCAGACATCACCTCTCTGCTGTCCAGAATCCCTGAGTGTCTATCAGCCATATAAGGACTCTGCCCTTCCTTCAAACCACACATCCAAGCTCTTTCTACCTCCTGTCGCCTCCAGCTCAAAAATATTTCCAGAATCCGTCCCTTCCTCAACCCTCAATCTACTAAAATGTTTGTGCATGCCCTCATCATCTCCCGCCTCGACTACTGCAACATCATTTTCTCTGGCCTCCCTGCTAACACCTTCGCACCTCTCCAGTCCATCCTTAACTCTGCTGCCCGACTAATTCATCTCTCTCCTCGCTACTCCTCCGCATCTCCCCTCTGCAAATCTCTGCACTGGCTCCCATTCCTTCAGCGAATCCAATTCAAATTACTAATACTGACCTACAACGCCATCTATAACCTGTCTCCCCCATATGTTTCTGAACTAATCTCCCGATACCTTCCCTCACGTAATCTCCGGTCCTCCCAAGACCTCCTTCTCTCCTCCACACTTATTCGCTCCTCACCCAACCGCCTCCAAGACTTCTCCCGAATATCCCCCATCCTCTGGAATTCTTTGCAGCAATACTTCCGACTAATCAACCACTCTCGGATCCTTCAGACGTAACCTAAAAAAAACCCATCTCTTCAGGAAAGCCTACAGCCTGCAATGACCCCGCTGCCTCCTCAC
Organism: Oophaga sylvatica; assembly: GCA_033576555.1. NCBI lineage: Eukaryota > Metazoa > Chordata > Amphibia > Anura > Dendrobatidae > Oophaga > Oophaga sylvatica. The sequence continues at coordinate 414,810,607 of JARQOD010000005.1, forward strand.
CACTACCGGAGATATCGCCTCAACCAACACCGGAACTGCTGCAACCCCCCAATCTGCTGTCTCCGTCCCCCATCCTGTAGAATGTAAGCCCGAAAGGGCAGGGTCCTCTCCCTCTGTACCAGTCTGTGATTGTTAGTTTGTTTACTGTAAGTGATATCTGTAATTTGAATGTAATCCCTTCTCATGTACAGCACCATGGAATCAATGGTGCTATATAAATAAATAATAATAATATAATCATTCCTTTTTTTTTCTTTTTTATTATTTTTTATTTATTTATTAATTTTTGACGATATCTCCTTGCTCAGTCTCCGCAATGTAGACCTCGGGCTATTTTTGAGCCCTGGTTCGACATCCTGTGCTCATTTCTTGTGCTGCAGATCTTGGGCTATTTTTGAGCCCTGTTCACACATCTTGTGCTCAGTCCTTCTGCTGCAGTTTTTGGGCTATTTCTGAGCCCTGGCTATATTTTGGCCATTCTTGCTAGGTCTGGCAATCTATATTGCCAGAACAGACCGGTCTGTTCTATTGCGCATGCGCACTCTGTCCTCACGGACTCTTGCTCTAACATCTCGCAAGATCATGACGCTGCTGCAGGGGCGTCATGGTCTTGGCGTTCATTTTGTCTCACTTTACATCCTGGCCGCATCAACTATGATGTCTAGAGAGATTTCCACCCTCCCTCACCCATGAAACGTTCACTTGTATGCATTTAAGGTAATTAGCAACGGTATATGTGTTTGTCATTTGGATCAGCAAACCCACTTCCCCTGATGAAGCTGTGTTCAACAGCGATACGTGTGGGGCTTGTTCCCATGTGCCCTGCTCCTTAGGCTCCTTCATGTTTCCTGCCATTTAGGGCACTGTGACTCTTCTGGGTTTTTGTCTGAAGGCTTTTGGGACTGGGATGCTACTGGTTTACCCCTTTTCCCACATCAGTGGACATACATCTGGGGCACATCTCTACCCTCAGTCTCTCTAGTGAGTATGAATCAGTATGGATAGGTATATTTCTTATTTTGTCCTTTCCATGGCTCTTCTTCTTTGTTCTTATTTGTCCAATTGGGTGCTATATCTTTAGCCCCTATTTGGCTGCAATTCCCAGGTTTTCATATATGCATCTTGTGATTTGTGTGTGTTTTGTATTCACATGGTTCATTAGGATATATTGACCAGTGGGTCGCATTCACATATGAGTTCCATGTCCATTGTCAATTGCGGATAGTGGCAATCTGTGTCCACTAGGGGCAGATGCATATAATAACATAAAGGGTCATTAGATTATATTGTCTGGCACTGTGTAGCCCTGGTATGTAAGGCACACAATACCAGGAGGATGCGTGGACAGGTAATGGTTTAATGCTTGATATCCATTCACTCTATCACACACCTTTAGACACACCCACAGGATATATAAGGAAGGGTTATTCAGTTGTTAGAGGGTTGTTGTGGTGGTGGTTGTGACCGGGAGTCAGTGTCTAGCCTGGACTTGGAGGGAGAAGAAGTTCAGCCAGATCCTGTCAGCAGTTCTTAAAGTGGAGGCTAGTAAGGGTGAGCCAGTTCACCTTAGCCTAGTCAGAGCTGTGCCTAACCAGAAGACAGAGACAATTAAGGAAGAAAGAAGATTTAGCAACAGAGACTTCAGTCGCCTGTCTCAAGGACAGTGAAGTTCAGTCGACGTGCTCCTGAACTAGGAGAATACTGAGAATCTGTTAGCGAGTTCTAAGGAAGAAGCAAGAAAGAATTGACTGGTATTACCATAGAAAGTGTGGAGTGCTTATGTTAAGAGCGCGAGCAGGGCGAAGGGCGCAGTGGAAAGGAATTCTAGAAGTGCCCTGGACATTGGATTGTCCGCACTGTTCACGGTCACTGGGGACCTAAGTGTCGCTACAGCTTCAGGCGTAGTGATAGAAAAACCAGAGGTTCGCTGGACTTCAGGTCACAGGAACAAGCCTATTGTCGGTACGTAACAGGGGTCAGGTGGAATAGGGACTTTGAGTCAGTGCACGACAAAAGCAAGAACCTAGTTCCATTACTTGGAAGGCTCCGACCACTATGCTGACCGGGCAGTACAGCTACAGAATTAGCTGGAGTTTTGAGTGAACTTAGCTTTATGCAGGTTGGACTCGTTACATGGAAAGTTAAGGAGGCCTCTAACCTGCTCAGCCGTTACCTCGAAACGCATCCTCCATCCACCCCAACAGCTTCCCGGGACCTGCCTAAACAACTTGAAAGTAAAAGGTATGGAAAGAAGCTTTATTGTCTGAGACTGTGTCATTTATCCACATCTCCTTACTACAATCACCGTAGACTCAGAGGGACAGTCCCACCTGTGGGGGACCCAACACCTAGCTGCTATAACATCCCCTCAGAGTTCTGTTCAGCAGCGCTGGTCTCAGTGATCAGACAACCGCAGGTGGCGTCACGAACTGTTATATACTAATCCCCTGTAAATAATATTCCCCCAACATACACCGGACCGCCAGGGCCACAGACCGAGCCACCGCTATCCGTGACAACCCCATAGACTTCAATGGGCTCGGCTCTGGGTACCCCATTGCCCTGGTAACCCACAATTGTGGTGCGTGGTCGCGACAAAAACTTGGCGTCACGAACAGGATCCGAAACTTGCAGAATTGCGAGCCCTGTGTGCCTATGGAGTGTTTTGTGGAAAAAGGACTGTTTGCACTTTTGGCGCCAAATATTGCCATCTTTGTCGCCATATTCGCGCCCTGAGGCGCCGGAGAAGAAGGTGGGCGTGGATTCGTGGGCGTGTGCCCCCTAAGGCGCGAAGAAAATGCCTGCCCTCTCAAAGTGCTATTACAATATACGGTCCTGCCCTACTGCAAAAGAAATACGCCTCCTCTTCATCCCCAATCCAAGGAGGAGGAGACGCAAAGCCCGCCTCCACGGAGAGAACCAGTGTGTTCCTAAAAGTAACCAGGAGATGTTCTGGAACATGATGGAGGCAGGACGTGTGCAGCCAAGCAGGGAAGCGGTGGAAGGCAGGCCCCGTTCCCCAGCCAAGCTGCCACTGGAACCGGAGCCATCTGTGGTCTGGCATCTGCAGCAAACCTTGCTGGAGATTGGAGAAGAAAACGCAAGGTTAAAGAAAATGATCCTGCAACAACCTGGCATGGAGGAGATTGAGAGACGCCGGCGTAACCAGATACAGCGGCGGCTGTGGGACGCGGTGTTCTCTCCCTTCGACGACCCTCCGCCATTTGAATTGCCCAAACTTCTGCTGCCCAAGGCTAAGGAGCAACCGGAGGCTACCCCCAAAAGGACCGACCCTGATCCCACCGATGGAGCGGTGGAGGCGAAGGAGGTTGAGGAGGTCCAGCCAGTACCGGAACGCCCGCCCGGCCAGGAGGCCGCAGCAGATGATTGTTCCCCGGTAGGGACACCGGAGGGATCTTGCCCGTCGTTACCTGGAATTAACTGGGACGCGATGGAGCGTCTCGATGACGTCGCATACGCCGGAGTGTGGGAAAGCGAGTGGCAACAACGACAGGAGGAGGAACGGCAGAGCAAGCGCAACAGACAGCAGCAGCATGAGGAGCTGATTGCCGACAAGGAGACTGTCCGTCGCGACAAAGGTACCTTACGGGAACCGCGGCGACAGGGGAGTGTTACGGAGTTCCAGCTCCGCAAGGGCTGGGGCTTCATCCGTGAACCGGGCCTCTACCCGGGGATCTTTGTCAGCCGCAGGGATGTGGAATCCCACCTACCGCAAGGCCATCCCGGAAGGGACCTGTACGGCGGGGACATAGTCAAATACACAAGGTACTGGGGCCTGAAGGGGTGGTATGCCCTTAATGTGGAAATCGTCCGTGACCCCGTCCCCGTAGCTGGTAACGTCACCATTGCCGGCGCGTCACAGTCCCGAGCTCCTGCTGCACCAGACCGTGCCCCTGCATCGTCCACTGAATGTTATTCTCTACCGGTACCTCACATTAGATCGCAACCTGCGACCCCGTTCAGATCATCAATAGCACCGCCGGACTTAGCGGCACCAGCAGCGACACAATTGGCGTCTTGTAATGAAAAGATATCCGTTGCGCCCCCAGTGGTTCGCACGAGGACTGTAGCGACACAAACGTTAATAGCAAGTCACGACTTGTTTGTCATGGGATCTAAGGATCATCGCGTCGTTCCAGCCCCCGGGATGGAAAGTGTAATTGAGATTAATAAAAAGTAAATATCGGTAGGACCCAATCAAGGGTTTACCACTTTGGATATATGTGAATAGTTTATAAAAGTTAAAAATAATTTGCACCTGTGATATAAGTATGTAATGTATACATATTTTGCAATAAGTAGAATACCCGGCTGGGTACCAGATACAGAAGTTGATAAAGAGTTTTGAAAATTGATAATGGGAGTTTTTGCACTTTACAGAGTTTTACTGTATTATTGAAAATGTGAAGTTACTTGAAAATATTTACTATGCCAAAGAACTGGTGGCTATGGACACTTTTAGCCCAAAAATTGTAAATAGTTGCACTTTGTGCCCTATCTTGGTTTTACAATAAAACCACAGCACAATTATTACCTCTGAACATAAAACCCGTGTGGTGTGGCACTGAGCGAGGTCTGCAGCCAGATGTCCTGCAGCCCACCCAGAACCCACGCTGAAGGTTTGGTGCGGGTCCTTCACAAGAATACTGTTTGAAATGACATATTTATGGAAAGTATGTTTTTGTATTTTTCTATGTCCATTGTACATAATGCAACGTTTAAGAATTTCTCACCTCCCTGCTGGGAAGAGTTTGATGTTAAATGTTTAAATGCAAAACAAAAAAATTCTTTCTTTTTCTATTTCAAAGCCCGGGAGTGCTGTATTTTACCAAGGGGGAATGTGTAGCCCTGGTATGTAAGGCACACAATACCAGGAGGATGCGTGGACAGGTAATGGTTTAATGCTTGATATCCATTCACTCTATCACACACCTTTAGACACACCCACAGGATATATAAGGAAGGGTTATTCAGTTGTTAGAGGGTTGTTGTGGTGGTGGTTGTGACCGGGAGTCAGTGTCTAGCCTGGACTTGGAGGGAGGAAGAAGTTCAGCCAGATCCTGTCAGCAGTTCTTAAAGTGGAGGCTAGTAAGGGTGAGCCAGTTCACCTTAGCCTAGTCAGAGCTGTGCCTAACCAGAAGACAGAGACAATTAAGGAAGAAAGAAGATTTAGCAACAGAGACTTCAGTCGCCTGTTTCAAGGACAGTGAAGTTCAGTCGACGTGCTCCTGAACTAGGAGAATACTGAGAATCTGTTAGCGAGTTCTAAGGAAGAAGCAAGAAAGAATTGACTGGTATTACCATAGGAAGTGTGGAGTGCTTATGTTAAGAGCGCGAGCAGGGCGAAGGGCGCAGTGGAAAGGAATTCTAGAAGTGCCCTGGACATTGGATTGTCCGCACTGTTCACCGGTCACTGGGGACCGAAGTGTCGCTACAGCTTCAGGCGTAGTGATAGAAAAACCAGAGGTTCGCTGGACTTCAGGTCACAGGAACAAGCCTATTGTCGGTACGTAACAGGGGTCAGGTGGAATAGGGACTTTGAGTCAGTGCACGACAAAAGCAAGAACCTAGTTCCATTACTTGGAAGGCTCCGACCACTATGCTGACCGGGCAGTACAGCTACAGAATTAGCTGGAGTTTTGAGTGAACTTAGCTTTATGCAGGTTGGACTCGTTACATGGAAAGTTAAGGAGGCCTCTAACCTGCTCAGCCGTTACCTCGAAACGCATCCTCCATCCACCCCAACAGCTTCCCGGGACCTGCCTAAACAACTTGAAAGTAAAAGGTATGGAAAGAAGCTTTATTGTCTGAGACTGTGTCATTTAGCCACATCTCCTTACTACAATCACCGTAGACTCAGAGGGACAGTCCCACCTGTGGGGGACCCAACACCTAGCTGCTATAACATCCCCTCAGAGTTCTGTTCAGCAGCGCTGGTCTCAGTGATCAGACAACCGCAGGTGGCGTCACGAACTGTTATATACTAATCCCCTGTAAATAATATTCCCCCAACATACGCCGGACCGCCAGGGCCACAGACCGAGCCACCGCTATCCGTGACAACCCCATAGACTTCCATGGGCTCGGCTCTGGGTACCCCATTGCCCTGGTAACCCACAATTGTGGTGCGTGGTCGCGACAGCACTAGCCAGGGGTCAAATGTATGGTACATGGCACATTATGTGTGTTTTTAAATTATTTTAATTGTTGTGTGTTTTTGCTTATTATTGTTATTCTCTTTTTCTCTCCTTGTTTATATGGTTCCCACTGTGAAGCATGGAGGAGGAGGTGTGATGGTGTGGGGGTGCTTTGCTGGTGACATTATTGGGGATTTATTCAAAATTGAAGGCATACTTAACCAGCATGGCTACCACAGCATCTTGCAGCGGCATGCTATTCCATCCAGTTTGCGTTTAGTTGGACCATCATTTATTTTTCAACAGGACAATGACCCCCCAGGCTGTGTAAGGGCTATTTGACCAAGAAGGAGAGTGTTGGGGTGCTACACCAGATGACCTGGCCTCCACAGTCACCAGACCTAAACCCAATCGAGATGGTTTGGGGTGAGCTGGACCGCAGAGTAAAGACAAAAGGGCCAACAAGTGCTAAGCATCTCTGGGAACTCCTTCAAGATTGTTGGAAGACCATTTCCGGTGACTACCTCTTGAAGCTCATCAAGAGAATGCCAAGAGTGTGCAAAGCAGTAATCAAAGCAAAAGGTGGCTACTTTGAAGAACCTAGAATATAAGACATATTTTCAGTTGTTTCACACTTTTTTGTTAAGTATATAATTCCACATGTGTTAATTCATAGATTTGATGCCTTCAGTGTGAATGTACAGTTTTCATAGTCATGAAAATACAGAAACATCTTTAAATGAGAAGGTGTGTCCAAACTTTTGGTCTGTACTGTATATATATACATACACATACACACATATACATATAGGTGCATCTCACAATATTTGAATATCATCAACAAGTTAATTTCAGTTCTTCAATACAAAAAGTGAAACTCATATATTAGATAGAGTCATTACAGAGTGATATATTTCAAGTGTTTATTTCTGCTAATGCTGATGATTATGGCTTACAGCCAATGAAATCCTAAAAGCCATCTCAGCAAATTAGAATACTTTATAACATCAGCTTGAAAACTTTTTTTTAAATCCAAAATGTTGACTGTCATCTGCTGGTGTAGGTCCACTGTGCTTTATCAAAACCAAAGTCAGTGCAGCCGTCTACCAGGAAATTTTAGAGCACTTCATGCTTCCCTCTGCTGACAAGCTTATTGGAGATGGAAATTTTATTCTCCATCAGGAATTGGCTCCTGTCCACACTGCCAAAAGTGCCAATACCGGGTTTAAAAACAACAGTATCACTGTGCTTGATTGGCGAGAAAACTTGTCTGACCTTAACCCGATAGGAAATCTATGGGGTATTGTCAATAAGTAGATGTGAGACACCAGATTCAGCAATGCAGACGAGCTGAAAGCTGCTATCAAAGCAACATGGGCTTCCATAACACCTCAGCAGTGCCACAGATTGATCGCCTCCATGCCATGCCACATTGATGCAGTAATGGATGCCAAAGGAGCCCCACCCAAGGATTGAGTGCATTTACTGAACATACATTTCAGTAGGCCAACATTTCAGATTTCAAAATAATTTTTTCAAGCTGGTGTTATAAAGTATTCTAATTTATTGAGATAATAACTTTTGGGTTTTCATTGGCTGTAAGTCAATCATCAACATTAACAGAAATAAACACTTGAAATAGATCACTCTGTTTGTAATGATACCACTAGTGTGAAAGCACAATTGACCAGAACATCAGCCAGAAAGCTGAGATGTGGTCTGTGGTCCTCACCTGCAGAACGACTCCTTTACTGGGTGTGTCTTGATAATTGCCAATAATTTCCATCTGTTGTCTATTCCATTTTCACAACAGCATGTGAAATTGATTGTCAATCAGTGTTGCTTCCTAAGTGGACAGTTTGATTTCACAGAAGTTTGATTTACTTGGAGTTATATTTTGTTGTTTAAGTGTTCCCTTTATTTTTTGAGCAGTGTATATCTATATATACAGTATCTATATATCTATCTCTCTATCTCTCTATCTATCTCTCTATCTATCTCTCTATCTAGATAGAGAGATAGAGAGATAGATATATAGATATACTGTATATAGATATATATACTGTATATATCCCCAGCCTGGACTGGTGATATATATCCCCCTCCCTGGGATCACCTCACTAACTCGTACCTATAAGGGAAGCCTTTCCAGCGACTATTTGCCCCCAGTGCAGTTCCCTGACTGACCAGAGGCAGTACTTACAAGAGGTGAACAAAGTCGACGCCCCCCCTTCCCCTATGAGATCCCTCACAGCTACCCTTGGCTCAAGCAACATGGATTAGATGACAGGTTTCTTTTAAAAGTGGTAACACAAAGTGCAAAATTAAAAATATTTATATATCCATCTTATTTGAATTCAAAGTTACTTGAAAAAGGGGAAAATGCAATTAAATACTTTGGCATACCTACCAGATCCTTTAGTGCTAAAATGACTTACCCTGCTGGATAGGCGAGTATGCATTACTCAAAAAACGAAAGTGCCCTTTATTGTACCAGCAAATAAAGGACATCTTTCCCTTCATCCTGATTCTATCTTGCCCTCGAGATAGTGGCACTTCTGTGTTACTCATCATTGATAGAGGTAATCCAGTACAGTCACTTTTATGAGAGCTCAACAACCCACAGCAGTAAATATCTAAAAAATAAATGCAAAGTTTAGGATCAATAAAAGTATATTTACCATATGTATTAGAACATCTTATTGGTATGAAAGAAATGAACATCTACAGGGGCATTTTTTTACTTGAATGCATGTATTTTGGGTTTAAAATAATTAATGTAACAAAGTTTCATCACAGATTTTAAACTATTTTTTGCAGGCTCCATGCTTCATATCACATTGTTTGAGGGGTGTTGGACAGCCCCTTCATAAAAACTGTGGTCCTTGAGTAAAATGAAAAAACCCGTATACTCATTTCCCACACTGGTGCCATTACAGTGATGTTGGCGCTGACTTCGTGGCGCTTGTTTGACATTGGTACATCACATGAGAACTGCATCCAGTCAGTGGACCAAGTAGTGAACAACCATAACCGAGCTGCAAATAGGATAGTAAAGGTGGGAGGTATTTTAGACAAGGAGGCGGGGCCCACTGATATTTTTAGAGACAACGTCCACACGTAATCAAAGTGTTCACTGAATGTCACAAATTTGGCATTAAATAAGCAAAGTTGTGTAATTTTTTTGTGCAATTTGGCGGTTTCACGCCTGTTTAGTCCTGCACCTTTGAAATGGACGAAGCTGGGATAGGATCAGAGCATTACAGGGAGTGCATTGTCCTGCTCCTCTAATTGATGACAAAAACTGGCATACTTTATGCCAAAAATCAAGTGTCAACAGTGCAGGTCTTGAGAAATCGAAGCCAAATTTCAATGCACACTTTAATTGGCGCTCATTTTTATCACCTTTCCCAATGTTGATGTGGTACAAGCGCATAAATCATTATAAAATATTGTGCAAAATAACAGAAGAAATAATTGACATGTCACTTTGAGCTTCCCAAGTCTTTATATGTTCTTTATGTGTACAGAAAAAAAGGGGATGATCGGATCTTATCTATAATATAACGCTGGGAGCGTCACTCTGTCCGAAGCCTTTATAGACTGCGCAAGCGCGATGCGCCTGCGCAGTCTGGCTCCAGACAGAAGACGGCATCCAGCGGTGAGGAGTGTGTATGGCGCCGGGGATCGCGGTACGCTTAGAAACTGCATACATACCGCAATCTCCGGCGCCATACTTCCTGACTGGGGGGAGCGTTGACGCGGCGCTTCTCTGTCCGGAAACCGGGGCAGGAGTGCGGCGTCAGAATCGCGCATGCGCATAGCGCTATCCGGCGCCATTTTACTGAAGACACATTTGCAGTGTGTCTTCAGCAATATGGCGCCGGACAGCGCGGTATGGACATGCACGCATTCCGGCGCCGCACTCCTCCTCCATCCTCCGGCAGAACGGGACAGCACTGGAGCGCAGGGAAGAAAGGTGAGTATAAATGGTTTTTTTTGTAGATGTGCAGTTAAATAGGGGTAGTGGGACCATACATATCAGGATAGAGGGTGAGAGGACCATGCATACCAAGATAGGGGGTGAGAGGTAGCATGCATACCAGGAAAGGGGAGTGAGAGGACCATGCATACCAGGATAGGGGGGTGAGAGGTAGCATGCATACCAGGATAGGGGGGTGAGAGGTAGCATGCATACCAGGATAGGGGGTGAGGGGACCATGCATATCATGATTGGGGGTGAGGTGACCATGCATTCCAGGATTGGGGGGTGAGGGGACTATGCATTCCAGGATTGGGGGGTGAGGGGACCATGCACACCAGGATTGGAGGGTGAGGGGGACCATGCATTCCAGGATTGGGGGGTGAGGGGACCATGCATACCAGGATAGGGTGGTGAGAGGACCATGCATACAAGGATTGGGGGGTGATGGGACCATGCATTCCAGGATTGGGGGGTGAGGGGGACCATGCATTCCAGGATTGGGGGGTGAGGGGGACCATGCATTCCAGGATTGGGGGGTGAGGGGACCATGTATTCCAGGATTGGGGGGTAAGAAGTAGCATGCATACCAGGATTGGGGGGTGATGGGACCATGCATACCAGGATTGGCGGGGTGAGGGGACCATGCATACCAGGATAGGGGGGTGAGAGGACCATGCATACCAGGATTGGGGGGTGAGGGGACCATGCATTCCAGGATTGTGGGGTGAGGGGACCATGCACACCAGGATTGGGGGGTGAGGGGGACCATACTTGCCAGGACAGGGGGGTGAGAGGACCATGCATTCCAGGATTGGGGGTTGAGGGGGACCATGCATTCCAGGATTGGGGTGTGAGGGGGACCATACATACCAGGATTGGGGGGTGAGGGGACCATGTATACCAAGATTGGGGGTGAGGGGACCATGAATTCCAGGATTGGGGGGTAAGGGGACCATGCATTCCAGGATTGGGGGGAGAGGGGACCATGCATTCCAGGATTGGGGGGTGAGGGGGACCATACATACCAGTATTGGGGGGGTGAGGGGACCATACCAGGATTGGGGGTGAGGGGACCATGCATTTCAGGATTGGGTGGTGAGGGGACAATGCATTCCAGGACTGTGGGGTGAGAGGCCATGCATTCCACGATAGGGGGGTGAGAGGACCATGCATACCAGGATTGGGGGTTGAGGGGGGGCCATGCATTCCAGGATTTGGGTGTGAGGGGGACCATACATACCAGGATTGGGGGGTGAGGGGACCATGCATACCAGGATTGGGGGTGAGGGGACCATGCATTCCAGGATTGGGGTGTAAGGGGACCATGCATTCCAGGATTGGGGTGTAAGGGGACCATGCATTCCAGGATTGGGGGGAGAGGGGACCATGCATTCCAGGATTGGGGGGTGAGGGGGACCATACATACCAGGATTGGGGGGGTGAGGGGACCATACCAGGATTGGGGGGTGAGGGGACCATGCATTTCAGGATTGGGTGGTGAGGGGACAATGCATTCCAGGATTGTGGGGTGAGAGGCCATGCATTCCACGATAGGGGGGTGAGGGAATCATGCATACCATGAATGCAATCAGCCACCACAAACAGTAAACACTGTGATCAGAGTCAGTCAACACAGTCAAAGCAGTTAGCCAGCACAAAATGTAAATTTAGTGAATGCAGTAAGCTAGCAAAAAAGGTGAACGCAATCACCCAGCACAAACAGTGAATGACATGAATGCAGTCAGCCTGCTCAAAAAGTGAACGCAGGCAGCCGCCACAATCACTAAACACGGTGAACACAGTTAGCCAGTACAAAAGTGAACGCAATGAACACTGTCAATCAGGGACAGCTGTCTTAGCCCTATAACCAAGGAACAGCTCTTTAGCCATACTACTTAGGAACAGCTCTCTAGTTAGCCTGCCCAAAAAGTGAATGCCATAAACGTAGACGTGAATGCCGTACACTCCTAGGACTGTCGGAAAACCTCTAGGACAGAGCCATGGAAGTTGTGGATGAGACAGAGGCTTTACAATGCTTCTTCGAAGAATTACAAGTTATCCCTACCTTCAAAAGGAACCTGAAGACCCACCTCTTCCGACAAGCCTACAACCTGCAGCAATCCTCAGTCTGCTGAACTGCCGGACGACCATCTCTATCCTCTCCTAGTGTATCCTCACCCATCCCCTGTAGACTGTGAGCCCTTGCGGGCAGGGTCCTCTCTCCCTCTGTACTTGTTTATTGTACTTGTCTATATTTGCCCCAGTTAACATGTAAAGCGCCATGGAATAAATGGCGCTACAAAAATGTATAATAATAATAATAGAACGCAGTTAGCCAGCACAAAAAGTGAAAGAATTCATCCATCAAACAGTAAACACCATGAACACAGTCAGCCAGCACAAAAAAGTTTAAGTCATGAACACAGACAGAAATTTGTGTTTCATCTTTGAATCAGAGAAAATGCAGCAAGTACTTAGCATATGGAGCAGACTGGCAGAGCTTGGAGCAGCCTGGCTCTCTTAGCCTTACTACCCAGGAACAGCTCTTTTAGCCCTAATCCACAGTAACACCTCTCTTAGCCCTATTACCATAGGACGATTGCCTTACAGCCCTACTACCAAGGGACAGCTGTCTTATAGCCCGTGGTCAGTCCATGCATTGCAGTCCATGCTCGTACTGTGCTGCATGGAAAACTACATGAACCCTTAGAATTACAAGCGTCCCTTTGAAGGCAACCATAAAGTGGATGTGACCCTCAGGGAAAATAATTTTAACACCCCGGCATACAGCACTGAATCTGAAACTTATTACTATACATGCATAAAAATCTACTATATAATTGTCTAACTTATAACTTCCGTCTGTAACGGAAATCCTGCGTCGTTGATTGGTCACGCCCGGTCGGACGCGACCAATAAGCGACAGACACAGTCCGGCCACGAATTGGAGCAGGATTTTAACCAGGAACGACACCACTATCGTTGGGAGATCAGGGGCTAGCTGCAGGTCATCTCCACGTACATACTCACCTTCCGTCCCTGCATCCCTGTCCCGGCGCGTCTGCTTCTATCCTGTGGGGTGCGGTCACGTAGTACCGCTCATTAAGGTCATGAATATCCACTCCCATAGGCGTGGCGTCCATATTCATGACCTTAATGAGCGGTACCACGTGACCGCACCACACCGGAAGAAGCTGACGCGCGGGCATAGAGATGAAGGGATGTACAGAGACGGTGTGAGGGTGAGTATGATGGGGGAGCCCAGCGGAGCCATGTATACAGGATGGGAGGGTGGGAGCCATGTATACAAGGATGGGAGGGTGGGAGTGGAGCCATGTATACAGGATGGGAGGGTGGGAGCGGAGCCATGTATACAGGATGGGAGGGTGGAGCGGAGCCATGCATACAAGGATGGGGGGTGGAGCAGAGCCATGTATACAGGATGGGAGGGTGGAGCGGAGCCATTTATACAGGATGGGAGGGTGGAGCAGAGCCATGCATACAAGGATGGGAGGGTGGAGTGGAGCCATGCATACAAGGAGGGGAGGGGGGAGCGGAGCCATGTATACAGGATGGGACAGGGGAGCAATGTATACAATGGATGGGAGGGGGGAGCCATGCATACAAGGATGGGAGGGTGGGAGCAGAGCCATGCATATAAGGATGGGAGGGTGGGAGCGGAGCCATGCATAAATAAACTACATACATATTCTAGAATACCCAATGTGTTAGAATCGGGCCACCATCTAGTTAGTATATACAGTATAAACACCCCATTAAAAACCTTAAGGATAGCATGGCTAATTGTGTGCAGAAAAGCAGGCCCATTAAATTAATATGGTACAAACAATACGTGTGTGTGGTGTGTGTGTGTATAATATATATGTATATGTATATATATATATATATATATATATATATATATATACAGTACAGACCAAAAGTTTGGACACACCTTCTCATTCAAAGATATTTCTGTATTTTCATGACTATGAAAATTGTAGAATCACACTGAAGGCATCAAAACTATGAATTAACACATGTGGAATTATACATTACACTTTACAAAAAAGTGTGAAACAACTGAAAATATGTCTTATATTCTAGGTTCTTCAAAGTAGCCACCTTTTACTTTGATTACTGCTTTGCACGCAGAAAAAGTGAACGGATGGACTCTACATGCCTGTCTCTCACCGTGAAGCATGGAGGAGGAGGTGTGATGGTGTGGGGGTGCTTTGCTGGTGACACTGTTGGGGATTTATTCAAAATTGAAGGCATAGTGAACCAGCATGGCTACGACAGCATCTTGCAGCAGCATGCTATTCCATCCGGTTTGCATTTAGTTGGACCATCATTTATTTTTCAACAGGACAATGACCCCAAACACACCTCCAGACTGTGTAAGGGCTATTTGACCAAGAAGGAGAGTGATGGGGTGCTACGCCAGATGACCTGGCCTCCACAGTCACCAGACCTAAACCCAATCGAGATAGTTTGGGGTGAGCTGGACTGCTCACAGCTTCAATTTTGAATAAATCCCCAACAGTGTCACCAGCAAAGCTCCCCCACACATCACACCACCTCCTCCATGCTTCACGGTGGGAACCAGGCATGTAGAGTCCATCCGTTCACCTTTTCTGCGTGCAAAGCAGTAATCAAAGCAAAAGGTGGCTACTTTGAAGAACCTAGAATATATAGACATATTTTCAGTTGTTTCACATTTTTTTGTAAAGTGTAATATATAATTCCACATGTGTTAATTCATAGTTTTGATGCCTTCAGTGTAATTCTACAATTTTCATAGTCATGAAAATACAGAAAAATCTTTGAATGAGAAGGTGTGTCCAAACTTTTGGTCTGTACTGTATATTTATATATATTATACACACACATACATGTATACACATACATATATACACACATACATATAATATATTATATTATTTTATATATATTGCATATTAAAAAAGAAATATATATATATACTGTATATATATATATATATATATATATATATATATATATATATATACACATACACATATACACACAGACACACAGTTGTGCTCAAAAGTTTAAATACCCCGGTAGAACTTTTTCTTTCTTGGCCTTTTTTCAGAGAATATTAATGATAACACCAAAACATTTTCTCCACTCATGGTTAGTAGTTGGGTGCAGCCATTTATTGTCTAACTACTATGTTTTCTCTTTTAAACAAAGTTTAAAGTTTGGGTTGTCATTATGATTTAAAAAGAGAAAACACAGTAGTTTGACAATAAATGGCTTCACCCAACCACTAACCATGAGTGGAGAAAATGTTTTGGTGTTATCATTAATATTCTCTGAAAAAAGGCCAAGAAAGAAAAAATTCTCCTGGTGTATGTAAACTTTTGAGCACAACTATATATATATATATATATATATATATATATATATATATATATATATATTATATATACACACACTGGTGGACAAAGTCAAAAAAGGGCCCCTGTGCAAGAACAATACATGGGCCCTTTGCCCAAGATCTCCTAAAAATGCAACATTGCACCTGCTTTGGAAGTATAAATGCCCCCCTCACCTCTTGGGCCCTGTGCAGCTGCACAGGTTGCACCAATGATATGTCCGCCCCTGTATACATACATATATACAGTTCATATGATCCATGTCTGACAAACACTACACTGGGTAGTACACCAATGTTCCTTTAATTTAGTTTGATGAATTTGGACAACGCAGTGTGGTAAGTTGGACAGAGGTGATGCAGTGTGTATTCGTGACGGTCTCATTTGCATGTTGATGAGTGAAGAATCTGTCCATTTCCTTATCTAACAGTCATCTGGGAAAACCTCTTTCTTCAAATTAGGAGTCTGGTGGCTAATAGTTTTTCTCTGAAACTATCCTCATTTCCTATGTCTAGAAAGCAAATACACTGCTTAAAAAAATAAAGGGAACACTCAAATAACACATCCTAGATCTAAATGAATGAAATATTCTCATTGAATACTTTGTTCTATACAAAGTTGAATGTGCTGACAACAAAATCACACAAAAATCATCATCAAATTTATTAACCAATGGAGGCCTGGATTTGGAGTCACACACAAAATTAAAGTGGAATGTAATGTCCTTAAAACAAGTCAAAAGGATGCTCAACAGTGTGTGTGGCCTCTATGTGCCTGTATGACCTCCCTGTGCCTGTATGACCTCCCTACAACGTCTGGTCATGCTCATGATGAGGTGGCGAATGGTCTCCTGAGGGATCTCCTCCCAGACCTGGACTAAAACATCTGCCAACTCCTGGATAGCCTGTGGTGCAACGGTTGGTGATGGAGCGAGACATGATGTCCGAGATGAGCTCAAAAGGATTCAGGTCTGGAGAACGGGTTGGCCAGTCCATAGCTTCAATGCCTTCATCTTGCAGGAGCTGCTGACACACTCCAGCCACATGAGGTCTGGCATTGTCCTGCATTAGGAGGAACCCAGGGCCAACCACACCAGCATATGGTCTCACAAGGCGTCTGAGGATCTCATCTCGGTACCTAATGACAGTCAGGCTACCTCTGACAAGCACATGGAGGGCTGTGCGGCCCTCCCAAGAAATGCCACCCCACACCATTACTGACCCACTGCCAAACCGGTCATGCTGAAGGATGTTGCAGGCAGCAGATGGCTCTCCACGGCATCTCCAGAATCTGTCACATGTGCTCAGTGTGAACCTGCTTTCATCTGTAAAGAGCACAGGGCGCCAGTGGCAAATTTGCCAATCCTGGTGTTCTGTGGCAAATGCCAAGCGTCCTGCACGGTGTTGGGCTGTGAGCACAACCCCCATCTGTGGACATTGGGCACTCAGACTGATTACTATCAAAAAACAAAAGGCTGTTTCTATCGGTCTCCTTGGTAAATAAATCAGTACTCAACAACCCATCTTTCTTGTATACTAGAGTATCGAGAAATTGAATTTGTTCAATTGAATGGGTTATGGTAAATTTCAGTTCAGGGAAAATCTCATTCAAATAATCATGGAAACACAACAAATCCTCAACACTCCCCTCCCAGACACAGAAAATGTCGTCAATGTAGCGCCACCAGGCCCGGACATGGCGCCAGTAGCTGTAATTGTACACATGCTGGTCCCCGAATACCGCCATGAAGATGTTAGCATAGGTGGGTGCCACATTGGACCCCATGGCGGTACCGCGCAACTGCAGGTAGTGTTCATCCCCAAAGAGGAAGTAAATTCCTCCTGAGGATGTACCCTAACAGTGCCAGGACCAGCTGTGTACACTGCGGGGCCATGTCCGAGCCCGACAGCACCACATCAACTGCCTCCAATCCCCTGTCATGTTCAATGATGGTATATAAGGAAATCACATCAAAGGACACCAACACCATCTCAGCTGTTATATTAAGCCCTCAATTTTACTCAAAAAATGGTTGGTATCCATGATATAAGATCTAGCTGCTTACTGATGCGGTAATTCACGTGACTTGATGTCGGATGACGTGGTATGCCGGCGCGACTTGACCACTATTGGTTGTCTGCTCTATTTACCTTGCGCTCACATGGGCATTATACTCTGACGCCTCCTATTTGTGGTGGGCGTCTTTTAATGCGTTCTAACATGAGTCGACACCGGTGATGGGATGATCGATTTGGCGCTAAGAAGAAGCGAATAGCATCATTGGCTGGGATATTATGTTTAGATGGTATCCGGTGATTTGTGGATCATCACCATGGTTATGGGGCAGCTAGTCATTTATTGGTAAGCATACATGTATTGTATTGTTTACATGTGACCCTGATTTGATGTTTTGGGATAATATACAAATGATCCCTGTATTTTGTAATGGAGATTATTGCACTAATGTCTGATTGTCATTTTGTATCTTCTATATATATATCTATTAGCTATAAGGCGGAACCTGTGATGGTGATTGGCTCCTCCACACCATTTAAGGCCGCCTATGTGCACTCTTGAATGTACTTGAAAAAGGCCACAATATGGCCGAAATGTTGTTATTGAGTTTGGCAGAATAAAGAATTTTTGTACTTTTCACCTGGATGGATGCTGATCTTTTTTCTTGACTTTGGTGTTCATTGGGATCCATGAACTGGAGCGTGCATCCCTGACTTTCTCCGTGTGCTGTCTGCTATCTCTTGTCTCTGTTGTTGGGTTTGTCTAAGGTCAGGTGATTGTATCACCCAGCACCTGCCTCACAGTCCTTGCTGGACAACAGTGTTAATCCGCTAGAGTTCTGGCTAAGTGCTTTGATAGCTTTCTGTGTTTGATAATGTGCAGTTCTGGGATCTCTAGCTCTGCGTGCTTTGTTTTTTGGTTTTCATTTAGTTTCTGCAACTTCCTCTATTTTCCTACTAGGAGGTTAACTGTTTTTTGTTCCCAGTCCCTAGGTTGTTCAGGGATACCCTTCCCCCACCTTTAGGTCTTCGTTTGAGTTTAGCCTAGGAAACGTTGGTGGGTCTATTCACAAGGAATAGGTCGCCCACTCCATCATAGGGTTTCAGCCTAGTCCTAGTACAGAGTCAGCTTCTCCCTTCTGCCCTAGTCCTGAGTTGCAGATCTATAACACCAATTTTGTGTTCAAAAAGTCAAACTGAGCTCCTTCCTTCTGAGCTTTGCCGTGCGCCCAAACAGTGGTTTACCCCCACATATTGGGTATCGGCATACTCAGGACAAATTGCACAACAACTTTGAGGGTCTAATTTCTCCTGTTACCCTTGTAAAAATAAAAATTTGGGGGTGAAAAAAATCATTTTTGTGGAAAAAATGATTTTTTATTTTCACGGTTCTATGTTATAAACATCTGTGAAGCACTTGGCGGTTCAAAGTGATCACCACATATCTAGATAAGGTCCTCAAGGGGTCTAGTTTCCAAAATGGTGTCACTTGTGGGGTTTATGTTGCACATCAGGGCTTCCAACACGACATGGCGTCCAATCTCATCCAGACAATTCTGCAATAAAAAAGTCAAATGGGCTCCTTCCTCAAGCTCCCCAGTCGCCCAAACAGTGGGTTACACCCCACATATGGGGTAGCGGCGCTTTCAGGAGAAATTTCACAACAAATTTTGTGATTCATTTTCTCTTTTTACACTTGTGAAAATTAAAAAAATGGTTCTGAAGTAAAATGTTTGTAAAAAAAAGTTGAATGTTAATTTTTTCCTTCCAGATTGCTTCAGTTCCTGTTAAGCAAATAAAGGGTTAATAACCTTCTTGAATGTGGTTTTGAGCACCTTGAGGGGTGCAGTTTTTAGAATGGTGTCACTTTTGGTATTTTCTGTCATGTACACCCCTCAAAGTGACTTTAAATGTGATGTGGTCCCTAAAAAAAATGGTTTTGTAAATTTTGCTGTAAAATTGAGAAATCGCTGGTCAACTTTTAAGCCTTATAACTTCCTAACAAAAAAAGTTTTGTTTCCAAAATTGTGCTGATGTAAAGTAGACATGTGAGAAATGCTATTTATTAAGTATTTTGTGTGACATATCTCTCTGATTTAAGGGCATAAAAATAAAAACCAGTGACCTTTCGCTTGGGAATCAGTCTAACACACTGAGCTTTAAGGCTACTTTCACACATCAGTTTTTTTACGTCAGGCACGATCCAGCGTCGCACCGGAGCGCCAGATGCGGCTATTAAATGAATTAAATGAATAACCTGATGCGCCGGATCCGGTTTTCTGCCTGATCAGTCTAGCGGATCAGGCAGAAAATCGGATCCAGCGCATCAGTTTCATCCGTTTTTTATCCGTTTTTTGACGGATTACGACGGATCCGGTTTTCAAAACGCAACTTTTGTTTCCAAACCGGATTGGCTACTGTAAATCCTATATATACACTGTTCCTACAGCCAATCTTTGACAGGTTGTAGAGGAGCAAAGTGCATTTTGGAGAGAAGAGCAAGTGACTGGTGAAGATGGATGTGATTATTGGGAATATTTTCAAGAATCTTGTGGATTTCACTGCAGAGGCGAATCGCTTGAAGATTATTGTTATGGAGAAGGAGAGAAAGATCGAGCAGCGCATTATGCGTCAACGCCAGCGACACCGCCGTATGTTGATCCACCCCATCACGGCACAGAGATTAACCCGTTGTGTGTATAGTACACTAAACATGGAGCTGCGACAAAATCCAGAATTTTTTTTTTCATATCTACGGATGAAGAAGGAAACTTTTGATATGTTGGTGGAGCGGATTGAAGACCAGATCAGGAGATGTGACACCTACTGCCGCTTCTCGATTTCTCTGGCGGAGCGTCTCATGGTCACTATAAGGTAAGCTATATGTATTGGATCTGCTAGCTTGAACACACTTGTATTGTTGTTATTTTTTATTATAGGACAAAAAGGGAATCGAAGGATTACTATCAGTGCAATAAAAAATGGTCAAAAACTTGTGTGTTTATTTCATTCAAATGCATTTTTGGTGTATCTTTGTGGGTAGTGCTTAATACAATGTGGGTATTGCTATATTCTGTTTTGGCGTACTTGTATAATATGTGGGTAGTGCTTAATACAATGTGGTTATTGCTATATTCTGTTTTGGCGTACTTGTATACTATGTGGGTAGTGCTTAATACAATGTGGGTATTGCTATATTCTTTTTTGGCATACTTGTATACTATGTGGGTAGTGCTTTATATGATGTGGTTATTGCTATATTCTGTTTTGGCGTACTTGTATACTATGTGGGTAGTGCTTAATACAATGTGGGTATTGCTATATTCTGTTTTGGCGTACTTGTATACTATGTGGGTAGTACTTAATACAATGTGGGTATTGCTATATTCTGTTTTGGCGTACTTGTATACTATGTGGGTAGTGCTTAATACAATGTGGTTATTGCTATATTCTGTTTTGGCGTACTTGTATACTATGTGGGTAGTGCTTTATATAATGTGGTTATTGCTATATTCTGTTTTGGCGTACTTGTATACTATGTGGGTAGTGCTTAATACAATGTGGGTATTGCTATATTCTGTTTTGGCATACTTGTATACTATGTGGGTAGTGCTTAATACAATGTGGGTATTGCTATATAATGTGTTTGCATTGTATACTTTGTGGGTAGTGCTTAATACAATGTGGGTATTGCTATATTCTGTTTTGGCGTACTTGTATACTATGTGGGTAGTGCTTTATATGATGTGGTTATTGCTATATTCTGTTTTGGCGTACTTGTATACTATGTGGGTAGTGCTTAATACAATGTGGGTATTGCTATATTCTGTTTTGGCGTACTTGTATACTATGTGGGTAGTGCTTAATACAATGTGGTTATTGCTATATTCTGTTTTGGCGTACCTGTATACTATGTGGGTAGTGCTTAATACAATGTGGTTATTGCTAATTTCTGTTTTGGCGTACTTGTATACTATGTGGGTAGTGCTTAATACAATGTGGTTATTGCTATATTCTGTTTTGGCCTACTTGTATACTATGTGGGTAGTGCTTAACCCCTTCACCCCCAAGGGTGGTTTGCACGTTAATGACCGGGCCAATTTTTACAATTCTGACCACTGTCTCTTTATGAGGTTATAACTCTGGAACGCTTCAACGGATCTGCGCGATTCTGAGACTGTTTTCTCGTGACATATTGTACTTCACGTTAGTGGTAAAATTTCTTCCATATAACTTGCGTTTATTTTTGAAAAAAAACGCAAATATGGCGAAAATTTTGAAAATTTTGCAATTTTCAAAATTTGAATTTTTATTCCCTTAAAACAGAGAAATATATCACACAAAATAGTTAAGAAATAACATTTCCCACATGTCTACTTTACATCAGCACAATTTTGGAACCAAAATTTTTTTTTGTTAGGAAGTTATAAGGGTTAAAAGTTGACCAGTGATTTCTCATTTTTACAACAAAATTTACAAAGCCATTTTTTTTAGGGACCACCTCACATTTGAAGTCACTTTGAGGGGTCTATATGGCAGAAAATACCCAAAAGTGACACCATTCTAAAAACTGCACCCCTCAAGGTACTCAAAACCACATTCAAGAAGTTTATTAACCCTTCAGGTGCTTCACAGGAACTAAAGCAACGTGGAAGGAAAAAATGAATATTTAACTTTTTAGCCACAAAAATGATCTTTTACAAACTTTTTTTTTATTTTCACAAGGGTAAAAGGAGAAAATGGACAGATAAGGTTGTTGTGCAATTTCTCCTGAGTACGCCAATACCCAATATGTGGGGGAAAACCACTGTTTGGGCACACGGCAGAGCTCGTAAGGGAAGGAGCGCCGTTTGACTTTTTCAAACTAAAATTGGCTGGAATTGAGATTGGACGCCATGTCGCGTTTGGAGAACCTCTGATGCGCCTAAACAGTGGAAACCCCCCACAAGTGACACCATTTTGGAAACTAGACCCCCTAAGGTACTTATCTAGATCTGTTGTGAGCACTTTGAACCCCAAGTGTTTCACAAAAGTTTATAATGCCTGGGTGTGAAAAAAAAACACAATTTTCCACAAAAATAATTTTTTAGTCCCAAAATTTTTGAATTTTCCCAGGGAAATTGGACCCCAAAAGTTGTTGTCCAATTTGTCCTGAGTACGCTGATACCCCATATGTGGGGGGGGGGAAACTGTTTGGGCGCACGGCAGGGCTTGGAAAGGAAGTAGTAACGTTTTGGAATGCAGACGTTGATGGGGGTCATGTTCCGTTTGCAGTGCCCCAGATGAGCCTAAACAGTGGAAACCCCCCACAAATGACCCCATTTTGGAAACTAGACCCCCTAAGGAACTTATCTAGATCTTTGGTGAGCACTTTGAACCCCCAAGTGCTTCACACAAGTTTATAATGCCCGGGCACGAAAATAAAAAATCCTATTTTTTCCCACAAAAATTATCTTTTAGTCACTAATTTTTTATTTTCCCAAGGGTAACAGGAGAAATTGGACCACATAAGTTGTTGTGCAATTTGTCTTGAGTACGCTGATACCCCATATGTGGGGGGAACCACTGTTTGGGCGCACGGCAGAGCTCGAAAGGGAAGGAGCACCATTTGACTTTTTCCAACCAAAATTGGCTGGAATTGAGATTGGATGCCATGTTGCATTTGGAGAGCCCCTGATGTGCCTAAACAGTGGAAACCCCCCACAAATGACCCTTTTGGAAACTAGACCCCCTAAGGGACTTTTCTAGATCTTTGGTGAGCAATTTGAACCCCCAAGTGCTTCACACAAGTTTATAACGTAGAGCCGTAAAATTTAAAAATCATATTTTTTCCACAAAAATGATCTTTTCACCCCAATTTTTATTTTTCCAAGGGTAACAAGACTCCAAAAGTTATTGTGCAATTTGTCCTGAGTGCGCTGATACCCCATATGTGGGAGTAAACCACTGTTTGGGTGCATGGCAGAGTTTGGAAGGGAAGGAGCGACGTCTGACTTTTTCAACGCAGAATTGGCTGGACGCCATGTCGTGTTTGGAGAGCTCCTGATCTGCCTAAACAGTGGAAACCCCCATAATTGACACCATTTTGGAAACTAGACCCCTCAAGGAACTTATCTAGATGTGTGGTGAGAACTTTGAACCCCCAGGTGTTTCACTAAAGTTTATAACGTACAGCCGTAAAATAAAAAATCTTTTTTTTTTTTTTTACAAAAATGATTTTTTTCGTCCCCAATATTTTATTTTCACAAGGGTAACAGAAGAAATTGGAACCCAAAAGTTGTTGTCCAATTTGTCCTGAGTACGCTGATACCCAATATGTTGGAGAAAACTACTGTATGGGCACACGTCGGGGCTCGGAAGGGAAGTAGTGACGTTTTGGATTGTAGACTTTGATGGAATGGTCTGGGGGCGTCATGTCGCATTTGGAGAGCCCCTGATGCGCCTAAACAGTGGTAATCCCCAACAAGTGACCCCATTTTGGAAAGTAGACCCCACAAGGAACTTATCTAGATGTGTGGTGAGCGCTATGAAGCCCCAAGTGCTTCACAGAAGTTTATAATGTACAGCCGTAAAAACAAAAAAATCATTTTTTTTTTACAAAAATGATATTTTCGCCCCCAGTTTTTTATTTTCCCAAGGGTAACAGAAGAAATAGGACAAATTGCACAATGACTCTTGGGGTCCAGAGTACGCTGATACCCCATATGTGGGGATAAACTACTGTTTGGACGAATGGCAGAGCTCAGAAGTGAAGGAGCACCGTTTGACTTTTTCAACGCAGAATTGGCTGGAATTGAGATCAGACGCCATATCACATATGGAGAGCCCCTGATGTGCCTAAACAGTGGAAACCCCCCAATTCTAACTCCAACCCTAACCCCAACACACCCCTAACTGTTATGTTTCGGTAGCTGAGGAGTGCAGGTAAAAAAGGCAATACACCAGAGGAGTTGGAATCTATGAGATTGCAGTACCCTGACTAACCACCGCAACTAGAGGCAGCCGTGGAGCGTTCCTACGTTGGTCCTAGACGCCTCGTCACAGCCTGAGAAACTAACTACACCTAAAGATAGAAATAGGAAAGCTATCTGCCCCGGAGCAGAACCCCAAAGATAATAGAAAGCCCCCAAACATGTAATGGCGGTTAGACAAGAGGAAATACTGACACAGAAAGAAAATAGTATGAGCAAACGCTGGGGCCCAAACTATCTAAATAGAAAAGGATAGGAAGGGTACTTACTGCAACCCCAGAAAACCCTGAAAAGCACCAACTCTACTAATTTCAAAATCACCTGAGATCACACGACCTCTACCACCTAAATTAGTTCTCTGGTGTAACAAAATCAAAACAGCAGCCACTGAAAAAACTGGAAAAAGCAAAAGTACAAAACTCAGTGGCTGAACCAAACTGAGAGGGCAAAAGCCCCCGGAGGGGACCCTGAAGGCCCCCACAGAAGTGCAGGACAAAATGCAAAATATAGCACAAACACAAAAGAAGAAAATGTCTTATCTGATAGCAGGAGATGCAGACACGACACAGCAGGCTACAAGGGAAACTGGAAAGAAGGATTCAGACCAGAACAATTGATCACCGGCAACCCTGATGGGAAAATGACTCCCTTACATAAGACCAATCAGTAACACCTGATTCCCAGTCCTCACAATCTTCACTAGCACCGCTTGTAACCACCAGAGGGAGCCTCTGCTCAGAACTCATCTCAAACCCATTCACAACAGTACCCCCCCCTTGAGGAGGGGTCACCGAACCCTCATTTGAGCAACCAGGTCGGTCAGGATGAGTTCTATGATACGCACGGATAAGTCTCCTAGCATGGATGTCCGAAGCAAACACCCAAGAATTGTCTTCCTGACCATAACCTCTCCATTTAACCAAATACTGGAGTTTCCGTCTAGAAAAACGAGAATCCAATATTTTCTCAACCACATACTCCAGATTGCCCTCAACCAAAACAGGGTCAGGAGGCACAGCAGCAGGAACCACTGGCTCAACAAACCTCTTCAACAAGGACTTGTGGAACACGTTATGGATCTTAAATGTCCCTGGAAGAAGCAAACGAAAAGAAACAGGATTAATAATCTCCATGATCTTATAAGGTCTAATGAACCTAGGCTTAAATTTAGGAGATGCTACTCTCATAGGAATATTCTTTGAGGACAACCAGACCAAGTCCCCCACTTTAAACCGAGGACCATCAGTCCTATGCCCGTTAGCAAACCGCTGGACCTTCTCCTGAGAGAGGGACAACCTCTCCACTACCTGGTCCCAAATCTGTTGCATACGCTCCACAACAGAGTCAACACCTGGACAGACAGAAGCCTCCGTCTGTCCTGAAGAAAATCGAGGGTGAAACCCAGAATTACAGAAAAACGGAGACATCAAAGTGGCAGAGCTAGCCCTATTATTAAGAGCAAACTCATTTAAAGGCAAAAAAGAGACCCAGTCATCCTGATCAGCAGACACAAAGCATCTTAGATAAGTCTCCAATGTCTGGTTTGTTCTCTCAGTTTGACCATTGGTCTGAGGATGAAATGCCGAGGAGAAAGACAATTGAACACCCAGTTTAGAACAAAAAGTCCTCCAAAATCTGGAAACAAACTGGACTCCTCTGTCAGACACAATGTTCTCAGGAATGCCGTGTAAACGAACCACGTGCTGAAGGAACAACGGCACCAATTCAGAGGAGGAAGGCAACTTAGGTAATGGCACAAGATGTATCATTTTGGAAAACCTATCACAAATTACCCAGATGGTGGTCATTCTCTGAGAAACAGGAAGATCGAAATGAAATCCATAGAGATATGGGTCCATGGTCTCTTGGGCACAGGCAATGGCATCAACAAACCACTAGAGCGAGAGCAAGGCTTGGAGCGAGAGCAAGTCCCGCAGGACTGCACAAATTCCCTGACATCACGAGACAAGGTAGGCCACCAAAAGGACCGACTAACCAAGTCTCTGGTACCAAAAATTCCGGGATGCCCAGCCAATGCAGAACAATGAATCTCAGACATCACACTCTTTTTCCATTGGTCCGGGACAAACAATTTTCCAACAGGGCAGCGCTCGGGCCTATCCTCCTGACACCCCTCCAGAGCAAATCTCAAATTGGGCGAGATGGCGGAAAGAACTACACCCTCTTTCAAAATAACAGAAGGATCAGATAACTCAGGAGAGTCCGCAAGGAAACTCCTCGAGAGGGCATCCGCCTTAACATTCTTAGTGCCAGGAAGAAAGGAAACCACAAAATTAAAACGTGTGAAAAACAAGGCCCACCTGGCCTGTCTAGGATTGAGTCGCTTGGCAGATTCCAGATAGACCAGATTCTTATGGTCCGTAAGGACCACCACCTGATGTTTGGCTCCCTCCAGCCAATGTCTCCACTCTTCAAAAGCCCACTTCATGGCCAATAACTCCTGATTACCCACGTCATAATTACGTTCAGTAGGAGAAAATTTTCGAGAGAAAAAGGCACAAGGGTTACTTTTAGAGGTCTCTGGATCTTTTTGGGACAAAACGGCACCTGCCCCAATTTCAGAGGCATCAACCTCCACCTGAAATGGCAGAGAAACATCAGGCTGCCGTAGAACAGGAGCAGAAGTGAATCTCTGCTTAAGTTCCTGAAATGCAGAGATTGCCTCAGGAGGCCAATTCACCACATCAGAACCCTTTCTGGTCAAATCAGTTAATGGTTTAACAATAACCGAGAAATTACCAATAAATTTACGATAAAAATTGGCAAAACCCAAAAATCTCTGAAGAGCCTTTAATGAAGTAGGTTGGACCCAATCACAGATGGCCTGAACCTTGACCGGGTCCATTTCAATAACAGATGGGGACAAAATGAATCCCAGAAATGAGATCCTCTGTACGCCAAAAAGACACTTTGATCCCTTCACATACAGAGCATTCTCTCTCAAAATCTGGAATACAGTTCGAACATGTTTCACATGAGAGTCCCAGTCATTAGAAAAAATCAAGATATCATCCAAATAAACAATCAGAAATTTGTCCACAAAATCCCTGAAAATGTCATTCATGAAGGACTGGAAGACGGAAGGAGCATTAGTGAGCCCAAAGGGCATCACTAGGTACTCAAAATGCCCTTCAGGGGTATTGAATGCCGTCTTCCATTCATTCCCGTGCTTAATGCGAATAAGGTTATACGCCCCCCTGAGGTCAAGCTTGGTAAACCAAGTAGCGTTTTTCACCCTGGAAAACAGGTCAGAAATCAAGGGTAACGGGTATTGATATTTCACAGTAATATTGTTCAAGAGACGATAATCAATACACGGCCTTAATGAACCATCTTTTTTGGCCACAAAGAAAAAACCGGCACCTAAGGGTGAAGAGGATGGTCTGATATGACCCTTCTCCAATGATTCCTTGATATAAGACCGCATAGCGTCATGTTCAGGTACAGACAAGTTAAAAAGGCGACCTTTAGGGAATTTACTACCCGGCACTAATTCAATAGCGCAGTCATAGCTCCTATGGGGAGGCAAGGATGCAGATTTACTTTCGCTAAACACATCAGAAAAATCAATCAAAAAGTCAGGAACATCCTGAGCCTGGGGGGAGGCAGAAAAAACAGGAGTGTTGGTATTAACACATTGGCAGCCCCAACTGGTTACAGACACAGATTTCCAATCCAAAACAGGATTATGAGACTGTAACCAAGGGAAACCCAGCACGATAATGTCATGCAGATTATATAGAACCAAAAATTTGCAGCACTCCTGGTGATCAGGTTCAACCCTCATTATCACCTGAGTAGAAAACTGGGGTTTATTCTCAGCCAAAGGGGTAGAATCGATCCCCAGTAGGGGAATAGACTTCTGTAGGGGTATCAAGGGAAACCCACAACGTTTAGCAAAATCATAATCCATCAGGTTAATAGCTGCTCCAGAATCAACGAAAGCCTGAGCAGAAAATGAGGACAGAGAGCATATCAGAGTGACAGTTAATAAAAACTTAGTCTGAACACTACCCAAGACAACTGAGCGTGCAAAACGTCTTCCCCGCTTAGGGCAGACTGAAATAGCATGAGAGGCATCACCACAGTAGAAACATAATCCATTGCGCTTTCGAAACTCATGACGCTGTGCCCCAGACACCACTCTATCACACTGCATGGGTTCAGAAGCTGGTTCACAAGGCAACACCATTCCACGCATACTTCTCCGCTCACGCAAACGTCTGTCAATTTGAATCGCTAATGACATAGAATCATTGAGACCAGAGGGGACAGGGAATCCCACCATAACATCCTTTACATTATCTGACAGACCCTTCCGGAAAAGGGCCGCCAAAGCGTCGTCATTCCATTTGGTCAGGACTGCCCACCTACGGAATCTCTGACAGTATAACTCAGCGTCATCAAGCCCCTGATTTAATGCCAACAAGGCTTTTTCAGCTTGATCAGTGACATTAGGCTCATCGTACAATAACCCGAAAGCCTGAAAAAATGCATCAACATCACTCAAAACAGGATCCCCAGGTATCAGGGAAAAAGCCCAATCCTGAGGATCGCCGCGCAGGAGAGAGATGATAATTTGAACCTGCTGCGCTGCGTTTCCTGAGGACTTAGATTTTAAGGCAAAAAACAATTTACAATTATTTTTGAAATTCTGAAACTTAGCTCGATCCCCTAAAAACAAATCTGGCATGGGGATCCTAGGTTCCACAACAGGCAACCTAGCAAGATATGCAGCAATACTCCGAACCTCAGTGGCAAGCTGATCCACACGGCCAGACAACTGTGCAAACTCCATTGGGAGAAAAGATCCTCCCCAGCACCCAGAGATACAGAGGGAAAAAAATGCAACAAACAGAAAAATATCTCTGAAACTCTGACAACCTTTTTCTTTCACAATATTTTTTCCCTTCTGTGAGTACCATACAATTTTCAATTTTTAGGCCGGTGATATAGTTATGTTTCGGTAGCTGAGGAGTGCAGGTAAAAAAGGCAATACACCAGAGGAGTTGGAATCTATGAGATTGCAGTACCCTGACTAACCACCGCAACTAGAGGCAGCCGTGGAGCGTTCCTACGTTGGTCCTAGACGCCTCGTCACAGCCTGAGAAACTAACTACACCTAAAGATAGAAATAGGAAAGCTATCTGCCCCGGAGCAGAACCCCAAAGATAATAGAAAGCCCCCAAACATGTAATGGCGGTTAGACAAGAGGAAATACTGACACAGACAGAAAATAGTATGAGCAAACGCTGGGGCCCAAACTATCTAAATAGAAAAGGATAGGAAGGGTACTTACTGCAATCCCAGAAAACCCTGAAAAGTACCAACTCTACTAATTTCAAAATCACCTGAGATCACACGACCTCTACCACCTAAATTAGTTCTCTGGTGTAACAAAATCAAAACAGCAGCCACTGAAAAAACTGGAAAAAGCAAAAGCACAAAACTCAGTGGCTGAACCAAACTGAGAGGGCAAAAGCCCCCGGAGGGGACCCTGAAGGCCCCCACAGAAGTGCAGGACAAATGCAAAAATATAGCACAAACACAAAAGAAGAAATTGTCTTATCTGATAGCAGGAGATGCAGACACGACACAGCAGGCTACAAGGGAAACTGGAAAGAAGGATTCAGACCAGAACAATTGATCACCGGCAACCCTGATGGGAAAATGACTCCCTTATATAAGACCAGTCAGTAACACCTGATTCCCAGTCCTCACAATCTTCACTAGCACCGCTTGTAACCACCAGAGGGAGCCTCTGCTCAGAACTCATCTCAAACCCATTCACAACACCTAACCCTAGTCCCAACCCTAACCACAAACCTAACCCTAACACACCCTAATCCCAACCCTAACCCTAATCCTAACTTTAGCGCCAACCCTAACCCTAACCCTAATGGGAAAATGGAAATAAATTCATTTTTTTTATTTTATTATTTTTCCCTAACTAAGGGGGTGATAAAAGGGGTCTGATTTACTATTTATAGCGGGTTTTTATGATTGGCAGCTGTCACGCTAAAAGACGCTTTTTATTGCAAAAAATATTTTTTTGCATCGCCACATTTTGAGAGCTATAATTTTTGCATAATTTGGCCCACAGAGTCATGTGAGGTCTTATTTTTTGCGGTACGAGTTGACATTTTTGATCGCTTTTTATTTCGATTTTTGGGAAGTTAGAATGAACAAAAATCAGCAATTCATGAATTTCTTTTAGGGGAGGCGTTTATACCGTTCCGCGTGTGGTAAAATTGATAAAGCAGTTTTATTCTTCGGGTCAGTACGATTACGGCGATACCTCATTTATATCATTTTTTTTAGGTTTTGGCGCTTTTATAGAATAAAAACAATTTTATATAAAAAATAATTATTTTTGCATCGCTTTATTCTGCGAGCTATAACTTTTTTATTTTTTCGCTGATGATGCTGTATGGCGGCTCGTTTTTTGCGGGACAAGATGACGTTTTCAGCGGTACCATGTTTATTTATATCGGTCTTTTTGATCGCGTGTTATTCCACTTTTTGTTTGGCAGTATGATGATAAAGCATTGATTTTTTGCTTTTTTTTTTTTTTTTTTTTAAGGGGTTCGCTAAAGGGGTTAACTAGTGGGACAGTTTTATAGGGAGGGTCGTTACGGACGCGGCGATACCAAATATGTGTACTTTTATTGTTTTGTTTTTTTTTATTTACAGGAAGAAATGAATTTATTGGGGAATATTTTTTTTTTATTATTTATTTTGCATTTTTTTTAAAACATGTTTATTTTTATTTTTTTAACTTTTTTACTTTGTCCCAGGGTGGGACATCACTGTATTTTATCAGATCGCTGGTGTGACAGTGTGCACAGCACTCTGTCACACCAGCGATCTCTCAGGCAGTGCAGGACGCTTCCTCATCGCCTGCTCTCAGTAGGCACTGAGGAAGCCGCCTCCCTCCAGGACCCCGGCACCATCTTGGATCCGGGTCCTGGGAGGGAGGAAGCCCTCAGAACAGCGCGATCACATCGCGCTGGTCTGAGGGTCTCAGGAGGGCGCGCAGGGAGCCCCCTATGACGTACTATCGCCTATGACGTACTATCCCGTCCATGGTCAGATTGGCACGGGTTTCATGGACGGGATAGTACGTCTGATGTCAGAGAGGGGTTAATACAATGTGGGTATTGCTATATTCTGTTTTGGCGTACTTGTATACTATGTGGGTAGTGCTTAATACAATGTGGGTATTGCTATATTCTGTTTTGGCGTATCTCCAATTGTTATACCTGAGTTCTGCAATGTAATGCTGTGATTGTGAGCTAAATGTTTTTTTCTTTTTTGTTTACAGATTCCTTGCAAGTGGAGAATCACTCTCCTCACTCCATTTTCAATTTAGAATGGGAATCTCTACAATATCGGGCATCATCAAGCACACCTGCCGTGCACTGTGGGACTGTTTGGTCACTGTATTTCTGCCTGAACCTACTACACAACGGTGGATCCAAACTGCGGAGAAGTTCCAACAGATCTGCCAGTTTCCTAATTGTCTTGGAGCTGTTGATGGGAAACATGTCCGGATTGTCAAGCCAGCGGGAACAGGATCCGAATATTTTAATTACAAGAAATATTTCTCGGTTGTCCTGATGGCCATCGCTGACGCAGAATACAAGTTCATAACTGTGGACATTGGGGCATATGGACGATCTAATGATTCCCAGGTGTTCAAACTTTCTGCGATGGGACGTCGACTGTATGGGAACGCCTTCTATTTCCCAGCCCCTAGGCCGCTGCCTCAAACCACTGGGCCACCTATGCCTTTTGTGTGTGTTGGTGATGAGGCATTCCAGCTCTCTGAACATCTATTAAAACATTATGCCAGCAGAGGACTGACCCATACAAAACATATTTTTAATTACAGGCTCACAAGAGCAAGAAAAATGGTGGAGTGCACTTTTGGAATCCTGACTGCAAAGTGGCGTGTACTATTGACTGCGATAAATCTAAAGACTGACACTGTGGACGAAGTAATAAAAGCGTGCGTGGTCCTGCATAATTTTGTGATATGCAAAGAACAGATTTCCAATGAGGACCACTTGCAAGAAACCACATTACACGATAATCAGAATAATAGCAATCGCAGTTCAGTGGCTGTTTCAAGGATGAGGGACAGATTTGCAGAATATTTTATTTCACCAGAAGGACTAGTAGACTGGCAGGATGACCGTGTTTGAGAAATTGGTGATTACTGTAACCGAAGTCATGTACTGTAAAAAGAAGTCTAACTTGTTTTTTCTTTTTTTTCTCTGTTATGTTTGTTTGTTATACCCTAAATATATGTAATGTTGTTACTGTCTTTTACCTTGTTACTGTACTTAATCTTTATTTTTACAGATGTAACCTTACATAATATGTTACATTAGAAAGAAATGACAGACAAAATTTTAATCAACCAATTCAACTTTTATTGACCCTTTTTTTAACCAGTTTGCTAAATTTTATTTGAAATTTTTTTTTTAATAAAATTGGTAATTTTGCATAAAATGACTGATTGTCTTTTTTTAAAAAATGTTAAATATGTTACAATGTAGTGTAGGGGTGGGGTGGACATACTATTGGAGGGGCTGCGGGACACTTCGACCATGGGAGTGTGTAGAGAGGACTGGGATGCTGGTGGGGAAGGAACAGTAAGAGGTGAAGGGGTGGAAAGAGTTAAAGAATGGGAGGACAAGTTGGAGGCAGAATCGGTGATGGGTGGTGGAGTGGAGGGTGGGGCAGAGACTGGAGGAGCAGGTGATATGGTAGGGAATTGGAAGGGGGAAGGAGATTGGTAAGAGGTGGGAGTGTGGTACGGGGTAGGTGGTTGGTACGGGGTAGGTGGCTGGTACTGGGGAGGTTGCTGGTACTGGAGAGGTGACTGGAGTTGTTGAGGTGACTGGAGTTGTTGAGGTGGCTGTAGTTGGTGAGATGGCTGAAGTTGTTGAGGTGGCTGGAGTTGGGAAGGTGGCTGGTGGGAAAGTGTGGTGGGAAGGTGGCTGGAGTTGGGAAGGTGGCTGGAGTTGGGAAGGTGGCTGGAGTTGGGAAGGTGGCTGGAGTTGGGAAGGTGGCTGGAGTTGGGAAGGTGGCTGGAGTTGGGAAGGTGGCTGGTACTGGGGAGGTTGGTGATAGTGGGGAGGTTGCTGGAACTAGGGAGGTGGCTGATACTGAATAGGAGGGGGAGGAGGGACGGCGGCTGGAGGGGGGGAGGTGGAGGAACGACTGGGGTGGATAGAGGATGGGAGATAACCTGCACTACAGCAACGTGGCACGTATGCATTACATACAGTCATGGCCAAAAGTTTTGAGAATGACACAAATATTAATTTTTACAAAGTCTACTGCTTCACTTTTTCTAATGGCAATTTGCATATACTCCAGAATGTTATAAAGAGTGATCAGCTTAACAGCAATTACTTGCAAAGTCAATATTTGGCTAGAAAATGAACTTTATCCCCCAAAACACATTTCAACATCATTGCAGCCCTGCCTTAAAAGGACCAGCTAACCTCTTTTCAGTGATTGCTCCATTAACACAGGTGTGGGTGTTGATGAGGACATGGCTGGAGATCAATCTGTCACTGTGCAGTAAACAGAAAAAAAAGGGCAATGAATACATGGACACAATCATGCCCCTGGCTGAAACACAAAAGTAAAGTTTTGGGTTATGGGGTGTGAGATATTTACCGTCTGCTGCATGCTGCAATGTCACGCTGCTCTCCGGCTTCAGTGTCATCTGGTGGTGGTGCTGTAGCAGCCTCCGGCCTCCGATGATGTCCTCTGCTGTGGAATAAAAATAAAAAAAAATACAAAAAAATAATGTATACAATCATGGCCCGTGCTGAAAGACAAAAGATCCGTTTGGGGTTATGGGGTGTGAGATATTTACCGTCTGCTGGATGCTGCAATGTCACGCTGCTCTCCGGCTTCAGTGTCATCTGGTGGTGGTGCTGTAGCAGCCTCTGGTCTCCGATGATGTCCTCTGCTGTGGAATAAATAGAAAAAAAATCACAAAAAAAAATGTATACAATCATGGCCCGTGCTGAAAGACAAAAGTTCCGTTTGGGGTTATGGGGTGTGAGATATTTACCGTCTGCTGGATGCTGCAATGTCCCGCTGCTCTCCGGCTTCTGTGTCATCTGGTGGTGGTGCTGTAGCAGCTTCCGGCCTTCGATGATGTCCTCTGCTGTGGAATAAATATAAAAAATTTGCAATGAATACATGTATACAATCAAGGCCCGTGCTGAAAGACAAAAGTTCCGTTTTGGGTTATGGGGTGTGAGATATTTACTGTCTGATGTATGCAGCAATGTCACGCAGCTCTCCGGCTTCTGTGTCATCTGGTGGTGGTGCTGTAGCAGCCTCCGGCCTCCGATGATGTCCTCTGCTGTGGAATAAATAGCAAAAATTTGCAATGAATACATGGACACAATCATATACATGATACATAGATCCAATCAAATATTTTTGCTGAATTCAGGATGAATTACGATATTTTCAAAGTATAGCACTTCCCTCATAGCATACAGCAATACCAACATAATAGACAAAAATGGCAACACTGTATATAGCAATAACTACATAGTATACAACTATGCCAAGACAGTATATAGCAAAACCCACATTGTATAAAGCACTACCCACATAGTATACAACTATGCCATCACTGAAGCACTACCCACATAGTATACTACTATGCCAAAACAGTATATAGCACTACCCACATAGTATACTACTATGCCAACACAGTATATAGCAATACATGCATAGTATACATCAATGCCAAAACAGTATATAGCACTACCCACATAGTATACTACTATGCCAACACAGTACAGTCAAGGCCAAAAGTTTTGAGAATGACACAAATATTAATTTTTACAAAGTCTACTGCTTCACTTTTTCTAATGGCAATTTGCATATACTCCAGAATGTTATAAAGAGTGATCAGCTTAACAGCAATTACTTGCAAAGTCAATATTTGGATAGAAAATGAACTTTATCCCCCAAACAACATTTCAACATCATTGCAGCCCTGCCTTAAAAGGACCAGCTAACCTCTTTTCAGTGATTGTTCCATTAACACAGCTGTGGGTGTTGATGAGGACATGGCTGGAGATCAATCTGTCATGATTAAGTAAGAATGACACCACTGGACACTTTAAAAGGAGGCTGATGCTTGGCATCATTGTTTCTCTTCTGTTAACCATGGTTATCTCTAAAGAAACACGTGCAGTCATCATTGCAATGCACAAAAATGGCCTAACAGGGAAGAGTATCGCAGCTAGAAAGATGGCACCTCAGTCAACAATCTATCGCATCATCAAGAACTTCAAGGAGAGAGGTTCCATTGTTGCCAAAAAGGCTCCAGGGCGCCCAAGAAAGACCAGCAAGCGCCAGGACCGTCTCTTAAAAGTGTTTCAGCTGCGGGATCGGGCTATCAGCAGTGCAGAGCTTGCTCAGGAATGGCAGCAGGCAGGTGTGAGTGCATCTGCACGCACTGTGAGGCGGAGACTCTTGGAGCAAGGCCTGGTCTCAAGGAGGGCAGCAAAGAAGCCACTTCTCTCCAGAAAAAACATCATGGACAGACTGATATTCTGCAAAAGGTACAGGCAGTGGACTGCTGAGGACTGGGGTAAAGTTATTTTCTCTGATGAATCCCCTTTTCGATTGTTTGGGACATCAGGAAAACGCCTCATTCGGAGAAGACAAGGTGAGCGCTACCACCAGTCAAGTCTCATGCCAACTGTTAAGCATCCTGAAACCATTCATGTGTGGGGTTGCTTCTCAGCCAAGGGAATCGGCTCTCTCACAGTCTTGCCTAAAAACACAGCCATGAATAAAGAATGGTACCAGAATGTCCTCCAAGAGCAACTTCTCCCAACCCTCCAAGAGCAGTTTGGCGATCAACAATGCCTTTTCCAGCATGATGGAGCACCTTGCCATAAAGCAAAGGTGATAACCAAATGGCTCAGGGAACAAAACAGAGATTTTTGGTCCATGGCCTGGAAACTCCCCAGATCTTAATCACATTGAGAACTTGTGGTCAATCATCAAGAGACGGGTGGACAAACAAAAACCTAAAAATTCTGACAAAATGAAAGCATTGATTGTGCAAGAATGGACTGCTATCAGTCAGGATTTGGTCTAGAAGTTGATTGAGAGCATGCCAGGGAGAATTGCAGAGGTCCTGAAGAAGAAGGGTCAACACTGCAAATATTGACTTGATGCATTAACTCATTCTAACTGTCAATATAAGCTTTTGTTACTCATATGTTTGCAATTATTATATTTCTGTCTGTGATAAAAACATCTGTCAAACACACATAAAAACCAGAGGGCAGCAGATCATGTGAAAATATAATATTTGTGTCATTCTCAAAACTTTTGGCCATGACTGTATATAGCAATACACGCATAGTATACATCAATGCCAAAACAGTATACAGCACTACCCACATAGTATACTACTATGCCAACACAGTATATAGCAATACACGCATAGTATACATCAATGCCAAAACAGTATATAGCACTACCCACATAGCATACTACTATGCCAACACAGTATATAGCAATACACGCATAGTATACATCAATGCCAAAACAGAATATAGCAATACCCACATTGTATTAAGCACTACCCACATAGTATACAAGTACGCCAAAACAGAATATAGCAATACCCACATTGTATTAAGCACTACCCACATAGTATACAAGTACGCCAAAACAGAATATAGCAATAACCACATTGTATTAAGCACTACCCACAAAGTATACAAGCAAACACATATATAGCAATACCACATTGTATTAAGCACTACCCACATAGTATACAAGTACGCCAAAACAGAATATGAATACCAATTGTATTAGCATACCACAAAGTAACAATGCAAATACATTAATAGCATACCACATGTATAAGCACTACCACATAGTATACAAGTACGCCAAAACAGAATATAGCAATAATCCACATTAATTAAAGCACTACCCACAAGTATACAATGCAAAACAAATATAGCAATACCCACATTGTATTAAGCACTACCCACATAGTATACAAGTACGCCAAAACAGAATATAGCAATAACCACATTATATAAAGCACTACCCACATAGTATACAAGTACGCCAAAACAGAATATAGCAATAACCACATTATATAAGCACTACCCACAATAGTATACAAGTACGCCAAAACAGAATATAGCAATAACCACATTATATAAAGCACTACCCACATAGTATACAAGTACGCCAAAACAGAATATAGCAATACCCACATTGTATTAAGCACTACCCACAAAGTATACAAGTACGCAAACACATTATATAGCAATACCCACATTGTATTAAGCACTACCCACATAGTAACAAGTACGCCAAACAGAATAAGCAATAACACATTGTATAAGCACTACCACAAATAACAAGCAAACACATTATATAGCAATACCCACATTGTAATAAGCACTACCCACATAGTATACAAGTACGCCAAAACAGAATATAGCAATAACCCACATTATATAAAGCACTACCCACATAGTATACAATGCCAAAACAATATAGCAATACCACATGTATTAAGCACTACCCACAAGTATACAATGCAACAATATAGCAATACCACATTGTATTAAGCATACCCACAAGTTACAATGCAAAACAATTAGCAACCACATTTATAAGCATACCCACATAGTATACAAGTACGCCAAAACAGAATATAGCAATACCACATTGTATTAAGCACTACCCAAAGTATACAATGCAAACACATTATATAGCAATACCCACATTGTATTAAGCATACCACTAGTATACAAGTACGCCAAAACAGAATATAGCAATACCACATGTATAGCATACCACAAGTATACAATGCAACAAATATAGCATACCACATTGTATAAGCACTACCCACAAGTATACAATGCAAAACAATATGCAATACCCACATTGTATTAAGCACTACCACATGTATACAATGCAAACAATATAGCATACACATGTATTAAGCACTACCCACAAGTAACAATGCAAAAATATAGCATACCACATTTATAAGCATACCCACATAGATACAAGTACGCCAAAACAGAATATGCAATACCACATTTATTAAGCACTACCACAAGTATACAATGCAACACAATATGCAATACCACATTTATTAAGCACTACCACATATATCAATACGCCAAAACAAATATAGCATACCACATTATTAGCACTACCCACAGTATACAATGCAAACAATATTAGCAATACCCACATGTATTAAGCACTACCCACAAGTATACAATGCAAACAATATAGCAATACCACATTGTATTAAGCACTACCCACAAGTATACAATGCAAACAAATATAGCATACCACATTGTATAAGCACTACCACAAGTATACAATGCAAACAATATAGCAATACCACATTATAAGCATACCCACATAGTATACAAGTACGCAAAACAGAATATAGCAATACCACATTGTATTAAGCATACCCACAAAGTATACAATGCAAACACATATATAGCAATCCCAATTGTATAAGCACTACCACATAGTATACAAGTACGCCAAAACAGAATATAGCAATACCACATTATTAAGCACTACCCGATCATAGTATAACAAGTACGCCAAACAGATATAGCAATACCACATTGTATTAAGCACTACCACAAAGTATACATGCAAACAATATTAGCAATACCCACATTTATAAGCACTACCCACATGTATACAAGTACGCCAAAACAGAATATAGCAATAACCACATTTATAAGCACTACCACAGTATACAATGCAACAAAATAGCAATACCACTTTATTAAGCACTACCCAAAGTATACAAGTGCAAAACAGAATTAGCAATACCAATTATTAAGCACTACCCACATAGTATACAAGTCGCAAAACAAATAAGAATACCACATTATAAGCACTACCCACAAAGTTACATGCAAACACAATTGCAATACCCACATTGTATAAGCATACCCACATAGTATACAATAGCCAAAACAGAATATAGCAATACCACATTGTATATAAGCACTACCCACAAGTACATACAAGCCAAACATAGTATATAGCAATAACCACCATTGTAATAAGCCTACCCACATGTATACAAGTACCCAAAACAGAATATAGCAATACCACATTGTATTAAGCACTACCCACAAGTATACAATGCAAAACAAATATAGCAATACCCACATTGTATTAAGCACTACCCACAAGTATACAAGTAGCCAAAACAAATATAGCAATACCCACATTATTAAAGCACTACCCACAATAGTATACAAGTACGCAAAACAGAATATAGCAATAACACATTTATTAAGCACTACCCACAAAGTATACATGCAAACACATTATATAGCAATACCCACATTGTATTAAGCATACCCAATAGTATACAAGTACGCCAAAACAGAATATAGCAATAACCACATTGTATTAAGCACTACCCACAAAGTATACAAGTACGCAAAACATATAGCAATAACCACATTTATTAAAGCACTACCCACAATATACAAGTACGCCAAAACAGAATATAGCAATACCACATTGTATAAGCACTACCACATAGTATACAAGTAGCCAAAACAAATATAGCAATAACCACATAATAAGCATACCCACATAGTATACAAGTACGCCAAAACAGAATAAGCAATACCCACATTATATAAGCACTACCCATAGTATACAAGTACGCCAAAACAGAATATAGCAATAACCACATTATATAAAGCACTACCCACATAGTATACAAGTACGCCAAAACAGAAAATAGCAAATAACCACTTTATTAAAGCACTCCCCATAGTAACAATACGCCAAAACAGAAAAGCAATAACCACATTATATAAAGCACTACCCACATAGTATACAAGTACCCAAAACAGAATATACAATCCCACATTGTTTTAAACCCCCTTCACCCCCAAGGGTGGTTTGCACGTTAATGACCGGCCAATTTTTAAAATTTCGCCACTGTCTCTTTATGAGGTTATAACCTGGAACGCCTTCAACGACTTCGGTTCTGAATTGTTTTCTCATACATATTGTACTTCACGAAGAAAAAATTTCTTCGATATAACTTGCGTTTATTTTGAAAAAAACGCAAAAGGCAAAAATTTTTAAAAAATTTTGAAAATTTTTTTTCAAACTTTGAAATTTTTATTCCCTTAAAACAGAGAAATATATCACCAAATAGTTAAGAAAAACATTTCCCAAAGCTACTTTACATCAGCACAATTTTGGGGAACCCAAAAATTTTTTTTTTTTGGGAAGTTAAAGGGTTAAAAGTTGACCAGCGATTTCTCATTTTTACAAAAAATTTACAAAGCCATTTTTTTTTTAGGGACCACCTCTCATTTGAATACTTTGAGGGTCTATATGGCAAAAATACCAAAAGTGACACCTTTCTAAAAACTCCCACCCCTCAAGTACTCAAAACCACATTCAAGAAGATTAAAAAAACCCTTCAGGTGCTTCACAGGAACTAAAGCAACGGGAAGGAAAAAATAATTTTTTAACTTTTTAGCCACAAAAAGTCTTTTACAAACTTTTTTTTTTTCACAAGGGAAAAAGGAGAAAATGGACAATAAGGTTGTTTGCAATTTCCCTAGTACCCAATACCCAATATGTGGGGAAAACCACTGTTTGGGCACACGGCGAGCTCGAAAGGGAAGGAGCCCGTTTGACTTTTTCAAACTAAAATTGGCTGGAATTGAGATTGGACCCATGTCGTTTTTTGGAGAGCCCCTGATGCGCCTAAACAGTGGAAACCCCCACAAGTGACACCTTTTGGAAAATAATACCCCCAAGACTTATCAGATCTGTTGTGAGCACTTTGAACCCCCAATGTTTCACAAAAGCTTATAAGCCTGGGTGTGAAAAAAAAAAAAACAATTTTCCCAAAAATGAAATTTTTAGTCCCAAATTTTTGAATTTTCCCCCAAAGGGAAATTTTGGCCCCAAAAGTGTTGTCCAATTTGTCCCCTGATACGCGATACCCCATATGTGGGGGGGGGAAACGTTTGGGGCACAGCAGGGCTTGGAAAGGAAAATAGTAACGTTTTGGAATGCGACTTGATGGGGTCATTTTCCTTTGCAGTGCCCCGAGAGCCTAACAGGAAACCCCCCCACAATGACCCCATTTTGGGAAACATACCCCCTAAGGAACTTACTAATCTTTGGTAGCACTTGAACCCCCAAGTGCTTCACACAAGTTTTTTAATGCCCGGCATGAAAAAAAAAATCCTATTTTTTTCCCACAAAAATTATCTTTTTTTCACTAATTTTTTATTTTCTTAAGGGTAACAAGAAATTGGACCACATAATTGTTGTCCAATTTTCCTGATTACCTTAACCCCATATGTGGGGGGAACCCGTTTTGGGCGCACGGCAAGCCGAATGAAAGCACCATTTTACTTTTTCCAACCAAAATTGGCTGGAATTGAGTTGGATGACATGTTTTTCATTTTGAGAGCCCGATGTGCCTAAAAAGTGGAAAACCCCCCACAAATGACCCCCTTTTTTTAAACTGACCCCCTAAGGGACTTTTCTAGATCTTGTAGCAATTTAAACCCCCAAATCTTCACACAAGTTTATAACGTAGAGCCAAAATTTTAAAATCATATTTTTTCCCAAAAATTTATCTTTTCACCCCAATTTTTATTTTTCCAAGGGTAACAAGACTCCAAAAGTTATTGTGCAATTTGTCCTAGTGGCGATCCCCTATGTGGGGGGAAACCACTGTTTTGGGGGCATGGCAGAGTTTGGAAAAGGAAGGAGCCCGTCTACTTTTTCAACGCAGAATTGGCTGGACGCCATTGTCTGTTTTGGAGAGCTCCGATCTGCCAAACAGTTGGAAACCCCCATAAATGACGCCATTTTGGAAACTAGACCCCCAAGGAATTATCTAAATTTTGGGGGAGAACTTTTAACCCAAGGTGTTTCACTAAAGTTTATAACGTACAGCCTAAAATAAAAAATTTTTTTTTTTTTTTTTTTTTACAAAATGATTTTTTCGTCCCCAAAATTTTTTTTTCACAAGGGAACAGAAAAATTGGAACCCAAAAAATTTTTTCCAATTTGCCCCAGTACGCGATACCCAAATGTGGAGAAAACTACTGTATGGGGGCACGTCAGGGGGCGGGAAAGGGGAAATAGTGACGTTTTTTGGTTGCAGACTTTGAGGAAGGCGGGGGCTCTGTCGATTTGGGGGGCCCCCCATGCGCCTAAACAGGGAAATCCCCAAAAGTGACCAATTTTGGAAAAAAAAAAACCCCCCAAGGAACTTATCTAGATTGGGGGAGGGCTATGAACCCCAAGTCTTCACAGAAGTTTTTTAATTTTACCGTAAAAACAAAAATCATTTTTTTTTTACAAAAAGATATTTTTTGCCCCCATTTTTTATTTTCCCCCAAAGGGAGCAAAGAAATAGGGCAAAGCACAAAAAATCTTGGGGGCCCAAATACGCTGAACCCCATATGTGGGATAAAAAACGTTTTGGGCGCATGGGGGAGCTGAGAATGAGGGCCCCTTTGGGCTTTTTCAACGCAGAATGGCTGGAATTGGATAACGCCATGTCCCTTTTTGGAGAGCCCCATGTGCCAAAACACGGAAACCCCCCAATT
>JARQOD010000005.1:414853950-414873692 GCA_033576555.1 Oophaga sylvatica
AGAATGGCCAAGAAAAAGTCATCGCATATGCCAGCAGAAAACTCAGGCCAACTGAGAGGAATCCGGAAAATTATAGCAGCTTCAAGCTGGAGTTTCTGGCGTTGGTCTGGGCCATTACTGAAAGATTTAAGCATTATCTGGCCTCCAATCGGTTCACTGCGTTTACAGATAACAACCCCTTAACGCACCTGGAAACCGCCAAGCTGGGTGCCATGGAGCAGCGTTGGATGGCTCGGTTGTCCAATTACCAGTTTACTATCAAGTACCGGGCAGGTCGAAAGAATGCTAATGCTGACGCGTTGTCCCGAAGGCCGCATGACTCTGACACGGAAGAAGAATCGGACGACCTGGAAGAATTGAGCTCCCTGCGTTCCATCGAAATGGGGTAGTCCACGAGCATCGAGTCCACAGAAAGCAGTATGGTGCAACATTAAATCCTTTACCCCATCACAGTTGGAAAGAGACTCAGGACAGCGATCCAGTGGTCAGCCGTATCAAGGAGTTGTTAAGACAGGAAGGTTCCTCCTTGGAAAAGGATGCACCTATGTCAGCAAAGCTCCTGTGGAACGAGAAAAGCAGGTTGTTCCTATACCGTGAGAAGTTGTGCAGGAGATACGTCAACCCCAGAACCCATGAGATGGTCTGGCAAATAGTGGTCCCCAAGGCAGACGTCCCAATGGTGTTGGAAGCGTACCACGATCAAGCAGGACACTTTGGCTGGAGAAAGCTGGAGACCCTGTTGAGATGCCGGTTCTACTGGGTAGGGATGCGCAGCTCCATC
The DNA here is from genome assembly GCA_033576555.1 of Oophaga sylvatica. NCBI lineage: Eukaryota > Metazoa > Chordata > Amphibia > Anura > Dendrobatidae > Oophaga > Oophaga sylvatica. Next base: position 414,854,732 of record JARQOD010000005.1, read on the forward strand.
GAGAGGTGGTGTCGAAACTGTGGACCCTGTGGTCTCAGAAGAAAGGACTACGGTAGTCAGAAGGCACCCCTGCAACCTATCCGGACGACTCGTCCCCTGGAGATTGTGGCCCTGGACCACGTCAAATTGTCGCCAAGTAGATCTGGATACTCATACGCCTTGACCATGGTGGACCATTACTCCAGATTTCTGGTGGTTGTTCCAGTTAAGGACCAGACCGCAGTGACGGCAGCGAAAACCTTTCAAGCAAGCTTTTGCAGACCGCATGGGTATCCGGAGCAAGTATTAACCGATCAGGGACCTGCTTTCGAAGCCGATCTATTCAAGGAATTCTGTCACATGTACGGGTGTAAGAAAATTAGAACAACACCATACCACCCTCAAACCAACGGTCTTTGCGAGAAAATGAACCATATCGTCCTTGATTTGTTGAGATCCATACCGTTGGAAGATAGGAATCGATGGCCGGACTTACTACCTGATTTGGTTGATTTGTATAACCATATACCTGTAAGTTCAACTAACTGCACTCCAGCCTATCTTATGAGAGCAAGGCCCGGAAGACTACCAATGGATCTAGAACTTGGAGTGGTAGAACCGGAGGCAGACGACGCCATTGAAAACTGGGACATCAATCGGCAAGAGCAATACAGAAGAGTGCAAGTCTGCGTGGAGGAAAGTCTCAACAAGGCACGGGGAAAACAGGAAGATGTTTACAACAGAAATGCTCCTGCCAAGCCTTTGATGCCTGGAGAGGTAGTATTAAAAAGGAAAAGGAAGATGCACAAATTGGATAACCAGTGGGAGCAAGAACCCTACGTCATACAAGATTCTAAATATAAAAACAGAAAAGTTTGTGTCGTCAGTAAGGACGGAGGAAGAACAACAACCACTGTGTCCAGAGACCATTTGAAATTGTGTCCAGAACCCTTAAAGCGTTGTGAAAAGAACCCTGTCATCAATCAAGAAGAAAGGAAAGAAGAGGTCATACACACGGATCTGGGAGATTTTCCTGCGGATTGGCCTAGACTGGGAGATGCTGTAATAGTTCCGGTATTGCAGTTTTATCATCCACAAGAGGAAATTCTACCTCCAGTTGTGCCCGTGGTGCCAGTTGAGCCCGTTCAGGAGTTACCCATCCCAGCAACACCTCAACCTATGGAATCTCAAGAAGGATCATCTGAAGCAGCGCCCCATACTATGGGATCCCCTGGTGAAGCTGACTCACACCGCCCAGCCATCAGTACGCTTGCCAGATCCATAGAAAGATTGAGGCAGTTCTATAGTTTGCCGTTACGCAGTGCAGACAGATCGCAACTTGATATACCTGAAGCTACACCACGTAGATCAGAGCGAATCACAAAAGGGAAGTTACCCATTAGATATCAGCAGTGATTATAACGAATTAATGTGAATATTGTAAAAAGTCTATATATATATATGTGTTTTTCCCTATTATGTCTTATAATGGACTCAGAGGCTGAGGACTGAGCCAGCCCAAAAACTGTATCCTGTAAATAGTTGCACTAAGGTGCCTTTTAATGGTTTCACACGAAGCCTTGACTTACCTCTGAACAGAAAACCCGTGTGGTGTGGCACTGAGTGAGGTCTGCATTCGGATGTCCTGCAGCCCACCCAGGACCCACGTTGAAGGTTTGGTGCGGGTCCTTCACAAGAATACTGTGTATTTATTGAATGTTTTGATGCCTTAATACTTTTTGTATTTTTCTATATTCAATGTGTTATTTGCAACGTTCAAGACATCCTTACCTCCCGGATGGGACGAATTAATGTTTATTGTTGATGTTTAATGCATAAACAAATTGTCTCTTTGTATTTTACAGCCCGGGAGTGCTGTCGTTTACCATGGGGGAATGTGTAGCCCTGGTACACAATACCAGGAGGATGAGTGGAGAGGTAACAGTTAAGGGCTCTTCATAACATCACGTACACTTCGGACACACCCAGCAGGGGTGGGAGGGGAGTGATTCATTCAGTCAGTTTCCTGTCCTTGGACAGAGCAGACGTGTCCAGTCTGAGCCTGTTAGCAGTTCAGAAAGTGGAGGCTAGTACAGGTGGTCTAGTTCACCTCAGCCTAGTCAGAGCTGTGCCCCACTGGAAGACAGACTGAGATATCTATTAAGAGTGTGAGCAAATCGAAGGGCAAAGTGGAAGAGAGCAGAGAAGTGCCATAGGTACAGGATACCTGCACATTGCTACCGGTCACTGGGGACCGAAGGATCACTAAAGCTTCACGCTTAGTGGTAAGAAAACCAGAGACTTACCGGACCTTAGGTAGCGGCAAGCAGCCCCGAATAGTCAGTACGTAACTGGGGTCAGAGGAAGTGAGGACCTTGAGTCAGTGCACGACAAGATAGGAATTCAGCTTTCTCACAGGAAGGCTTCAACCACAAAACTGACCGGGCAGAACAGCTTTGGAATAGCTGGAATTATAGAGGGAACTACGCTTCAAGCTGGTTGGACTCATCAACATTGGACAGTAAAGGAGGCCCCTAACTTGCTTAACTGTTGCCTCAAAGCTCATCCTCCATCAACCCCATCAGCCTCCCTGGGACCTGCCTTACCATCTTGCAAGTAAAGGTATGGAAAGACGCTGACGGTGTGAGACTGAGTTATTTATTTGCATGCCTGCACAATCCCTATATAACTACTGACCTGAGGGAAGAGTCCCACCTGTAGGGGACCCGACATCTAGCTGCCTTACCATCCCCTCAGAGATCCGTAGCAGCGCTGGTACAAATTACCAGAAGACTACAGGTGGCGTCACGAACTGTATATAAATCTATCCCCTGTAAATATTCCCCCCAACATACGCCAGACCGCCAGGGCCACAGACCGAGCCACCGCTACCTGTGACAATCCCATAGACTTCTACGGGCTCGGCTCTGAGTACCCCATTGCCCTGGAAACCCACAATTGTGGTGCGTGGTCGAGACACACTAAATAACCGGACACCGGGGTCCGAAGCGTTGCTAGTGTTTCAAGCATAGTAACAAGATACCCGGAGGCTATCTGGACTACAGGTCGCAGAGAGCAGCCCTAAGCGCCAATACGTAAATGGAGTCAGGGAGAACAAGGACTTTTAGCAGGGCCCTGCATAGAGGGACTTTGTTCTTTTCAACATCTGATAATCAGAGACATAGAAGGCTCCACCACCATGTTGGCCGGGCTTTGCAGCTATTGAGAAAGCTGGAGATTGCAGAGTTAACTTCGCTTCAGGCAAGTTTGGACTCACATACATTTGAAGTAAAGGAGGCCTCTAACCTGCTCAGCGGTTATCCCGAATGTGCATTCTCCACCCCGACCAGCTCCCCGGGACCTGCTTGAACCATCTACCAGTAAAGGTATGAAAAGAAGCTGCATTGTGTGTGACTGAATTCTTAACTACACCATGCATCATCACTATAGACTTCCAGGGACCAGTTTCACCTGTGGGAGACTTACCACCCAGCTGCCCCATAACATCCCCTGTGAAGATCCTTATAGCAGCGCTGGTCCAATTGATCAGATACCACAGGTGGCGTCACGAACTACCTATCCTAATAATCCCCTGAAATTTCCCCCATTGTATGAGCGCCCAGGGCCACGGACCGAGTCCGCTGCCAGTGACAAACCCCATAGACTTTCATGGGCTCGGCGCCGAGTACCCCATTGCCCTGGTACTTAGTGCGACTCAATAGATCAATTTCAAACAAGAAAAAATAAAAAGGGAACACTGGGAGGGGAGGCAGATAGTGGCATCAGAGGGCGGAGTGTCGCAGGAGCAGCTGCGGACGGCAGGCCTACTACTGCAGGTAGTAATGCTCTTAGTGTGTAACGGGGGCCAGGGCTGTAGTAGTCGTGGCTAATGGTGACTGCTCTGGCGCACCCTGGCCCTCCGTCACATAAACACATTGTCCCTTCTGTTGTGCACTTGATGGTTCACTTAGTTGCACTTCAGAGTCCACTCTAGTCTGCTGGGGCCTTCTTCTTTTAAATACCACGCAATGACAGTCAGAGTCCATATCCAGTTCCAACAAAACAACTTTAATCACTTCTTTACACAGATTATGCAGTTTAGTCACAGAAACAGCACAAGATTCTTCACAGAGTAATAATAATCTTTATTTTATTTAGAGTATAGCCTTTCCCTGTGCTGTCCTCACTCCTTCAGGAATATCGCAGGGCCGTACCGTCTCCTTCGGTACCACAGCTTCCTGACTGGCCAGACTAACCCGCTTCAGGAGTGCCCCATCCGTTTTGCCCCAGACATTTAGGGTTGTTCCCACGAAGTTAGCTGCTACCATCTTGATGCTGCGCTGTAGTCCTCCACTACCATATGACTGTCAGCCCATAGGCCCTGGACGGCTGGGCCCCTTGCTTGAACGTTAAGGGACTCAACTGTCTTGTCCAGGCATTACACAGCATGACAATATTATAAGAAATAAAAAATACATCAAACATGCAAAAATATACCAGTTCTTCAGGAACGTATGCAAGGAGTGTGGGGAATAAACTTGTCTCTGTACCCCCTTACAAGTGCAGCTAAGGAGGTGTTGTCAGTGTGGTAATGTGAGACTCATGTGACCACACCAGCACAACTCTGACCTTCTCTATGGGCATTTCATTTTGATCAGAATGGTGGTGACCTACTTTTTTGTCACTATGACACGGTGCACTTTAAGTGCCAGTGAACACCATACAGTTACATGTAGATAACCTATGGTATAAAGAAACTGAAATTTGATGCTTGATTTTTTTTATGTTTAATCTGGTTTGTATTGAAAAGATTTTCAGAACAAACAAGAAACTGGATTCAGCAACATAACGATTACGGAGTACAAAAAGAAATCACATTTACAACTATATATCAAGACCTGTAGCCAACAAGACTCAAAATAATAGAACTTAGAGGTACAAAGCCATTTTCATTCAAGTCCCAAAAAATTTGCAAAGAGAAATAAATCCATAGCGGATGTAGGAGACCCCTATCCAGGGAAACTGTATGACATTTGGCGATACATATGAAGTGTCCGCTGAAAGAGAGCGAACCAAACATGAAAAACTGCATCACTCCAACTAATGATGGTACAAACACGAAAGGAAAGAATGAGACAAAGAAGAAGAGGAATAAGGGAGGGGAAAGGAGAGAGAAAAGAAAAAAAAAAGGGGGAACCATGAAGTCTAATATAAAAGGGGGCAACTATACTTGCTTCTTTTTGTACTATGAATGCAGCAATTGCCTGAAAATAGTAAAACATATTGTTAAACATATGTGTCATGAAGTACACAGCGAGAGAATTACATACCTTGTTTTGCAAATTCTTCAAATAGATTCAAGCTTGTGATACTTGGGCCAGTAAATATTATGTAATTTTTTCCGTATGAATTCTGACACAAACTCTTAGCTACAGTGCTGTGTAGCTGTGTCTTGTTTTTCAGAGTGTCAAGGCCGTCAGTACCACTCCCTTCCTTCAAATGAACAAAGATCTTTAAAAAAGATAAATAATTAACATATTGTATTAATTAAAAAAAAACTTTTATATTATTAATTAATAATTAATATGCAAATAAAGTAATCAAAATACATTTGATTTTAAAAAGTAATATTACATTTACTCAAATAACACCTGTATGTTTTCACCCCTCAAACTACACTGCTCAAAAAATAAAGGGAACACTTAAACAACAGAATATAACTCCAAGTAAATCAAACTTCTGTGAAATCAAACTGTCCACTTAGGAAGCAACACTGATTGACAATCAATTTCACATGCTGTAGTGAAAATGGAATAGACAACAGCTGGAAATTATTGGCAATTATCAAGACACACTCAATAAAGGAGTGGTTCTGCAGGGGGGGGACCACAGACCATATCTCAGTACCAATGCTTTCTGGCTGATGTTTTGGTCACTTTTGAATTTTGTTTGTGCTTTCACACTCGTGGTAGCATGAGACGGACTCTACAACCCACACAAGTGGCTCAGGTAGTGCAGTTCATCCAGGATGGCACATTAGTGCGAGCTGTGGCAAGAAGGTTTGCTGTGTCTGTCAGCATAGTGTCCAGATGATGGAGGCGCTACCAGGAGACAGGCCAGTACAACAGGAGACGTGGAGGGGGCCGTAGGAGGGCAACAACCCAGCAGCAAGATCGCTACCTCTGCCTTTGTGCAAGGAGGAACAGGAGGAGCACTGCCAGAGCCCTGCAAAATGACCTCCAGCAGGCCACAAATGTGCATGTGTCTGCACAAACGGTTAGAAACCGACTTCATGAGAATGGTCTGAGTGCCCGACTTCCATAGATGGGGGTTGTGCTCACAGCCCAACACCATGCAGGACGCTTGGCATTTGTCACAGAACACCAGGATTGGCAAATTTGCCTCTGGTGCCCTGTGCTCTTCACAGATGAAAGCAGGTTCACACTGAGCACATGTGACAGAGTCTGGAGACGCCGTGGAGAGCGATCTGCTGCCTGCAATATCCTTCAGCATGACTGGTTTGGCAGTGGGTCAGTAATAGTGTGGGGTGGCATTTCTTTGGAGAGCTGCACAGCCCTCCATGTGCTCGCCAGAGGCAGCCTGACTGCCATTAGGTACTGAGATGATATCCTCAGACGCCTTGTGAGACAAGATATTGGTGAGGTTGGCCCTGGGTTCCTCCAAATGCAGGACAATGCCAGACCTCATGTGGCTGGAGTGTGTCAGCAGTTCCTGCAAGAAGAAGGTATTGAAGCTATGGACTGGCCTGCCCGTTCCCCAGACCTGAATCTGATTGAGCACATCTGGGACATTATGTCTCGCTCCATCAAACAACGTCATGTTGCACCACAGACTGTCCAGGAGTTGGCAGATGCTTTAGTCCAGGTCTGGGAGGAGATCCCTCAGGAGACCATCCGCCGCCTCATCAGGAGCATGCCCAGGAATTGTAGGGAGGTCATACAGGCACAGGGAGGTCATACAGGCACGTGGAGCCCACACACACTACTGAGCATCATTTTGACTTGTTTTAAGGACATTACATTCCACTTTAATTTTGTGTGTGGCTCCAAATCCAGGCCTCCATTGGTTAATAAATTTGATTTCCATTGATGATTTTTGTGTGATTTTGTTGTCAGCACATTCAACTTTGTACAGAACAAAGTATTCAATGAGAATATTTCATTCAGATCTAGGATGTGTTATTTGAGTGTTCCCTTTATATTTTTGAGTAGTGTATTTATATGCCTATATAGCTCCTGTACAGACAATTCCAGCCATACATGTGGCTGGCTAGTCCATTCCCCTGTTATAAGAGAAATCTGCGTTTGAATGGATGTGTAATGGAAGCTGAAGTGCTTTGGATGCCTCTATTCCCACCCAGCACTGCATTCCCCTGCTTGACTAACAGCATCTTTGCTGTGTGACTTCAAGTATAGAAGTTGTCAGTCGAGCAGAAGAAGGTCGCACTGGGCAGGGACTAGACCTGGAATGACAGAAGTTTGAAAAGTGCTTCCAGTCATTTGCTAGAGCTACATGTGCATATACTGTAAATAATTGAGGGATGAAATCATGCTGATACAAATATAATGGTTCTTAAAAGTGAAATTTTTATAGTAGAAACCATCTGACCTTAGATTTGGTTATCAGAAATCATCAACAATTTAATGTTTATTACCATTAAATTCCCTGACTCCCCTAAGCTTATGTCAATACTTTATACAAGAATTCAGCATCACAGATCACGTTTATGGTCTTATATCTCCATTGTCCTAGTTCTATTCAATCCTTGGCCCTGGCACAGAAAATGTCCTGATACCTTGATTGGTGAGAAAACTATTTCAGAAGCTACTGCCAGAAGCAGAAACAGCTACCGGACTTACGGTAGATGACTATTTGTACGTTTCTAAAAGTCTGTATTTGAAGAGAATCTGTCAGCAGATTCAGAACACAAACCGCATACTTTACACAGATCTTCCACACCTGATAAGGATGCTGATCTTACTGTAAAATACATTTCTGAATAGCTGATTAAACCTTTCTGAAACTGGAAGCTCAATCTCTGCTAGCCTAGCCTGATCAACAATCTCCTCAGTACGCTTCCTCTTAGCTGCTGCTAAAATCTCACATTGCACATGTCTGTAAGGCAGCACGGATATTCAACTATCCAGCTGATTGGTTTGTCTTAAGCCCCTGTCACACTAAGCGAGATCGCTAGTGAGATCGCTGAAGCGTCACCGATTTTGTGACGCAACAGCGACCTAGCCAGCGATCTCGCTTAGTGTGACACGCAGTGACGACCAGCCCCCCTGCTGGGTATCGCTGATCGTCATTGAATGTCCTGGACCATTTTTCATCGTTGGTCTCCCGCTGGCCAGCGTGCATCGCTGCGTGTGACAGCGGGAGACCAATGATCAGCGAGCTGGGAGCTGGTATCCAATGCACACATCGGGTAACTAAGCACCACGTGGCACCTAGTTACCCGATATGTACTCTGGTTACAGGCTCCCAGCTTCTGCTGTAGAGCGCTGAGAGCTGGTATCTATGCAAAAAATCTAAGAGGGCACCACAAATGCAGGGATACACCAGAGGTCCATATAATACATAACGTGATATAGGAAGAAAAAGCTATGGACCAAAAACACTGGGATCACCTCAATATATACTATTTTATTGGATACAAACAAATATAACATATTAAAAACATTTAAAAGTCATAAACATGACAATATAACCCTATTAGCCCTTAATAAGGCTCTAAGCTCCCCCACACAATAAACCAACTATATATAGCAATAATACAAATGGAAATATACAAAAAACACTCTGCAAAATACTACAAAATCTCAACAATATAAAGTTCCAATAAGTTAATGGACACAATCAAGCACAGCAAAATACTGGTTTAGATTGGAAGACAATTGATATATATATCTCCAAGAAATGCTACTACCCATTAATCCTGCCGCCAAAAAATTAAATGTAGTAAGTCATACCCACCGTGATCCTGGAAATCACCCAATGTAGTGTTGGCATATGCAACAGATCAGGACTTATTATAAGTAAAAGGAGGACTTTATGCTGACCTGACAATAGATGGTGATGTTTCCTTCTGTTTAATGTATTGTATAAGAGATAGTCTCACTTGTAGTTTCACTTTCGTTTTGTTCCTGTTTCCTGATGCAATGCTAAAATGACTGTGCATTATTCTTTACCTCATGTTGTAAGAAGTAAAAGCTTGTTATCCCATGAAGCCTGCTCTGTGATGTTTTCTACTGCAAATGTGTGGATTCAGAAGCTGTGCAACAGGTTATGGGCCCAGACACCCCAGACCCAGTCACCCCAGATACAGTGTACCCAGGAATCCAGACACCAGAGAATCCAGACACCACAGATTCCAAGCACCAAGAATACCAGATACCCAGGACACTGGAGAAGACTATGATGAAACATTTGCTCCAGTTGTCAAACACACTACAATAAGAACTTTTCTTACAGTTGCAGCAATGGAAAAGATGGAACTAAGACATCTGGATGTAAAGACAGTTTTTTTGAATGGAGATTTAACAGAAGACATTTACATGGAACAACCTTCAGGATTCAAAGATGAAAGAAATCCAAACAAAGTTTGCAAACTACAGAAAAGCATATATGGTTTAAAGCAAGCAGCTAAAGCGTGGAATGAAAAAATCACGGAAGTACTAACAAATGAAAAATTTCAAGGAAGCAAAGCTGATCCATGCTTGTACACAAAAAGGATGAGTAGTAGATGGATTTATGTACTCATATATGTAGACAACATTTTGATTTGTTTTAAACAAGAAAGGGATAAAGAAAACATTCTAAAAACCCTGAAACAACATTTTGAAATCAAAGACTTGGGAAATGTAAAACAGTACCTAGGAATACAGATAGAAAGAGAAGAAGACGGAAGTTTCCTACTGAATCAAAATCACATGATTCAAGACATAACAGAAAAATTTGGACTAAAGGATGCAAAAACAGTAAAGTCTCCAATGGAAACTAATTATCTCAAAGAGATGAACAGTGAAAAGAATATGCTACCAAACAATGAAGAATACAGAACAGCAATAGGAAAACTACTGTATCTAGCGACCATTACAAGACCAGACATCGCAGCAGCAGTAGGAATCCTGAGTAGAAAGGTATCAAAACCAAATAAAGCTGATTGGAATGCCATGAAGCGAGTAATATGTTATTTGAAAGGAACTAGCAATGTTAAGCTGAAATTACCCACAGGTGATAATTGCATTTTAACAGGATATGTTGATGCAGATTGGGCTGGAGATCCAACTGACAGAAGATCTACCAGTGGATATATTTTTTATCTCTCAGGTGGACCAATAAGTTGGATAAGTAAGAAGCAGTCAATTGTGACACTATCTTCAACAGAAGCAGAATATGTTGCAGCAGCACATGCGAGTCAAGAAGTACTGTGGTTAAGACAATTGTTGACAGAATTAGGACAACCACAGTTGGAACCAACAAAACTAAAAGAGGACAATCAAGGATGTCTTGTTCTTGCTCAGATGGAAAGAGTCAATCCAAGAACCAAGCACATTGATGTGAAGTATCATTTCTTGAGAGATCATCCGGATCAAGGAGTCTTGAAGTTGGAGTATTGCCCTACTGAAGAAATGACAGCAGACATTTTTACGAAGGAGTTGAATGCTGATAAACATCAGAGACTAATAAAAAGGTTGGGTATGATTGAATAAGTCCTTATTGTTGAGAAAGGGTGTTGGCATATGCAACAGATCAGGACTTATTATAAGTAAAAGGAGGACTTAATGCTGATCTGACAATAGATGGCGATGTTGTGTAACGTTTCCTTCTGTTTAATGTATTGTATAAGAGATAGTCTCACTTGTTTCACTTTCGTTTTGTTCCTGTTTCCTGATGCAATGCTAAAATGACTGTGCATTATTCTTTTACCTCATGTTGTAAGAAGTAAAAGCTTGTTATCCCATGAAGCCTGCTCTGTGAAGTTTTCTACTGCAAATGTGTGGATTCAGAAGCTGTGCAACATGTAGGACAGATGAAAAATATCCCAATAATTACACAAGGCAATCTCCTGTCTGAATAGTAAGGGCAAAAAAAAACTGAAAATAAAATATGCATAAAGCCCCAAAAGGGATAATGCTAGCCCTGGAGGCAAGGACTGGATGGAGTCAAAAAAGAAAAATGACCATGGTTGGGGGAGCTTGTGGAGAGGCCCGACGCGTGTCGCTACCGCAAGGTAGCTTCGTCAGGGCTGGCGATTATGTTAAAAAAGTATCATATATATACCTATCTGATAGATTACTAAATACATCGCAGCTGAAGATTACCTCATGTAGCGCCAATATGAGAGGCAGATGATCACCCGAACAGAGAAAGCTCCAATGGCGCTTGCAACATAGGTACACGTGGAGAACAATCCCCGAAATGTAGTTTGTATTACCATGACAACAGATTGTGACGCAGTATGATGATAACCCAGTTAGCGCATGCGCAGTACAACATAATCACCAAATAAATAGTAACCTATGTCAGCGCAAAAAAGGTGGATCTGCCAATAAAGGATCAAAAGAACACCGGAACATAGGTAAACATATGACGAAACATACATTTTTATTCCAAAAAATGATGAAAAGCGTGTCTGCTGTTACCATGCCTACAAGGCAAGAGCACACAATGTTCACGTCCCATGCGCCTGCGCTTCTGAATAAAGTAGCAGAGAAACGTCCTAAGATCCCAATCTATAGCGAGAAGGATAGAGCTTTGTCTACATATGCAGCAGCCGTTGTCTAACATGCGCTTAAAACAGCGGCAAATATTAACGCTTTATATGCCTGCAAATATTCAACTTAAAATGTAAGTCAATTAAATGAGATGACACAAGTGTAAACCTGAAAAAATAAGTGAAAGAGAGAGAATATTTCAACAATATCGCCTAATGGGAGATGACCCATATCAGCGCACAAATGAATTTAACATTCAACCAGTAATATCATGATCATCAGAAGAATATAAAACACGTAAGGATGGATAGTAACGGAAGACATAACTGAGACGCAATATTCGGTGTTAACACCTTATGTGCTGGTGCATGTAAATGGAATAGCAACCATGCCGATGAGCCGCTCGCCAGGGCCGTGGGGTACTCGGCATCGAGCCCGTCGACTTCTATGGGGGATGTCACGGGCAGCCACGGCTCGGTCCGTGGCCCTGGGCGCTCACCAAAAAGGGGGATATTTACAGGGGAATAAATGTTCTTATGATGATTCGTGACGCCACCTGTAGTACCTGGTCAGGGTGACCAGCGCTGCTGTACAGATCCTCTGGAAGGGATGGTGTTGTGCAGCTAGATGTTAGGCCTCCTACAGGTGAGGCTGTGTCCTTCCAAGGCAGGATAATGTTGTAGTGCAGGGATGGTGCTTGAGGATGTAGCAGAGGGGAGTGTGTGTCGCTGGAATAATCAGGGAAACAGTTTTGTTGCAGTTTCAAGGTTTTACTCACAGTCTGTTATGCACATACAGATACCAGCCGGCCACTGTGTCCTCCAAGAGAGTGGTCCAGCAACCCTCAGGTAAGTTAGTCGCACTTCCAAAGACTCCCCTTTCAGTGTGTTCCTTTCCGGCTTCTTCTCTCTCGGTGCTAACTCTCCTTACTACCATGCACCACGCCACCACAGAGCCCTTGGACAAGGGAGTATTGGGTCCTTTCAGTTCACAGATCACGGCCCTATGTTCTGCACGTACTTGACCCCTAAGCTGTCTTCCGGTGAGATTATGGTGGCTAGTGGCCCCGTGAAGTGACCACTGTTGTCGGTGTTACTAGCAGAGCCTGAGCCTTCCCGCTAATCTAGGGACCGTTCCCCGATCTTCGCCTGGTCCTTCCTTCTTCAGGATGGGGGCACAGCTCCAATTGCTGTCTTACCCTGGACCCGTTCGCTCTCACAGCAAGGCTCCCTGAGATGAACTCAAAGGAGCAGCAGGACAGTCCAGTACCCACTCACTGACTGCCTGACACCAACTGTTCTCTAAACTAACATGCAGCCTAAGTGCTGCCTAAGCTCCACCCACCAACTAGCTACACCCTGTTCTAACCAGCCTGAGTCAGGCCATCCTCCCGAAGGGTCCGCCTGTGCTCAGGCAGCCTAGTGTATGTTGGATGCAGGTGGTGGGAGTCAATGGGGTGCTTCCTCCATACCTGAGAGTCAGGTGTCACACCTCTGGATGAGATACAACATCTCCGTAGAGACTGGACCCTCAGGGTGCCACATTCCCCTTTTGTTAAACACAGCACTCCCGGGCTGTAACAGAGTAAAGATATTATATGAGAAACATACAAAATTTTATGAATGCCAGCAAACAGTATAAAACTATTTCAAAACTCATCATCCTTTATGGGAGGCATTTCAGGTTAAACGTTGCATAAATAACATTTTTCATATCAAAATTCAAATATAGTGCAATCAGCAGTTACGTTGAAGTTCATATAAAACTTGTGCTTGTGGAGGACCCGCTCCAAACCTCCCACGTTGGTCTTGGGTGGGCTGCAAGACATTCTTTCAGCAGACCTCACCTTCGGCCACACCAAACGGGTTTTAACTTCAGAGGTAGTTAGTAAAAGCTTTGTGTAAAACCAAGATAGAGCACCTAAGTGCTAACTATATTCAGAGCAAGTTTTTGGGCTAACGAGTTCATAGCCACCAGTTCAGATATGCAAAGTAATATAAAGCGCAATTACCCAACCAGGGTATAACAAAATATTTACACTCATGACCCTGTCCGGGTTATACTTCCTATTTGCCTATTTTACTTCTGGAGAGGCACCAGGGGTCGCTGGATTCTCCACTGGGAGTACTTCAAAATCAGTGACCCCAGAGGCCACTGCAAGGTAGTGCCTCCTGGACTTACAGACTACCAGGTCGTGGGCCGCAATCCTGGTTTGGGTCGCGACCTCCCTAGTTTTACGCCGGGTTTGAAGGCCGACGTCTCTTACTGGCCAGACTGGTGCCTCACTGAGGCTGGCAGTCTGCGCTCTTTCCATGGTGGGGACTGAAGAGGCAGCTGAGGAAGCTAGAGGCTGATCTGAGTGCGGAGTGGGGGTGCTGGTGGAGACCCGGGTTGAGGAGGCCTGTGACGAGGGGGCCCTGGTCGCGTCCCCATGCTCAAGGGAAGAGGGGTAGCACCGGGAGACGTTGAGGGCGTACCACCCTTTAAACCCCCAGTGTCGGGTGTATGTCACCTGGTCCCCTATATACAGGTCCCTTTCCGGGTGTCCCTCGGGCAGGTGGGCCTCTACATCCCGGCGGTTAACAAACACTTCTAGGTACAACCCGGGTTCTTGGATGAAGCCCCATCCACCTTCAATTTAAAGTCCCGCACCACCCCCTTGCGCTGCGGCTCCCTCAGCGTACCTTTGTCGCGTTGCTTCATGTTTTTGTCCACGAGGTCCTTTTCCTGTTGACGCTGGCGGAGCTGCTGTTCCTCCTGCTGCTGGCGGCGCTGATACTCCTGCTCCCGGCGCCTCCACTCCTCCTGGTGCCGGTTGTAGGCTTCTTCAGCGAGCACCTCCAGGTGCCCGCAGTCAGAGGTGGAGCCGGCGGCAGACCTGGAACGGGTGCAGGCGGCGTGGAATGATGTGCCTCCGTGGACTCCTCTGCAAGGCCGGATGACTCCGCTGCAGGGCAGGTGACGGGTCTCGCTCCTCGCTCTGCTCCTGGTGCCGTCGCTGCTGGTGGGTGAAGCGACCGGCTCTGTTCCAGCCGCCGCTTAAGGGCCCACTAGCTCTGCTCCATCCTGGCGACCTCCTCCCGATGATGGGCCAGTTTCTTCAAAGCAGCCTCTGCATCCAAACTGGAGAAGGTGCTAGCTGGTTCGGTTCCTGCAGGTGGCTCGGTGGCAATTAGCTCTCCTTCATGGGGGGAGATGGTGAGCTCCTCCATCCCTTCCCATGGCAGCTCACTACCAGACGCCATCTCTTACTGGTCACATCTCAAGTTTCCATCAGGAGGGGCCCATTCTTTTGTATGGAGGCGGGACCTTCGCGTTCTTTTCCTCCCACTGAGGAGGATGAGAAGGCGGATCTCCTTAGCTGTGGGGCATGATCGGATAATGCAGTAACACTTAGGGTAGGCGGGCATTTCTTTCACGCCACATAGTGAACGCACGCCCATGAAAGCACGTCCTTCTTCTTCACCAGCGCCTCATGGCGCGAATATGGCGGCAAAATGGCAGCAAAGGGCGGCAATTCCACAATAAAGCTTTTAGCACAAAAACAGTCAATTTAGGCACACAGGACTCTGTTATAACTAGCTTCAGTATCCTGTTCGTGACGCCAAAAATGATGAGCTGCTCGCCAGGGCCGTGGGGTACTCGGCACCGAGCCCGTCGACTTTTAAGGGGGATGTCACGGGCAGCCACGGCTCGGTCCGTGGCCCTGGGCGCACACCAAAAAGGGGGATATTTACAGGGGAATAAATGTTCTTATGATAATTCGTGAGTCGTGACGCCACCTGTAGTACCTGGTCAGGGTGACCAGCGCTGCTGTGCAGCTAGATGTTAGGCCTCCTACAGGTGAGGCTGTGTCCTTCCAAGGCAGGATAATGTTGTAGTGCAGGATGGTGCTTGAGGATGTAGCAGAGGGGAGTGTGTGTCACTGGAATAATCAGGGAAACAGTTCTGTTGCAGTTTCAAGGTTTTACTCACAGTCTGTTATGCACATACAGATACCAGCCGGGGACTGTGTCCTCCAAGAGAGTGGTCCAGCAACCCTCAGGAAAGTTAGTCACACTTCCAAAGACTCCCCTTTCAGTATGTTCCTTTCCGGCTTCTTCTCTCTCGGTGCTAACTCTCCTTACTACCATGCACCACGCCACCACAGAGCCCTTGGACAAGGGAGTATTGGGTCCTTTCAGTTCACAGATCACGGCCCTATGTTCTGCACGTACTTGACCCCTAAGCTGCCTTCCGGTGAGATTATGGTGGCTAGTGGCCCCGTGAAGTGACCACTGTTGTCGGTGTTACTAGCAGAGCCTGAGCCTTCCCGCTAAGGAGCAGCAAGACAGTCCAGTACCCACTCACTGACTGCCTGACACCAACTGTTCTCTAAACTAACACGTGCTGCCTAAGCTCCACCCACCAACTAGCTACACCCTGTTCTAACCAGCCTGAGTCAGGCCATCAGGGCCGGCGTCAGCACCCGGCCAACCCGGGCAAGTGCCGGGGCCCTGAGCAGGTGGGGGACCCACTCGCCGTCGGGCACCCCGGTGCCCGTTAGCGGAGGAGAGCGGTGTCAGCACCGCCACTGGGCCCCCCACCGCTTGCTCAGGGCCCCGGCAGCAGCTGGCACAATACTTACCTCTCCCCGTGTCTCCGCTGCCGCAGCTCCAGGGGGCGCCAGCGCTTCCTATCACAGCAGCGCCACTGAATGACATCATTCAGCGGCCGGCTGTGGCAGAGAGCACGCGGATGCCGGACAGGTGAGATGTGATGTGTGTCTGTGTGTATCAGTGTGTGTGTGTATGTAGTACGGTGCTTTGTGTGTGTGTTTGTGTGTGTGTGTGTGTGTATGTGTGTGTGTGTGTGTATATGTATGTATGTATGTATGTATGTATGTGAGAGAGTGCTTGTGTGCTGCGGTGCTGTCTGTGTGTGATGATGGGCAGGCATTGATGATGATGGGGAGGCGATGATGATAATGGGCAGGCATTGATGATGATGGGGAGGCGATGATGATGATGGGCAGGCATTGATGATAATGGGCAGGCATTGATGACGATGCGGAGGCGATGATGATGATGGGCAGGCATTGATGATAATAGGGAGGCCATGATGATGATGGGCAGGCATTGATGATAATGGGGAGGCAATGATGATGATAGGCAGGCATTGATGATGATGGGGAGGCAATGATGATGATGGGCAGGCATTGATGATAATGGGGAGGCAATGATGATGATGGGGAGGCAATGATGATGATGAGGAGGCAATGATGATGATGGGCAGGTATTGATGATGATGGGGAGGCCATGATGATGATGGGGAGGCAATGATGATGATGAAGAGGAAATGATGATGATGGGGAGGCAATGATTATGAGGGGGAGGCAATGATTATGAGGGGGAGGCAATGATTATGAGGGGGAGGCGATGATGATGATGGGGAGGCATTGATGATGATGGGGAGGCAATGATTATGAGGGGGAGGCGATGATGATGATGGGGAGGCAATGATGATGATGGGGAGGAAATCATGATGATAATGGGGAGTCTTTCCACAGCGCCCTTTCCTGAGCCGTAACAATGCAGAACGCAGCACAGCGCAGAGGAGAGCTCCATATTTTGTATGGAGCATTATATGGGGACCAGTATCCTGTATGGAGCATTATATGGGGACCAGTACCCTGTATGGAACATTATATTGGGTCCAGTATTCTGTATGGAGCATTATTTTGGGTCCAGTATTCTGTATGGAGCATTATATGGGGGATGGGGGGGTGACATCCTGCATGGGGTATTATATGGGTGATGAGGGGGGAGACTATGTGGTGCCCATAATATTGTATGGAGGACTGTACTGTCCAGTCTGTACTGTGCGCTGTGAGAATTTGGCGGTTTTTGTGCTATTGTACAATTTACAATAGATATCACTCGTGTAATGGAAGAAGTGAAGTATTTGGCATTGTACTGTACCTATATTTCTCTGCCGTATCTGTGCATCATGAATCGTGGTCTGTGTTAAAGGGGCCCACTGAGGCTCTTTCGCCCGGGCCCATAAAAACCTGGAGCCGGCCCTGCAGGCCATCCTCCTGAATGGTCCGTCTGTGCTCAGCCAGCCTAGTGTATGTTGGATGCAGGTGGTGGGAGTCAATGGGGTGCTTCCTCCTTACCTGAGAGTCAGGTGTCACCTATGGGTGAGATGCAACATCTCCATGGCGACTGGACCATAAGGACGCCACACCGACAGCTAAGATAAGCATGAAAATAGCCATGTATTTCAACACCATCGCCAAATAAGTAATGGCAAGTGTCAACACTAAAAAATTGCAATTTCGATTGATGATATAATAAAGGACTGAAAATAGCAAAAACAAAGAAGTCCACAATGATACTAAAAAATATGCGTTATTTTAACAAAAGTAATATGAAGTATGTCTGTAGAGAAAATCGCATCCAATGTGAACGCTTTGAATAACCACACATAACGATAGGGTAGCAATGAAGCACCAAATTATCCAAATCCATGAGTGGAACCAATCCAAATAAATATCGACCATTAGGCCTCTTTCACACATCTGTTTTTGCTGTCAGGCGCGATCCGGCGCTTTTTAAAAAAAACTAATCCGGTTTTTTAAACCACCGGATGCGTTTTTTTGTCATTGACTATCATTAGCGCTGGATGTCCTTGCATTGAGTCCGTTTTTTGCCGGACATTCCGAAATGTACATTCCGGCGGCCGGACAAAACGGTCACTGCAATTTTTTTTTTTTTTGCCGCACCCGCCTAATAGCGCCTTAAGCGTCGCATCCGGCGGGCGCAAACAATACAAGTCTATGGTGCCGGATCAGTCTTTTGTGCAATCCGGCAAAAGACTGATCTGGATTCTGGAAACCAAGGTCTCTCTCTCTCCTCGGTCTGGACATGCGTACCAAGCATTTTCAGCTTCAAAAGTTCAGGACAGATCCGGCAAAAAACCTGATCCGTTGCATCAGGTTTTTCAAAATCAGTGCCGGATCCATCCTTTTAGTTTTTGGACGGATTGTGCCTGACGGCAAAAAATGGATGTGGGAAAGAGGCCTTAACCGAACTGCACTTGAAAAGCCTATCAAGCTTAAAAAGGCAGTCGAATACATGGAATAAGACGGATATAAACCTAAACATATAGGAAAAGAAAATAATTTTTAACCCTATCACCTGAGGAAAATTAACCTATATCGGCGCACAAACAATCAGAAGTAAATTAGTTCATTACTT
>JARQOD010000005.1:414873792-415131267 GCA_033576555.1 Oophaga sylvatica
GCCGTGCGCCCAAACAGTGGTTCCCCCCCACATATGGGGTATCAGCGTACTCAGGAAATGTTGGACAACAACTTTTGTGGTCCAATTTATCCTCTTACCCTTGGGAAAATAAAAAATTGGGGACTAAAACATCATGCTTGTGGAAAAAATATGATTTTTTTTCTTCACGGCTCTACATTACAAACTTGCGTGAAGCACTTGAGGGTTCAAAGTGCTCACCACACATCTAGATAAGTTCCTTAGGGGGTCTAGTTTCCAAAATGGGGTCACATGTGGGGGGTTTCCACTGTTTAGGCATATCAGGGGCCCTCCAAACGCGACATGGCGTCCGTTCGCAATTCCAGCCAATTTTGGTTTGGAAAAGTCAAACGGCGCTCCTTCCCTTTCAAGCCCTGCCGTGCGCCCAAACAGTGGTTCCCCCCCACATATGGGGTATCAGCGTACTCAGGACATGTTGGACAACAACTTTTGTGGTCCAATTTCTCCTCTTACCCTTGGGAAAATAAAAATTTGGGGACTAAAACATCATGTTTGTGAAAAAAATATGATTTTTTTTTCTTCACGGCTCTACATTACAAACTTGCGTGAAGCACTTGAGGGTTCAAAGTGCTCACCACACATCTAGATAAGTTCCTTAGGGGGTCTAGTTTCCAAAATGGGGTCACATGTGGGGGGTTTCCACTGTTTAGGCACATCAGGGGCCCTCCAAACGCGACATGGCGTCCGTTCGCAATTCCAGCCAATTTTGGTTTGGAAAAGTCAAACGGCACTCCTTCCCTTTCAAGCCCTGCCGTGCGCCCAAACAGTGGTTCCCCCCCACATATGGGGTATCAGCGTACTCAGGACAAGTTGGACAACAACTTTTGTGGTTCAATTTCTCCTCTTACCCTTGGGAAAATAAAAATTTGGGGACTAAAACATCATGTTTGTGAAAAAAATATGATTTTTTTTTCTTCACGGCTCTACATTACAAACTTGCGTGAAGCACTTGAGGGTTCAAAGTGCTCACCACACATCTAGATAAGTTCCTTAGGGGGTCTAGTTTCCAAAATGGGGTCACATGTGGGGGTTTCCACTGTTTAGGCACATCAGGGGCCCTCCAAACGCGACATGGCGTCCGTTCGCAATTCCAGCCAATTTTGGTTTGGAAAAGTCAAACGGCACTCCTTCCCTTTCAAGCCCTGCCGTGCGCCCAAACAGTGGTTCCCCCCCACATATGGGGTATCAGCGTACTCAGGACAAGTTGGACAACAACTTTTGTGGTTCAATTTCTCCTCTTACCCTTGGGAAAATAAAAATTTGGGGACTAAAACATCATGCTTGTGGAAAAAATATGATTTTTTTTCTTCACGGCTCTACATTACAAACTTGCGTGAAGCACTTGAGGGTTCAAACTACTCACCACACATCTAGATAAGTTCCTTAGGGGGTCTAGTTTCCAAAATGGGGTCACATGTGGGGGGTTTCCACTGTTTAGGCACATCAGGGTCTCTCCAAACGCGACATGGCGTCCGTTCTCAATTCCAGCCAATTTTGGTTTGGAAAAGTCAAACTGCGCTCCTTCCATTCCGAGCCCTGCCGTGTGCCCAAACAGTGGTTTTCCCTCACATATGGGGTATCGGCGTACTCAGGAGAAATTGCACAACAACTGTATCGGTCCTTTTTCTCCTTTTTCCCTTGTGAAAATAAAAAAAATGTTTGTAAAAGATCATTTTTGTGACTAAAAAGTAAAATGTTCATTTTTTCCTTCCACGTTGCTTCAGCTCCTGTGAAGCACCTGAAGGGTTAATAAACTTCTTGAATGTGGTTTTGAGTACCTTGAGGGGTGTAGTTTTTAGAATGGTGTCACTTTTGGGTATTTTCTGCTATATAGACCCCTCAAAGTGACTTCAAATATGAGGTGGTCCCTAAAAAAAATGGCTTTGTAAATTTTGTTGTAAAAATGAGAAATCGCTGGTCAACTTTTAACCCTTATAATTTCCTAACAAAAAAAAATTTTGTTTCCAAAATTGTGCTGATGTAAAGTAGACATGTGGGAAATCTTATTTCTTAACTATTTTGTGTGACATATTTCTCTGTTTTAAGGGAATAAAAATTCAAAGTTTGAAAATTGCAAAATTTTCAAAATTTTTGCCACATTTGCATTTTTTTCATAAATAAACGCAAGTTATATGGAAGAAATTTTACCACTATCATGAAGTACAATATGTCACGAGAAAACAATATCAGAATCGCGAAGATCCGTTGAAGCGTTCCAGAGTTATAACCTCATAAAGAGACAGTGGTCAGAATTGTAAAAATTGGCCCGGTCATTAACGTGCAAACCACCCTTGGGGGTGAAGGGGTTAAGGATCTTGAACGAGACTGGAAGACACAACCTGTAAGCCACTGGATTGATCTTTTCCACAATCTTGTATGGGCCAATGAACTTGGGGCCCAACTTGGCTGATGGAACCTTCAACTTAATGTTTCGCGTGGAGAGCCAAACTTTTTCTCCAACCCGAAACATAGGACCTGGTGTTCTGTTCCTGTCAGCGAAAAACTTGTACCTGCCTTGAGACCTGGATATATTCTGCTGGACCTCCACCCAAGTATTCTTTAATTGCTGAACAGACCCCTCTGCCCCGGGACACCCAGAATCCAAACGAGAATACTCACCAAAATGAGGACTAAAACCATAATTGATCAGGAAAGGAGACATACCAGTAGATTGTCTCACCCGACTATTGAAGGCGAATTCCGCCAACGGCAGTACATCACACCAGTCATTCTGTCTTGCAGAAGTCAGACATCTGAGAATCTGTTCCAGAGACTAATTAGTGCGTTCCGTCTGACCATTGCTCTCAGGATGGTATGCAGATGAAAAGGAAAGAGACATCCCCAATTTTTTGCAGAAAGCATGCCAAAACTTTGCCACAAACTGCACTCCACGATCAGACACCACATTTAGATGTACCCCATGCAACTGGATCACATGCTGCACAATCTGGACAAAGTCACAGCTGAGGGTAGTGCGGTTAAGGGTACAAAATGAGCCTGCTTCGAAAACCTGTCCACCACTACCCATCCCACCGTATTGCCCTTAGACGGAGGAAGATTGGTAATAAAATCCATGGACAAGTGAGTCCATGGCCTTTCGGGAACTGCCAAGGGAATTAGTTCACCAGCCGGCCGGCTATGTGAGTTTTTAGAACGAGCGCAGACCCCACAACCAGAAACAAATTTTTTTTATGGCAGAACTAAGAGTAGGCCACCAAAAGATCCTAGCCACCGCCTGACGTGTGGCTGATATACCAGGGTGAGCACTAAGCTTGGATTCATGGAACTCCTTCAGGAGTTTAAGCCGAAGCTCCTCTGGGACAAACAACTTACCCCGTGGCTTGGCAGCAGGGCCAGAGACTGGGCCCCCTCAATCTCATGTTCCAACTCAGATGAGACCCCTGCCAACACAACCCCAGGGTGAAGAATGGAGGACGGTGGCTCAGGGGGAGACACCAGATGAAAACTGCGAGATAAGGCATCAGCCTTGATATTCTTGGACCCCGGACGAAACGTAATAGTAAACTGAAAACGGGAAAAAAAAAGCGACCAACGGGTCTGTCTGGGCGTTAGTCTTTTAGCAGACTCAATATATGATAAATTTTTGTGGTCGGTAATCACAGTAACTTGGTGACTGGCCCCCTCCAAAAAGTGCCTCCATTCTTCAAACGCTAACTTGACCGCAAGAAGCTCTCTATTGCCTACATCATAATTCCTCTCAGCAGCAGAGAACTTCCTGGAAAAAAAGCAAATGGCCTGAGGTTGGTCAGAGTGGCAGGACCTTGGGACAACACAGCACCCACCCCCACCTCAGAGGCGTCCACTTCCACAATAAATGGTTTGGACGGATCTGGCTGTACCAACACCGGAGCAGTCAAAGCATTTTTTCAGAGCAGCAAAGGCCTTTTTTGTGAGCGAGGACCAATTTTTTACATCCACACCTTTGCATGTTAAATCTGTGAGTGCTTTGACCACCTGCGAAAACACCCGAATAAATTTGCGGTAGTAATTGGCGAACCCCAAGAAGCGCTGGAGCTCCTTTAAGATCTCGGGGTTGCACCCAATCCGCAATGGCCTGCACCTTCTTGGGGTCCATACGAAAACCTTCACAGGACACAATCAATCCCAAAAAAGATAATTCTTGAACAAAAAACACACATTTCTCCAATTTAGCAAACAGATGATTTTCCCTAAGTCTTTGGAGAACGGTTCGTACATGATTCATATGAGAATGACTGTCGGGGGAATATATCAGAATATCATCTAAGTAAATAACAAAACGACCAATGAGATCAGAAAACACTACGTTGATGAAATTCTGAAATATGGCGGGGGCATTGGTAAGACCAAATGGCATGACTAAAATTTCAAAAAGTCCCTCGGACGTGAGGAACGCAGTTTTCCATTCATCCCCCTTCCGGACCCTTATCAAATTATATGCTCCCCGAAGATTCAGTTTAGAGAACCATTTTGCCCCTGATAGTTGGTTACATAAATCAGGAATCAACGGAAGGGGATACGTATTCCGTAGTTATCTTACTAAGTTCACGAAAGTCGAGACAGGGACGTAGACGGCCATCTTTTTTCTTCACAAAAAAGAACCCCGCCACCACAGGTGAGACTGAGGGACGTTTCTGTCCCTTGCGAGGACTTTCTGCAATATAATCCTTCATAGCTAAACACTCAGGGCCAGACAAATTAAACAGACAGGCTTTAGGTAGTTTAGCCCATGGGACTAGCTCGATGGCGCAGTCAAAGGGTCTATGTGGCGGCAACGTCTCGGCCTCGCTTTCTGAGAACACATCTTCGAAGTCTTTCAGGTACTCCGGAATACCTTCCAGCTCGACAGATGACACAGACACAGATTTACCAGGTTCAACCAGCAGCGCAGATTCATAACATAACTTAGAATCATTAAACCCCCATTGAACAATCTCCCCAGTTTTCCAGTTAATAACTGGGTTATGGCGTTGTAACCAGGGCATGCCCAACACCAACCCTGCTGGTAGATTGTCCAGAACTAAACAACTTAACTTTTCTTCGTGAGCAGCGCCCACAATGAGCGAAAACAAGTCAGACATAAAGATAATTCCCTATTTTGTGAGGGGGGAGGAGTCAATGGCCACCACCTTGATCGGAGCCTTAAGCCTAGCTGTCCCTATCTTGCAGCGTGTGACCAATAGGGAGTCAATCAAATTGATGGAGGACCCGCAGTCCACAAAGGCTGTAGAGGAAAAAGAACAACCGTCCACTAACAGTTCCACATGAAGCAACACCTGAGAGAATGAGGAAAAGTGTACCTGAGGGTCTGAGTAGTCTCCTCGCTGACTACCCAGACCTAGTCGTTTCCCGCCGACAGGGTCGAGGACGGACAGGCAGGACACTCCTTTTTTACCAATGTCCAGCTTCACTGCAGTAGAAGCACAACTGCTTTTCCCTCCGGTGTTTTTTCTCCTTTTCCTTCAGGATGAGAGCTGTTGTGAATGTTTTGGAAATGAATTCTGAGCAGAAGCTCCCTCTGGTGGTTACAAACAGTACTGAACCATTCAATGAGGATTGGCAATCAGGATTCACAGACTGGCTTGATATAAGGGAGGTTCCCTCCCATCATGGTTGCCGGTGATCAATTGTTCTTGTCTCAACTGTGGTTCCTGGTTCACTTGGAAGCTTGCTGAGTCTTGCCTCTTCTTCTGCTTTCAGATAATATATTTTCTGTTTTTGTTTTTGTGCTTACCATTTGCATATTTCTCTGCATTTCTGTGAGGTTAGCCAGGTTTCCCCCCCTCCCCCCGGGGGGCTTGGGCTCCTCTCAGTTCCTTTGGAGCCATTGTTATTTGTTCATTTGCCTTTTCCAGTTTTTTCAGTGGCTGCGGCTTAGTTTTGTTACACCAGAGAACTGATTTAGGTGGTAGAGGTCGTGTGATCTCAGGTGTTTTTGCAATTAGTAGCGTTGGCATTTTTTAGGGTTTTTTTTTGGATTGCAGTGAGTATCCTTTCTATCCTTTTCTGTCTAGGCAGATTGGGCCCCAGCGTTTGCTCATACTATTTTCTGTCTGTGTCTGTATTTCCTCTTGTCTAACCGCCATTACATGTTTGGGGGCTTCCTATGTTCTTTGGGGATCTGCTCCGGGGCAGATAGCTTTCCTCTTTCTATCTTTAGGTGTAGTTAATCTCTCAGGCTGTGACAAGGCGTCTAGGACCAACGTAGGAACACTCCACGGCTGCCTTTAGTTGTGGTGGTTAGTCAGGGTACTGCAAACCAATAGATTCCAACCTCTCTGGTGTATTGCCGTTTTTGCCTGCTCGCCTCAGCTACCGAAACATAACAGTATCACCGGCCTAACTGAAAATTGTATGGTACTCACAGAAGGGAAAAATAGTGTGGAAAGAAAAAAGTTGTCAGAGATTTTTTTTTTTTCTGTTTTTGCATTTTTTCCCTCTTTTTCTCTGGGTGCTGAGGAGGATTTTTTTTTTCTCTTAATGGAGCTTGCACAGCTGTCTGGCCGTGTGGATCAGCTTGCCACTGAGGTTCGGAGTATTGCTGTATATCTTGCTGGGTTGCCAGTTGTGGAACCTAGGATTCCCATGCCAGATTTGTTTTTGGGAGATCGGGCCAAATTTCTGAATTTCAAAAATAACTAAGTTGTTTTTTGCCTTAAAACCTAAATCCTCAGGGAACGCAGCACAGCAGGTTCAAATTGTCATCTCTCTCCTGCGCGGCGATCCTCAAGATTGGGCTTTTTACCTGACACCTGGGGAACCTGTTTTGAGTGATGTTGATGCATTTTTTCTGGCTCTGGGGTTATTGTACAATGAGCCTAATGTCACTGATCAAGCTGAAAGAACCTTGTTGGCATTAAATCAGGGGCTTGAGGAAGCTGAGTTGTACTGTCAGAAATTCTGAAAATGGGCAGTCCTAACCAAATGGAATGATGATGCTTTGGCAGCCCTTTTTCAGAAGGGGCTGTCAGAGAATGTAAAAGATGTTATGGTGGGTTTCCCTGCTCCCTCTGGTCTCAATGATTCTATGTCATTAGCGATTCAAATTGACAGACGTTTGCGTGAGCGTAGAGGTATGCGTGGAATAGTGTTGCCTTGTGAGCCAGCTTCTGAACCCATGCAGTGTCATAGAGTGGCTTCTGGGGCACAGCGTCATGAGTTTCGAAAACGCAATGGGTTATGTTTCTATTGTGGTGACGCCTCTCATGCTATTTCTGTCTGCCCTAAGCGGGGAATACATTTTGCACGCTCAGTTGTCTTGGGTAGTGTTCAGACTAAATTTCTGTTGACTGTTACCCTGATTTGCTCCCTTTCCACATTTTCTGCTCAGGCTTTTGTTGATTCGGGAGCAGCTATTAACCTGATGGATTTTGATTTTGCCAAACGTTGTGGGTTTCCCTTGATACCCCTACGGAAGTCTATTCCCTACTGGGGATTGATTCTACCCCTTTGGCTGAGAATAAACCCCAGTTTTCTATTCAGGTGATAATGAGGGTTGAACCTGATCATCAGGAGAGTTGCAAATTTTTGGTACTGTATAATCTGCATGACATTATTGTACTAGGTTTCCCTTGGTTGCAGTCTCATAATCCTGTTTTGGAATGGAAATCTGTGTCTGTAACCAGTTGGGGCTGCCAATGTGTTAATGCCAACACTCCTGTTTTTTGTGCCTCTCCCCAGTCTCAGGATGTTCCTGAATTTTTTGACTGATTTTTCTGATGTGTTTAGCGAAAGTAAATCTGCAACCTTGCCCCCCCATAGGAGCTATGACTGCGCTATTGAATTAGTGCCTGGTAATAAATTCCCTAAAAGTCGCCTTTTTAACTTGTCTGTACCTGAACATGACGCTATGCGGTCTTATATCAAGGAGTCATTGGAGAAGGGTCATATCAGACCATCCTCTTCACCCTTGGGTGCCGGTTTTTCTTTGTGGCCAAAAACGATGGTTCATTAAGGCCATGTATTGATTATCGTCTCTTGAACAAGATCACTGTGAAATATCAATATCCATTACCCTTGATTTCTGACCTGTTTTCCAGAGTGAAAAGTGCTACTTGGTTTACCAAACTTGACCTCAGGGGGGCGTATAACCTTATTCGCAATAAGCAAGAGGATGAATGGAAGACGGCGTTTAATACCCCAGAGGGGCATTTTGAGTACCTAGTGATGCCTTTTGGGCTCACTAATGCTCCTTCCGTCTTCCAGTCCTTCATGAATGACATTTTCAGGGTTTTGTGGATAAATTTCTGATTGTTTATTTGGATGATATCTTGATTTTTTCCAATGACTGGGACTCTCATGTGAAACATGTTCGGACTGTGTTCCAGATTTTGAGAGAGAATGCTCTGTATGTGAAGGGATCAAAGTGTCTTTTTGGCGTACAGAGGATCTCATTTCTGGGATTCATTTTGTCCCCATCTGTTATTGAAATGGACCCGGTCAAGGTTCAGGCCATCTGTGATTGGGTCCAACCTACTTCATTAAAGGCTCTTCAGAGATTCTTGGGTTTTGCCAATTTTTATCGTAAATTTATTGGTAATTTCTCTGTTATTGTTAAACCATTGACTGATTTGACCAAAAAGGGTTCTGATGTGGTGAATTGGCCTCCTGAGGCAGTCTCTGCGTTTCAGGAACTTAAGCAGAGATTCATTTCTGCTCCTGTTCTACGGCAGCCTGATGTTTCTCTGCCATTTCAGGTGGAGGTTGATGCCTCTGAAATTGGGGCAGGTGCAGTTTTGTCCCAAAGAGATCCTGAGACCTCTAAAAGTAACCTTTGTGCCTTTTTCTCTTGAAAATTTTCTCCAACTGAACGTAATTATGACGTGGGTATTTGGGAGTTATTGGCCATGAAGTGGGCTTTTGAAGAGTGGTGACATTGGCTGGAGGGAGCCAAACATCAGGTGGTGGTCCTCACGGACCATAAGAATCTGGTTTATCTGGAATCAGCCAAGCGACTTAATCCTAGACAGGCCAGGTGGGCCTTGTTTTTCACACGTTTTAATTTTGTGGTTTCCTTTCTTCCTGGCACTAAGAATGTTACGGCGGATGCCCTCTCGAGGAGTTTCCTTGCGGACTCTCCTGAGTTCTCTGATCCTGCTATTATTTTGAAAGAGGGTGTAGTTCTTTCCGCCATCTCGCCCAATTTGAGACTGGCTATGGAAGGGTGTCAGGAGGATAAATCCGAGCGCTGCCCTGTTGGGAAATTGTTTGTCCCAGACCAGTGGAAGAAGAGTGTGATGTCTGAGATTCATTGTTCCGCGTTGGCCGGTCATCCCGGAATTTTTGGTACCAGAGACTTGGTGAGTTGGTCCTTTTGGTGGCCTACTTTGTCTCGTGACGTCAGGGAGTTTGTGCAGTCCTGTGGGACTTGCTCTCACTCCAAGCCTTGCTCTCGCTCTAGTGGTTTGTTGATGCCATTGCCTGTGCCCAAGAGACCATGGACCCATATCTCTATGGATTTTATTTCCGACATCCCTGTTTCTCAGAGAATGACCGTTATCTGGGTGATTTGTGATAGGTTTTCCAAGATGATACATCTTGTGCCATTACCTAAGTTGCCTTCCTCCTCCGAATTGGTGCCTTTGTTCCTTCAGCACGTGGTTCGGTTACACGGCATTCCTGAGAACATTGTGTCTGACAGAGGAGTCCAGTTTGTTTCCAGATTTTGGAGGACTTTTTGTTCTAAACTTGGTGTTCAATTGTCTTTCTCCTCTGCTTTTCATCCTCAGACCAATGGACAAACTGAGAGAACAAACCAGACATTGGAGACTTATCTGAGATGCTTTGTGTCTGCTGATCAAGATGACTGGGTCTCTTTTTTGCCTTTGGCTGAGTTTGCTCTTAATAATAGGGCTAGCTCTGCCACTTTGATGTCTAAATTTTTTTGCAATTTTGGGTTTCACCTCGATTTTCTTCGGGACAGACGGAGGCTTCTGTCTGTCCGGATGTTGACTCTGTTGTGTAGCGTATGCAGCAGATTTGGGACCAGGTAGTGGAGAGGTTGTCTCTCTCTCAGGAGAAGGCCCAGCGGTTTGCCAACCGGCATAGGACTGATGGTCCTCAGTTTAAAGTGGGGGACTTGGTCTGGTTGTCCTCAAGAAATATCCCTATGAGAGTTGCATCTCCTAAGTTTAAGCCTAGGTTCATTGGACCTTATAAGATCATGGAGATTCTTAATCCTGTTTCCTTTCGTTTACTTCTTCCAGGGACATTTAAGATCCATAACGTGTTCCACAAGTCCTTATTGAAGAGGTTTGTCGAGCCAGTGGTTCCTATGGCTGTGCCTCCTGACCCTGTTTTGGTTGAGGGCAATCTGGAGTATGTGGTTGAGAAAATATTGGATTCTAGTTTTTCTAGACGGAAACTCCAGTATTTGGTTAAGTGGAGAGGTTATGGTCAGGAGGACAATTCTTGGGTGTTTGCTTCGGACATCCATGCTAGGAGACTGATCCGTGCATATCACCGAGCTCATCCTGACCAACCTGGTTGCACAAATGAGGGTTCGGTGACCCCTCCTCAAGGGGGGGTACTGTTGTGAATGTTTTGGAAATTAATTCTGAGCAGAAGCTCCCTCTGGTGGTTACAAACAGTACTGAACCATTCAATGAGGATTGGCAATCAGGATTCACAGACTGGCTTGATATAAGGGAGGTTTCCTCCCATCATGGTTGCCGGTGATCAATTGTTCTTGTCTCAACTGTGGTTCCTGGTTCTCTTGCTGAGTCTTGCCTCTTCTTCTGCTTTCAGATTAGATATTTTCTGTTTTTGTTTTAGTGCTTACCATTTGCATATTTCTCTGCATTTCTGTGAGGTTAGCCAGGTTCCCCCCCCCCCCCGAGGGGCTTGGGCTCCTCTCAGTTCCTTTGGAGCCATTGTTATTTGTTCATTTGCCTTTTCCAGTTTTTTCAGTGGCTGCGGCTTAGTTTTGTTACACCAGAGAACTGATTTAGGTGGTAGAGGTCGTGTGATCTCAGGTGTTTTTGCAATTAGTAGCGTTGGCATTTTTTTTGGATTGCAGTGAGTATCCTTTCTATCCTTTTCTGTCTAGGCAGATTGGGCCCCAGCGTTTGCTCATACTATTTTCTGTCTGTGTCTGTATTTTCTCTTGTCTAACTGCCATTACATGTTTGGGGGCTTCCTATGTTCTTTGGGGATCTGCTCCGGGCAGATAGAAAGAGGAAAGCTATCTTTAGGTGTAGTTAATCTCTCAGGCTGTGACGAGGCGTCTAGGACCAACGTAGGAACGCTCCACGGCTGCCTTTAGTTGTGGTGGTTAGTCAGGGTACTGCAATCCAATAGATTCCAATCTCTCTGGTGTATTGCCGTTTTTGCCTGCTCTCCTCAGCTACCGAAACAGAGAGCGCCTACTTCCATGGGCTCAGAGACAGTCTCTTTTCCACTGGGGAACAATGGAGTCTCCACCTGCATCACCCCCCTGGCCCGCAACCTGCGGTCCATTCGGACGGCCTGGGTCATGGCGTCCTTGAGAGAGTTAGGTGGAGGGTGTAATGCCAAGGCATCCTGCAGCCGCTCGGACAAGCCTCTGCGAAATAGACCTTGGAGGGTGGCGGCG
Source organism: Oophaga sylvatica (assembly GCA_033576555.1). NCBI lineage: Eukaryota > Metazoa > Chordata > Amphibia > Anura > Dendrobatidae > Oophaga > Oophaga sylvatica. The sequence continues at coordinate 414,885,404 of JARQOD010000005.1, forward strand.
TCCCAAGAAATCTCTGCAGCCCAGCGGCGGAACTCACTACAAAACCACTCGGCCGACAGACGCTCATCAACATGTCCTCTGCCAATCGCACTTGGTCAGGCTCATCGTATATGTGCCCGAGGGCCTCAAAGAATGCATTCACCGACACTCTCTCAGGGGCAGTGGGAGGAAGGGAAAATGCCCATGCTTGTGGGGTCTCTCTTAATAAAGACATGATGACCCCTACCCTCTGACTTTCGTCCCCAGAGGACAGTGGTCTCAAACTAAAGAAAAGTTTGCAACCCTCCATGAAGATCCTAAACTCCTTTGTGTTCCCAGAAAAGAAGTCAGACAGTTTAACAGGTGGTTCTGAGGACACCAGAGCAACATCACTCGCCATAGCCCTCAGAGAACCTGCAGATAAAGCCCCCTGCACAGTCTCAGAAACCTGCCGCTGTGAACGAGCAAGGGCTTGCTGTTCCAGAGATGAACCCTGAAACATCTGACTCAGATTTTTCATCTGTTCGGACAGAGACTGTATGGGATCCATAACTCTCGGCACAACCTGCGCCCCAAACTCAGCCGTGAAGAAAAAAAAACAAAAAAAAAAAAAACTTAATGGTCAGTTATAATATCACGAGAAACCACTAGGTGGGCACTTACCAGCAGTTTCAGCAGCCCTGACAGCGGGAGCCCGGAGCCTCTGACGACCTGTGACAGCGGTACTCACAACGCCCGGGAGCTGGGCAAGGGGACAGCAATACAGCAGAGCTGGAGTGAGCAGAACACCGGGTGGTGAGTGTACTGCCATGACCTGTGGTCATGTGACCCCAGGGGCGGAGCTTAGCGTCCTGCAGCTGGGGATGAGTGCAGGATGCTACAGGGACCCTGGAGAAGGGAAAGGGGGTCACAGGACACCAGGGAAAGTACGGGGCATCAGAGGGAGAAGGAATCCAAGACAAGCCGAGGTCAGTAAACGTGAGAGACAACGCGGTACACAAGGAGCAGGCTAACAAAGAATAGTCAGGGACGTGGCAGGAGTCAGAAAACCAGAGAAGCATATACACAGTACAGAATCAAGAGGCAAAATCACAATGGGAAACAGAACCAGGTCAGAACCATACAAGCAAGCGAGAACACAGGCACAAGGCACAGGCAAACAGGGGTCAACACGCCAAGCAGGGCGCGGGAGCGCCGCTATTCTTACTACTGAAACAAGGTCCTATTATGCCTATATGGTTTACCTTTCAAGTTATCTATTCTATACACCTTCAGCATACTTATACTGTTATGAAAAGCTTTTCTACATACCTTTGCACCGTTATTAAGCGACTCTGTTGAAAAAGACCCAGGAGGGTCGAAACGTTCACTTGTTTCTAGTCGCCATTTATTTGACCTTATTATTGTCTCCCTTGTATATAATAAATATTTCCTTATTTGCATATATTCATGAGAGTGTGCGGTGTACTATTTCTCTATTGTACTTAGGACTTTTGTCCTCTACACCAGCACCTCGTCCATATTGACTGTGTGCGCACCAATTTACCCACTACTCACACAAGTTTATAACGTAGAGCCGTAAAATTAAAAAATCACATTTTTTCCACAAAAATGATCTTTTTACCCCAATTTTTATTTTCCCAAGAATAACAAGACTCCAAAAGTTATTGTGCAATTTGTCCAGAGTACGCTGATACCCCATATGTGGGGGTAAACCACTGTTTGGATGCATGGCAGAGCTTGGAAGGAAAGGAGCGCCGTTTGACTTCAACACAGAATTGTCTGGACCCCATGTCGTGTTTGGAGAGCTCCTGATCTGCCTAAACAGTTTAAACCCCTGACAAATGACACAATTTTGGAAACTAGACACCTCAAGGAACTTACCTAGATGTGTGGTGAGAACTTTGAACCCCCAGGTGTTTCACTACAGTTTATAACGCCCGAGCATGAAAATAAAAAAATCATATTTTTTCTACAAACATGATTTTTAGTCCCCAACTTTTTATTTTTCCAAGGGTAACAGGAGAAACTGGAACCCAAAAGTTGTTGTCCGATTTGTCCTGAGTACGCTGAAACCCAATATGTGGGAGAAAACTACTGTATGGGCACACGTCGGGGCTCGGAAGGAAGTAGTGACGTTTTGGATTGCAGACTTTGATGGAATGGTCTGCAGGCGTCATGTCGCATATGGAGAGCCCCTGATGTGCCTAAACAGTGGAAACCCCCCACAAGTGACCCCATTTTGGAAAATAGACCTCACAAGGAACTTATCTAGATGTGTGGTGAGCGCTATGAACCCCCAAGTGCTTCACAGAAGTTTATTACGTACAGCTGTAAAAACATAAAAATCTTTTTTTTTTTTTTTACAAAAAAGATATTTTCGCCCCCAATTTTTTATTTTCCCAAGGGTAACAGAAGAAATTGGACCCCAAGAGTTATTGTGCAAATTGTCCTGAGTACGCTGATACCCCATATGTGGGGGTAAACTACTGTTTGGGCGCATGTCAGAGCTCAGAAGTGAAGGAGCACCGTTTGACTTTTTCAACGCAGAATTGGCTGGAATTGAGATCAGACACCATGTCACATTTGGAGAGCCCCTGATGTGCCTAAACAGCGGAAACCCCCCAATTCTAACTCCAACCCTAACTCCAACACACCGCTAACCCTAGTCCCAACCCTAACCATAACCCTAACCACAAACCTAACCCTAACACACCCCTAACCCTAACCCCAACCCTAACCCTAATCCTAACTTTAGGCGCAACCCTAACCCTAACATTAGGCGCAACCCTAACCCTAATGGGAAAATGGAAATAAATAATTTTTTTTAATTTTATTATTTTTCCCTAACTAAGGAGGTGATAAAGGGGGGTTTGATTTACTATTTATAGCGGGTTTTTATGATTGGCAGCTGTCACGCTAAAAGACGCTTTTTATTGCAAAAAATAGTTTTTGCATCACCACATTTTGAGAGCTATAATTTTTGCATATTTTGGCTCACAGAGTCATGTGAGATCTTATTTTTTGCGGTACGAGTTGACGTTTTTATTGGTACCATTTTTGAGCACGTGACATTTTTTGATCGCTTTTTATTTCGATTTTTGGGAGGTTAGAATGAACAAAAATCAGCAATTCATGAATTTCTTTGGGGGGGGGCGTTTATACCGTTCCGCGTGTGGTAAAATTGATAAAGCAGTTTTATTCTTCGGGTCAGTACGATTACGGCTCCTGGCACATAGTGCCGGGTGTCAGCTGTGATAAACAGCTGACACACGGCAGCGATCAGCTGATAGTACGTCCAATGGCAGAGAGGGGTTAACAAAAGTAATATGAAGTTTGTCTGTAGAGAAAATCGCATCCAATGTGAACGCTTTGAATAACCACACATAACGATGGGGTAGCAATGAAGCACCAAATTATCCAAATCCATGAGTGGAACCAATCCAAATAAATATCCACCATTATCCGAACTGCACTTGAAAAGCCTATCAAGCTTAAGAAGGCAGTCGAATACATGGAATAAGATGGATATAAACCTAAACATATAGGAAAAGAAAATAATTTTTAACCCTATCACCTGAGGAAAATTAACCTATATCGGCGCACAAACAATCAGAAGTAAATTAGTTCATTACTTGCCTGAGCAGATAGGCATGTTATCGTTTTCACTAGAATGTATTATATCTTTATATTAGCACAGAGAAAGGCTTAATAACCCATTGAGTGACTACCAAAGCACTGAAAATGGATTGAAGCGTATCAGAGGGCTGTGTTAGGAAATAGTAAACTATTCACCCAGCCATATATAATGCGCATATATACCCTAATAGGATGAAATCCCCAAAAGTGTATATATTGTCCACAAAAGAATTCAAAAACCACGAATGGCTTGACAAATAACAAGTGATTAACTTTATTTTACAAAGTCCAAATGGATTAGAGAAACCAGATGTAATCATATGTCTACATTGTTAATAGGTAACCTACAGTAGAATTCCAAACTAATTCAGTACGCACTCATTGTATAAGTAAAAAATGGCATAGATCAACGAAAAATTGACCTTAGGACGTTTCTCTGCTACTTTACTCAGAAGCGCAGGCGCATGGGACGTGAACATTATGTGCTCTTGCCTTGTAGGCATGGTAACAGCAGACACACTTTTCATCATTTTTTGGAATAATAATGTATGTTTCGTCATATGTTTACCTATGTTCCGATGTTCTTTTGATCCTTTATTGGCCGATCCACCTTTTTTGCGCTGACATAGGTTACTATTTATTCGGTGATTATATTGTACTGCGCATGCGCTAACTGGGTTTTCGTCATACTGCATCACAATCTGTTGTCATGGTAATACAAACTACATTTCGGGGATTGTTCTCCATGTGTACCTATGTTGCAAGCGCCATTGGAGCTTTCTCTGTTCGGGTGATCATCTGCCTCTCATATTGGCGCTACATGAGGTAGTCTTCAGCTGCAACGTATTTAGTAATCTATCAGATAGGTATATATAGGATACTTTTTGAACATAATCGCCAGCCCCTGACGAAGCTACCTTTCGGTAGCGACGCGCGTCGGGCCTCTCCACAAGCTCCCCCAACCATGGTCATTTTTCTTTTTTGACTCCATCCAGTCCTTGCCTCCAGGACTAGCATTATCCCTTTTGGGGCTTTATGCATATTTTATTTTCAGGTTTTTTTGCCCTTACTATTCAGACAGGAGATTGCCTTGTGTAATTATTGGGATATTTTTCATCTGCCCTACATTGGGTGACTGCCAGGATCACTGTGGGTATGACTTGCTACATTTCATTTTTTTGGTGGCAGGGTTAATGGGTAGTAGCATTTCTTGGAGATATATCAATTGTTTTCCAATCTAAACCAGTATTTTGCTGTGCTCGATTGTGTCCATTAACTTATTGGAACTTTATATTGTTGAGATATTGTAGTATTTTGCACAGAGTGTTTTTTGTATACTTCCATTTGTATTATTGCTATATATAGGTGGTTTATTGTGTGGGGGAGCTTAGAGCCTTATTAAGGGCTAAAAGGGTTATACTGTCATGTTTCTGACTTTTAAATATTTTTAATATGCTATATTTGTTTGTATCCAATAAAATCGTATATATTGAGGTGATCCCAGTGTTTTTGGTCCATACCTTTTTCTTCCTATATCACGAGAGCCGGTATTTAGCGTACATATCGGGTAACTAGGTGCCGCGCGGTGCTTAGTTATCCGATGTGTACATTGGATACCAGCGTGCTCGCTGGTCCTGATCACTGGTGAGTCTGCCTATGTCACAGCTCACCAGCGATCAGCTAGCGATGTCCCACCGATCCCATCAATGTTGCATCGTTGGTGGGATCGCTGGGACATTGAAGAGTGTGAAGGGACCCTTAGGCTGGGATCGGACATGCGAGAAACTCCCACAAGTCTCGCATGTCAATACCTGGCACTGCCGCCGGCACTCGGACAGGAGCGTGCGGCTGCATGTATTTCTATGAAGCCGCACGCTCCGATCCAAGTGCCGGCGGCAGTGCCGAGTATTGACGTGTAAGTTTCTCGCATGTCTGACCCCAGCCTTAGCGTTGTGTCTGACCTCTGCACAACTAGACAGTGTGAGCATATACTTTACTAATCATCCCAATCTTGCCATTTAGTTTTACACTAGGGAGCGCTCCCTTTGATATTTTTTACAGATTTCCATTAAGGAAATATAGTTTCTGTGAGTATCATGACTGCATTTGCCTAGGAAGTCAAGTCTAATTATTTACTTACTGGGGTGTGGAGGAACGGTATTTATGGCCAATGTATAAATTAAGTAGCCACTCAGTAGTCCTCAGTTATTATATAGTCCATAAAGCAATAAGATAAAATGGATAACAGACTGCAGGCCACACATTAAAATACAGGAAAAGCTACTTGTTCTTTCCACCTTATTGGCCCTATATATCTCTGCATCTGCTAGCCTTAAAACACCCTGCTTCTTCTGCAGCTCCTATACAAAATAAATGTGATACAAGGCATGGGTGTCCCCTTTACCCTGCCCCTTTTGAACTTGTTATGGAGCCTCTCGCAATCCAGCCCGATCATACACGGTGTACAACACCATAGAAATTAAGAAATCAACTTTTTGGATACAAACATAAAAAATAAAAATGGTTCAATCCAGAGATCCGTGTATTGTAAACCAATTGACTGGCCCACATACCTCAGATGAGACCACCCAAAAAACATTAAAACGTCCATTGTCTATAGCCAAGTCCACAGATATAATGTCTGTTCCAGCCCAACAGATAATGATGACTAGTTAACTCATGTTAAAAAGACATTTTTAAACCAAGGTTACCATCCCACCTCCATTGATCATAAAATCACTATAGCCACAAAGATCCCTAAAAGTCAACAACTTTAATATGGAAAAAAATAATCGTGTATAACCCACAGAGAAACTGCTAGAAAACGTTACCATATCCTACACAAGGAAGACTGGCTGAAGATAATATACAGGCTCTCTCCTTTGCTATGCTACAGACGACAACCTACAAATTTAAGAAATACCATGATCAATGCCATCTGATAAGTCAAGAGGAACTTATACTTGCAATGTGAAAAGCTGCAAAACCTGTACTCATGTAAAGATCACAGACAGGATACAGATCCACAATGCAGGGGCGCACCTACCATGAGGCGAGTTGAGCACTCTGCCTCAGGCGGCGGCACATCCCTGAAGACAGGAGGAGACAGATTCTTATCTCCTGCATCTGCTCCTATTTCTCATATATTGCTGCTCTGTGCACACAGAACCTGTGATGAGTTCACAGGAGGGGAGGAGTCAGGAGTCACATGATTAGGGGCCTCGGTGTATGAAGGACTCTGCTGTGCTGTTGTCATGGTTCTGGAAGAGGTATGTTTATGTGTGGGGTCAGGAGGGATTAAAAGGGTGGATGTAGCAGAGCTGTGTGTGTACGAGGTGTACGGATCAGAGCCATGTGTTTGGGGTGTGCGGAGCGGAGCCGTGGTGTGTACAAGATGTACGGAGCGGAGTCGTGTGTGTACGAGGTGTGCTGAGCGGAGCCGCGTATGTACGTGGTGTGTGGAGCGGAGCCGCGTGTGTGCGAGGTGTTTGGAGCGGAGCCGCGTGTGTACGAGGTGTGCGGAGCGGAGCCGCGTGTGTACGAGGCATACAAAGTGGAACCGTGTGTGTATGAGGTGTGCGGAGCCGTGCGTGCACGAGGTGTGTGGAGCGGAGCCGCATGTGTATGAGGTGTGCGGAGCGGAGCTGTGTGTGTACGAGGTGTGCAAAGCCGTGTGTGCACGAGGTGTGCGGAGCGGAGCCATGTGTGTATGAGGCATACAAAGTGAAACCGTGTGTGTATGAGGTGTGCGGAGCTGTTATGAATGTGCTAGAGATGGTTTCTGAGCAAAGGCTCCCTCTGGTGGTTGCAGACAGTACTGAGCCTTTCAGCGAGGAATGGCAATCTGGGATCGCTGACTGGTCTGATATAAGGGAGGTTCCCTCCCATGATGGTTGCTGGTGATCAATTGTTCTTGTCTCAATAGTGGTTCCTGGTTCATTTGGAAGTTTGCTGAGTCTTGCCTGCATCTTCTGCTATCAGATAAGATATTTTCTGCTTTTATTTTTGTGCATGCTTTTTGCATTGTTCCCTTCACTTCTGTGGAGGTCAGCCAGGTCCCCTCCGGGGGCTTTTGCTCCTCTTAGTTTATCTGAAGCCACTGTTATTTGTTCATTTGCTTTTTCCTGTTTTTTCAGTGGCTGCGGCTTAGTTTTGTTACACCAGAGATCTGATTTTAGGTGGTAGAGATCGTGTGATCTCAGGTGTTTTTGCAATCAGAAGAGTTGGTATTTTTTAGGGTTTTTTTTGGATTGCAGTGAGTATCCTTTCCTGTACTTTTCTGTCTAGACAGATTGGACCCCAGCGTTTGCTCATTCTATTTTCTGTCTGTGTCCGTGCTTCTTCTTGTCTAACCGCCATTACATGTTTGGGGGCTTCCTATTTTCTTTGGGGATCTGCTCCGGGGCAGATAGTTTTCATCTTTCTGCCTTTAGGTGTAGTTATCTCTCAGGCTGTGACGTCTAGGATCAACGTAGGAACGCTCCACGGCTACCTCTAGTTGTGTGGTTAGTTCAGGGTACTGCAATCCAATAGGTTCCAGCCTCTCTGGTGTATTGCCGTTTTTGCTTATTCTCCTCAGCTGCCAAAACACAACACGGAGCCGTGCATGTACGAGGTGTGCGGAGCTGCGTGTGTACGAGGTGTGCGGAGCAGAGCCGTGTGTGTACGAGGCATACAAAGTGGAACTGTGTGTGTATGAGGTGAGCAGAGCCGTGCGTGTACGAGGTCGGTGTATGGTGAGGAGCATTCATACCTCCCAACCATCCCAGATCCAGCGGGACAGTCCCGATTTTGAGAGTCTGCCCCGCTGTCCCGGCCGGGAGTTTACTTTTACAGCGGACACAGGAGTACACGGTGGAGCTCCGAGGAGCACTTTAAAATTTGCACGTGACGTTCCACCGGAAGTGACGTGCTGGAAGATGACCGGAAATTAGGTAATTTCGAAAGGAAATTGTGACGGAACCATGGAGGCACTTCAGGGAATGCTTCAGATCCATCACCGTGTCCTCCTCGGACAGCGGGATCGCCTTGGAATCGGGGATGTCGGCCATGTGAGCGGATCATGATATGTCCTGCATTGGGAGGCTCAGGTGGGCATTACAATGGGAGCCATGCTGCTGTAGTATCTTTATAGAATCTTTCTTTCTCTCTCTCTGTTTCTTTTTCTCTGTTCTTTTTCCCTCTCTAATCTTTCTTTCTCTGTTTCTTTCTCTCTCGCTGTTCTTTCTTTCCCTCTCTAATCTTTCTCTCTGTTTCTTTCTCTCTCTGTTCTTTCCTTCCCTCTCTTTTCTTTCTTTTTTCTCTCTGTTCTTTCTTTTCTTTTTTCTCTCTTCGTTCTTTCTTACTCAGTCTGTTTTTTCTTTCCCTCTCTAATCTTTCTTTCTCTCTGTTCTTTATTTCCCTCTCTAATCTTTCTTTCTCTGTTTCTCTCCTTTCTTCTCTCTGTCTCTGTTGTTTCTTTCCCTCTCTAATCTTTCTTTTTCTCTCTGTTCTTTCTCTCTCTGTTATTTCTTTCCCCTCTTTCTTTCTATGTTCTTTCTTTCCCCTCTTTCTTTCTCTGTTCTTTCTTTCTTTCCCCTCTTTCTTTGTCTCTGTTTTCTTTCACTCTCTGTTCATTTTCTTTCCCCGCTTTCTTTCCCTCTGTTCTTTCTTCCTTCCCCTCTTTCTTTCTGTTCTCTTTCTCTCTCTGTTCTTTCTCTCTCTCTCTGTTCTTTCCCTCTCTGTCCTTTCTTTCCCCTCTTTCTTTCTGTTCTTTATTTCCCCTTTCTTTCTCTCTCTGATCTTTCTCTCTCTCTCTGTCCTTTCTTTCCCTTCTTTCTATGTTCTTTCTTTCCCCTCTTTCTTTCTCTCTCTGTTCTTTCTTTCGCTCTGTTCTTTTTCTTTCCCATCTTTATTTCTCTCTGTTCGTTCTCTCTCTGTTCTTTCTTTCTCTCTTTTCTTCCTTTCTTACATGGAAACTGGGACAATAAAACTTTCACACAACTCATCTAAGCTAATTAAGGATTCACTCTCTGATCCCAGTTTGTTTGTTATGTTTAAAGATCCATTTATTTTGTCATGTCTCTGCTCTTTTGTGTATAAATATTGTTTTTCTTCAGATACTTAGTTATACCATGCCGAATGAAGATACACAAGTAGTCTTGAAAGCTTGCTTTGTAATATCACTGATTTTATTTTTGTAAGCCATTACAAAGTATAATAACTAGATTATCATTTTGCTTATCTCAATGAGAGCAAGAAATCTTTTTTCATCCGGCAAAACACGGTACCAAAACTTTTTTCTTTTCTTTTAAATTAAGTCTATTAGCATATGATTTAATACTGGCTATAACGAAGCCCCTGTCCTCACTACCATACTTCATCTCCCTCCTGGACAATATTGCACTAACTTGCAGCCTCAAAAGGAACTACAATTAATCAGACTATTTTGTAATGTTCCTCCACACATACAAATACTTGTAGAACCCAAATTATTTTATAAACCTGAGCATTAAATTTACCCCAACCCTGTATTCATTATACATGTGTGAACATCCACCTTTGATCAAACAATTGGTGGCTGACCTCGGTTCTTGGGACCACAAACCCCTCTTTGGGATTGTGCATATGAATTGTCTCAAACATCTCCAAATGTCATGGCTGCATTAGGGTCTGTGGATTTCACAAGCTCAGACAATCCTCCTTGTGACTCTATAGATAGCTATGGTCAGCACAGAGTGACTCAGGCGTACACTTCTAGGGCTGCAGCTCCTAGGCAGGTTAGGAGGAGATACATTTTTGCTGTACTTAGCTTGTTGATTGCCTATGGTCACATGCTGCAGGAAAACCAGTCATGTCTGCTCTTTCCCTATTTAAGCTGGCTCAACTGATCAGCGAATGCGGGCAATAGATTCCTCTATACTGGTCTAGGAGAGGGGACACATTCTTGTGTACTGGTTATTACCAAAGTTGTTGCAAGCAGAGTTAGCTTCCCTTTTTCCCTAGATGTCTTTATATTACTTTGTTGCCTCTGAGACTTTACACTTTATGTCCTTTTGTGTATTTCCCTGAGAGTATGTTGTGCGACGGTATTTCAGTTCTGCCCCGTCTGTCTTGTTTTGTATTTCCCCATATATGTTACAGAGTAGTTATGCTTTGGAGCATAGTAAGGAACGAGACTCAGGGATCTCCACCCTCAGTAGAAATCTCGGGTACAGGAATATAGCAAGGGACCCCTAGCCTTAGGGTAAGACTAGCAAAACACTTGCTATCCCACAGTCACACCGTGACATTATTGCTGGCCTTACTTTTCCCTACACTCCAGTATGGTTCCGGTTACGGCTCTTGAGAGACAAATGCAGGCTTTGTTTCTACAGGTGGCTGAGTTAAAGGGGGCAGTTCAGCAGAGAGCTCAGACTACCACACTCGATCAATCTGCTCAGGAACCCAAACTGCCTCTTTTGGACAGATTTTCAGGGAAGCGCAGTCTGTTTGTTGCTTTCAGAGAGGCGTGTAAGTTGTATTTTTGTTTGCAACTGGACAAGAGGAACAGAGGGTGGGAATTATTATTTATCTATTGAGTTGAGACCCACAGGCATGGACCTTTTCTTTACCCTCTGATTCACCTGTTTTGACAGTGGACGGATTTTTCTTGGCACTCGAGCTAATCTATGATATTACTGATGGAACATCATTGGCCAAGTTTAAGATCCATTCTCTGCACAGGATTACTGTGCTGAGTTTCGGCCCTGGTCCAAGAATGCACAGTGGAATGACCCGGCGCTGAAAAGCGAGTTTTCCCAGGGTTTATCTAAGAGGGTGAAGGCTTTGGTTATGTATGAGACTCTCCTTTCTTTGGAGTGGAGCTATGGCTTTGGTAATACGTATTGACAGGCGTTTTAGGCAGAGGTCCCATGAAACAAACATCCTGGGAGGGTTTTCTATACCTTTATTACCATATGGCACGTCATCCGAGTTCATGAAGAAGTTTAGGGGTACGTTTCGTTGGAAAAAAACCCCTATTCCACTCAAAAGGGTTAGAGTGTTTTCTTTGTGGTAAAACAGGACACTTAGTCAGTACATTTTGAAAAAAGAGGCTTGAGGGCACTACAAAGTTTTAGAAAGGATCAATGACCACACATAGAATGAGAAACAGTGAACAGGAGAGAAAAAGCACTGTGTATAACAGTCACGATCACCCTAAGAATAACAGCTCAAAAAATAATACAAAAAATGACATTCTTTATTATGCAAAAACACACAAAGATTAGTTAAAAAACATTTAAAAAGGCCAAAAAAATGGCCATATGAGAAAACCACTATAGGTCCGTGTGGGGAAGGGAAAACTAGCCTCCTCCACTGTGCTAGCTGCAGGTGTAAATAACAATCTAATATATAATTACCAATAAATTATGTCACACACTTCCGGAGCTTGTGTCGCTTCCACAATGCACCGCGAACGTTAGTACGCCGACCGCCATATTGGAACACCCAAGTTTTGGGTATTACAATATGGCAGCAAGGATTCATATCTCCCGCCAAAGCCGCGCGTGCACCGCTCATTGGCTGAGCCGCCCGCCGGCCGAGCCGATGAGCGGTGCCGTGCGGGATTCAAATCCCCCGCCGAAGCCGCGTGTGCACCGCTCATTGGCTGAGCCGCCTGACGGCTCAGCCAATGAGCGGCACAGGATTCAAATCCCCCGCAAAAGCCACGCCAGCTCAGCCAATGAGTGGCGCGGGAGTCAAATCCCCCGCCAAAGCGGTGCGGCACTGCTCATTGGCAGAGCCGGCAGGCGGCTCAGCCAATGAGCGGCACGGGATTCAAATCCCCCATGATTGGCTGAGCAGTGCCGCCCGGCTTTGGTATGTGTGTGTGTGCGGGGCTGTGTGGGGGTCTGCGGGTGTGTGTGTGCGTGATCTGTGTATGTGCGGGGCTCTGCTGGATGTGTGTGTGTGTGTGTGTGTGTGTGTGTGTGTGTGTGTGTGGCTACTTTGAAGAACCTAGAATATAAGACATATTTTCAGTTGTTTCACACTTTTTTGTAAAGTGTAATGTATAATTCCACATGTGTTAATTCATAGTTTTGATGCCTTCAGTGTGATTCTACAATTTTCATAGTCATGAAAATACAGAAAAATTTTTGAATGAGAAGGTGTGTCCAAACATTTGGTCTGTACTGTACATATAACACATAACATACAGAATATACAGCACATAACATACAGAACATACATATAACATACAACACAGAACATACATATAACATACAACACATAACATACAGAACATACATATAACACATAACATACAGAACATACATATAACATAAAGAACATACATATAACATACAACACATAACATACATATAACACATAACATACAGAACATACATATAACATACAACACACAACATACATATAACATACAGAACACACATAACATACAAAACAAAACATACAGAACATACATATAACATACAACACATAACATACAGAACATACATATAACACATAAAATACAGAACATACATATAACATACAACACATAACATACAGAACATACATATAACATACAACACAGAACATACATATAACATACAACACAACATACAGAACATACATATAACACATAACATACATATGACATACAACACATAACATACATATAACATACAACACATAACATACAGAACATACATATAACATACAACACAACATAAAGAGCAAACATAACATACAACATGCATATAACATACAACACATAAAGTACATACATATAACACAACATACAGTACATATAACACACAACACAACATACAGTACATGCATATAATATACAACACATAACATACACAACATACAGAACATACAGTACAGACCAAAAGTTTGGACACACCTCATTTAAAGATTTTTCTGTAATTGTAAATTCACACTGAAGGCATCAAAACTATGAATTAACACATGTGGAATTATATATGTAACAAAAAAGTGTGTAACAACTGAAATTATGTCTTATATTTTAGGTTCTTCAAAGTAGCCACCTTTTGCTTTGATGACTACTTTGCACACTCTTGGCATTCTCTTGATGAGCTTCAAGAGGTAGTCAACGGAAATGGTTTTCACTTCACGGGTGTGCCCTTTCAGGTTTAATAAGTGGGATTTCAGGCCTTATAAATGGGGTTGGGACCATCAGTTGTGTTGTGCAGAAGTCTGGTGGATACACAGCTGATAGTCCTACTGAATAGACTGTTAGAGTTTGTATTATGGCAAGAAAAAAGCAGCTAAGTAAAGAAAAAACGAGTGGCCATCATTACTTTAAAAAAATGAAGGTCAGTCAGTCTGAAAAATTGGTGAAACTTTGAAAGCATCCCCAAGTGCAGTTGCAAAACCCATCAAGCACTACAAAGAAACTGGCTCACATGAGGACCGCCCCAGGAAAGGAAGACCAAGAGTCACCTCTGCTTCTGAGGATAACTTTATCCGAGTCACCAGCCTCAGAAATCGCAGGTTTAGAGCAGCCCAGATTAGAGACCAGGTGAATTCCACACAGAGTTCTAGCAGCAGACACCATCTCTACAACAACTGTTAAGAGGAGACTTTGTGCAGCAGGCCTTGATGGTAAAATAGCTGCTAGGAAACCACTGCTAAGGACAGGCAACAAACAGAAGAGACTTGCTTGGGCTAAAGAACACAAGGAATGGACATTAGACCAGTGGAAATCTGTGCTTTGGTCTGATGAGTCCAAATTTGAGATCTTTGGTTCCAACCACTGTATCTTTGTGCGATGCAGAAAAGGTGAACGGATGGACTCTACATGCCTGGTTCCCACCGTGAATCATGGAGGAGGAGGTGTGATGGTGTGGGGTTGCTTTGCTGGTGACACTGTTGGGGATTTATTCAAAATTGAAGGCATACTGAACCAGCATGGCTACCACAGCATCTTGCAGCGGCATGCTATTCCATCCGGTTTGCGTTTAGTTGGACCATCATTTATTTTTCAACAGGAAAATGACCCCTAACACACCTTAAAGCTGTGTAAGGGCTATTTGACCAAGGAGAGTGATGGGGTGCTACGCCAGATGACCTGGCCTCCACCGTCACCAGACCTGAACCCAATTGAGATGGTTTGGGGTGAGCTGGACCGCAGAGTGAAAGCAAAAGGGCCAACAAGTGCTAAGCATCTCTGGGAACTCCTTCAAGATTGTTGGAAGACCATTTCCTGTGACTATCTCTTGAAGCTCATCAAGAGAATGCCAAAAGTGTGCAAAGCAGTCATCAAAGCAAAAAGTGGCTACTTTGAAGAACCTAGAATATAAGACATATTTTCAGTTGTTTCACACTATTTTGTTAAGTATATAATTCCACATGTGTTAATTCATAGTTTTGATGCCTTCAGTGTGAATGTACAATTTTCATAGTCATGAAAATACAGAAAAATCTTTAAATGAGAATGTGTGTCCAAACTTTTGGTCTGTACTGTACATATAACACATAACATACAGAACATACATATAACATACAACACACAACATACATATAACATACAACACATAACATACAGAACACACATATAACATACAATGTCATGGAAATATATATGTATTCCATATATTCAATGTATATTCATATATATGCATTTACAGTTAGATAGATCTCACTTGCTAAAAATCCTGTGCTCAGCATATCTATGCAAAAGCTGATGCTAGCTATAATCAGTTGTTTAAAACGACCCTGGCCTTCATTCGGAGGCTATTACAGAAGATAGCTCATAGGGACTTTTATTTACCAAGGACAAAGAACAATAAACAATAAATCTGCTACTTCAGCCCTTTTATCATAATTATCATACTTATACTAAAACAGCCAATAATCTAGCAGCTTTTAATTGTATGCTAATTGACTAACCAGCCCCTTTTTGTAAACGTATAAAACCTTGAAAGAATATTAAACGGTTGGTCTTGACAAACTGTTATACTGACACTTCCGTGTGGACAGTCCTCATTTCGTTCTGAGCGCTCAAAAAGAAATTTAATCTATAAGATTGGGAACAGAAGCAGCAAACACTGAAGGATAGATTTATCCTAATTAAATTTCCATAACAGATGGCGCCTGCATGCGGGGCAGTGGACGAAATGCACGGGGACCTGCTGACCGGAGAGACAGAGGTGTTGGCCATGGCCTTGCGCAGCTCCATAAGTAAGGTAAGAAAATCTTGTCATCTTACCTGAAAGTCCCTTGTGTCCAGTCCAGGTCTTACACCTCTTGCCGGTCAGGTGTGGTCACCACCGCATTCCCAGGTAGTGTAAAAAGTCCACACCCTTATCCAAAACCCTGGGATATAAGTTGTTTGCTGCTGTGCTGTGTATGTGTTTCATGTTTTATGTGAACCGGGAGAAAAGTTGGAACGGTGACTGTGTTTTTGCTTGCTGATTTCTGGGAGCTGTATAGCAAAAAACAAAATGCTGGATAAGTTCCCGCAGTAATCCTTCATACATGGGAGGGAGGTAATCACAGTAAAATCCAGGTGTGAGCGGTGGGAGCTTTGATTGGATAAGTCCACGCAGTAATCCTTCACACACAGGAGGGAGGTCATCCCAGATCAATCCAGGTGTGAGTGGCGAGGGCTTTGAATCGGTTAAGTTTCTGCAGTAATCCTTCACACATAGGAGGGAGGTCATCCCAGATCAATCCAGGTGTGAGGGGCAGGATCTTTGATTGGATAAGTTCTCACAGTAATCGTCCACGCAAGGGGGGAGGTCATCCCAGTCAAATCAGACGTGGATGGTGAGAATTTTGATTAAGACTATTACAGATTACTGTGACCGGCGCACCGGCCAGGGCGAACGGTTTTCAGAGTAATAGACCTGGAGCATTGCCGTGCTCAGTGCAATTTGTGAGTTATCAGTTACCAGAGCAGCTTTATGTGTCACAGATCACCTAAAAGAGGGATTCGTATTCTCCCGGGTGTCTGTCTCATTGTACGTGTCCCTGTCTGTATCAGGTACTGTCGCTTTAAATCTCATTCAGAGCAGAATGCGCTCTGTCACTATCTCATTCACTGCTGGCTGCAGCAGCGAGAAACCCTCTGACCCCCCCTCTGCTAATCACGTTGTCACATCTGTTTCCTGGTTTTGATCTTTTTGAGCTAGTCTTTGGCTACAGGCTGTAGCGTGAAAATTCTCAGGCATTCAGACTGAACTGTATTAATTAATTTTTTTCTATAGGGATAACCTTTTTTTTGATATGTGATTTCAGTGCCTGTAGACACAGCAAGCAGAGATATAAGGGAGAGGGGAAGTGCCAGCAGCAGCGAGATGACATTGTAGAGGACGGTAGGATAAAGTCTACGCTACCAGACAAAAGTTTTAAAGTCTTTTTTTCTTTTTGTTTTTATAATTTTACAATCAGTTTTTCCACCTCTTTTCTGTTTTTAATTAGCTGTTTTAGTAACAAGGGTTTTTTTCTTCTTGTCAACCTTGTTGTTTTTCAGAGTTTTACTATTAATACATTTTTTTATTTCCCCTCCTCTTTTTTGATCAGTATTTTCTTTTTGCTTTTGGAGTTTTTATGTTGGTCAATTTTTTTTTCCTAGATTTTTCACTAAACTGTGTAGGGTTTTCCTTTTTCTTTTTAAATCTAACTTTTATTTTTAAAGTTTTTCTTTTAGGTACATTTTTAAATAATTTTGGAGAGGTTTTTCTAATCAATTTATTTTAGAGTTTTATTCTCCAACCAGCAAGATCTACTAGCGTGCTTTAGACCAAGGTCAGGCACACAGATAAAGAAATTGCAGGCTGAGGGAGAACACACATAAACAATTGCGCAGCGGCTTCACTCACCCCTCCCATCAGGCATTCAGCGAAGACAGGAATTTCAGTGTCCTTGCACACAGAACCAGAATGCAGCAGTTCTCAGATTTTTAATCACCTTTGTTGAATAGGTTTTTGGAATAGACACAGTACTTGAGAATCCAATGGACGGGCAGACTTTACGCTGCACAATGAAATGGTTTTTTTTTTGAAAGGCACAGGAAAGCTTGTTTATAGATTACCGTCTGCTATAAAAGAGCAGTGGTGGTCGTGTAGAAGGTACAGCAAGTTATTTGAACGGACCAGGAAGTGATTTTTATGTGAATAAGATTGAAAAGGTGTTAAAGAAGCATTGAAATCATCTGTGAGGAAATGATCACGGACATGTCACAAGAGCAGAATTTAGAGTCACACACATCACATGTCCATCCTGTGGAGACACGGGACAGGTGTAGGCTGCTCTCATTGAATAAGGAGCCTTGTACAGGGAAAAACGCTCCCCGCCTCTCTCCACAGGGAGAAGGCATTTTTGTTTCAACGGTCCCCTCTCAAGAATCACAGGGGGGACACCCTCTCCTCTTTCTTCTCTCATTCCCTTTCTCCTTCTTCACACCTTTCTCCTCTTTCCTCGCTGCCATCCCTCTCTATCCTACTTTCCCTATCATTCCTTCTTTCCCCTCCCTCACATCTCTGACACATCCCTTTTCTTCCTCTTTCTCTTCTTCACCCTCTCCTCCATTTTCTCCTCTTTCCCCTCCACCTCTCTCCCCTCCATCTCTCCCCCTCCTCTTTCCCTCTCTCCTCCCACACCACACCCTTCTGATCTTTCTCCTCCTTCCTTTTGCTCCCTTACTCCTCCCACACCACACCCACCTGCTCGTGCTCGCTCTCCTCCTTCCTCCTCCTCTCAGGCACATCCCACCGCTCCTCACTCACACCTCCCTTCTCTTCCTCTTTTTTCTACTTCGTTATTAACTGGGTCAACGCCCAATCAAAGCAATGTGGTGTCCCTGTATTCAGTGCCTCCAGCACAGGGCACCCTGTCTATCCCAAGCACAGTACAAACATTGCCAGTCATTATATCAGGAGAAGAAAGTGCAAATCTCCCTACACAACGCTGCAGGTAGGCCCCAGACACAACAGCCCACAGCCGAGGCTTCACAGGGGGGAGGTGTAGCTACAGACACAAATGAGGAACCTCAGTGCCGAGCAGGGCTGCCAGCATGGAACTATGACACTGATCCACCACAGCCTCAGCAAGGAAGAGGGAAATCCCCATGCAGCAAGACAACTTTTAAGGCCAAATTTCACCCAGTGTATGCACCAAGCACACCATGTCACTTCTCATCTGATGAAGATGAAGATGCAATGTCACACATGCTGCCCAATACTAGGGAAAAAAACCCACAAACACCAAGAGAGCAGGGACAGGTAGAGGCACCATCCTATGAGCCCTTCATCCCAAGCCAGGTGATCAGTATGCTGCCAGACCCAGGGACACACCCCATGCCATTTTGCCAAAAAATGCAGATCCAGCGAACGTATGCAGCAGCCTGGATTGATCTCTGGACCGTAATGGAAATAAAAGCAGGTGATGCATTCTGGCCAATTATGAGAAAACACTTCAAGCTTCCAGCAGAGTTAGATGCGTATGCCTGGGAGATAGGACCAAAGCTAATTGAGCAGCTCAGAGAGTGGGCCAAAGGCAGACTAGCAGGACAAGCTCTCAGCCTACATGACATGAGTCAAGACAAGACAGAGTCTGTGGAGAAGATCCATGACAGAGTGATGCAAGTGTTTCAAGATTTGGGCTTCACTATTCATGATCAGATACACAGACAGATGTTGGCACAGGACTTTGTGCATGGACTGAGAGAACCAATCAGAAAGCCACTGATAGTAGCTAGGCCTGAGTACAGGTCAATAGCAATGGATACCCTGCTCACAGTCACAAAAGGGATAGAATCCCAGCCAGGAGTGCGGAAAACAGCTCCCCTCATGGTGGCCACAGACCAAGATGAGCAACCACGCTACAAGGACAGGAGAACCGTCAAGTGTTTCAACTGTGGCAAGCCTGGCCATTACCGGAACCACTGCAGAGAACCCCTACAACCCACCACATTGCCCAGAGGAGCAAGACAAGGAGAACACACAGAAAGCAGTGAAGAACCCCATCCATAGGACAGGAGCACGCCAAGTTCACAGGGAACCCCACCAGTGGGACCAATATCCTGAGAGTGGATGGCGTAGTCAGATCTTTTCTTGTGGAACTCCGCAACCTCACCTATCAGAATCTTCTGCGTCCTGCATGGGAATTGATGGTCAAGTCAGATATTTCCAGATTATGAAGCCCCTGAGCATGTGGACTCAGCCAAAATACTCCATCATGTCCCAGTTTGTTGTGTCAAAGACCTGCACCCTCAACCTATTGGGAGTGGATCTACTGCAGAAGCTGAAAGCGACCAGAGTGTTCCAGGAAGATGGGACAATGACACTTTCTTCACCCCTGACCCAAGAACCTCAAACAACCACACTGCAGACCTATCACAGGAGGTTCTGGACATAGTACCAGAAAAGCCACTCCATCACCTAGAGTCAAGATGTCTCTGACCAACTGAAGGTCTAAGTGAACTCGCCTAAGAAGACGGCATGAGAACTTTGACATTGGCCAGGATATTCAACTCAAGAAGGACCCTACTCGCTTCATGGAATGGCAACACCACATCCGGCTCCAACGCCAGAGGTTCATCTTTTGCAAGCACCAGGAGGTGCCCCCTGCAATCAACCAGTTCACCCAGGCCCTGGACCGGCAAAAGGCCACTCAGCTCTTCAAACTTGTGTGCAAATACTGACCCGAGCCCGTGCTGAGAAAAAAGCAGCCGGTGAAGGAGACATCCCAACAAGAAGACCCCCTGTGGCCAGAGCAGGTGCTAACACAGTGACTGCCTTGGTGGAGAACAAGAAAGCCAGCTGGTCGTCATCTCTCATGTCGTGGATCCTAGTAGACGGCTTGTTTTCCCGCCAGCTCTGTGCGGGGAGATGGGAGTCCCCTGCCGCATAGTGAAGGACAAGGCCAAACTGGGCTGCCTCGCCCATCAGAATCAATCCCAGCTTTCCACAGTGAAGAAAAAGACTGTAAACTCCACTGAGTTCAGAATGGTGCAAAGCCTGGAGGCCATGAAAGAGGCTACGGTATTTGAAACCCCAACAGTGCTGAACCCGCACACTCTGCTCTCAAAAGTCCCAGTCACCGCAACGGTATTCACGGTGATCAACCTGGCCAGTGCCTTCTTCAGTGTTCCCCTCCATCTGGATGACCTGCCTGCCTTCATGCACCAGTGCAGTGCATATGGACAGTGTTGCCTCAAGGTGCTCAGAACAAGCCCTTCAAGTTTCACCAAGACAATGTCCTCCACCCTCGTCAACTGGATTGCAGAATATGCAGGAGTCACTCTTCTACAACACGTGGATGACCTTCTCTTTTGCGTGGTTGACATCGATACCTGCACAGTCCATTCCCTGTTCCTTGAGGAACAGCAACGCAAGGTCTGGAAGAACAAAGTCCAGTGGTGTCAGAAGCAAGTTACATCCCTGGGACACTGCATTGCTCACCAGACGGAACACCTGTCAAATGACTGGAAGACCACTGTGGAGAAGATGGCTCCTCCAACAACTCCGAAGATGCTGCAGGCCTTCACTGGTCTAGTGTCGTATTGCAGAACCTGGATCCCTGATGCCTCAGTCCTAATGCAGCCTCTGTGCACTTGCATCAACGCAACCCCGCTCCTTCTATCAGACGCAGCCTTCAACTCCTTCAGGAGACTGGAAGAACTCCACAGTCTCAGCGCCAATACCAGGCCTACCTGACTACGAGAAGTCTTTCCGTCTACCTGATGGAAGAAAGAAGGTCATGCTACTGGAGTGCAGACACGGATTCACGGGGGAAAACAGAGACTTTTAGGCTGCCTCTCAGCCCGCTTGGATCCAGTTGCAAGAGGAGCACCCTCCTGCCTGATGGCAGTAAATGCAGCTCAGCAGCCTCCTGCAGCACACACCTTCCTGGACAAGACTGCTGACATCACTCTTGGACAGCCACTGGAAACTCTCACTCCACACGACATCTTGGCAATCTTCAAACAAGCTCAACCAACAATAATCTCCCCACCGCCAGGCATCTTTGTGGCGCCTCTATCGCCTTTGTCTCACAATGTCACCGTCTCCAGACCTACAGTCCTCATCCCGGCCACTCTACTCCCACTCCCAAGGGGGGATACAATATGGACTTTTCAGAACAAAAATTTACAGAATTTATCCTCTATTTGGATAGCTCCAGATTTGCAGATGATGAAGAAGTTTCCACACAGGAAGTGCAGTGACCAGCAATCAAGAAATCCTGTGGTCCAGAAGTCTGTCACCTAGCCTGTCAGCCCAGGAAGCAGAACTGATAGCGCTAATGAAGGCCTGCCAGATGGCAGAAGGCAAGACTGCAAACATCTACACCGACTACAGGTGCTCGCATGGCATAGCACACTACTTTGGGCCCATCTGGGCTGCAAGGGACTTTATTACAGCAAACGGGACAACCGTGAAGCATCATGGAGCCTTCAGGGACCTGCTGGGTGTACTCCAATTTCCAAAATGGTGGCAATTTGAAAAATCAAAGTGCATGGAAAACTGAGAACAGAAGATGCGTGAGGCAATAACATGGTGGACATGGCAGCCAAAGAAGCGGCCAAAGGAAGACAACATGGAGAAGTGGGAGAGGTCATAGAGCCGGACGGCTACTACATGACGACTGAAGACAAGAAACCTGACAAAAAGACGTCCTGGGATCTGCTCAAGAAGTTGCAAGACCAAGCTCCAAAAGGAGAAGAAGAGCTGAATGCGAAAAAAGCAACTCGTGAAGAAGGAAGGCTATCAACAATGGACTCCAAACCCTGCCTACCACAAAGTATGCACCCTATGGTGGTCCAATGGGCACATGGACCCACACCCACATATGAAAGACACAGATGAATGATCCGATTGGTGCTTACTGGTTCGCTTCAGGGATCTCCACCCTAACAGCCAAATTCACCAGCAGCTGTCTGACCTGCAGCAAATGCAAGCCTGGACGTGTGGAAGAAAGTCCCCCTCACCTCATCTGGCAAGACCACTCTTCCAGCTTCAGAGGATCCAGATAGACCACATCCAGATATTGCCAAGTGAAGGATTCAAATATGCCATTGTGGTCAAAGAAGTGTTTTCAAGATGGACAGAAGCCTTTCAAGTCAGCAAAGACTACTGCAAAGAAGCTACTTTCGGAAAATAGTGTGCAGATACGGGGTTCCAGAAATGATAGAAAGTGATCAGGGACCCGCATTCACAGCAAATCTGACACAAGAGATCTGGTTAGCAGTAGGGTCAGATTTAGGCCTACACACTCCTTACCACCCCCAGAGCAGCGGGAAGGTAGAAAGACTGAACGGAACACTTAAGAATAGGATGCTGAAAATTGCCCAAGAGACACGCAAACCATGGCATGACACACTCCCAATTGCATTGCTTAGCGTAAGGCACACTCCCAGAGACCCAGAAAAGCTGTCACCATACGAAATTTTGTTTGGGTCTAGTCCCAAGTTAGGTGCATTCTTCCCTCAGCAGCAGAATATGCAAAATGATATCTTGTTTGCTTATGTAATTGAATTGGTCAAAAAACTAATGTCCATTCTCGAGTTTTTCTCTTCACTGCCAGATCCAGACTCAGTGTCCGGTTCACACTCCTTGAAAGCCAGGAGACTGGGTGTTGGTGAAAAAAGTTGGAAATGAGAACACTCGATCCCAGATTTGATGGTCCTGTCCAAGAGCCCCAGATGACACCAACCTCTGTGAAACTAGAGGGAAAGCCTGCTTGGATCCACGTATCGCATTGCAAGGAAGCTCCCGTACCAGGAGAGACACCTAAGCCATGAAGGATGTCGTGGATGCTCTGACTGACCAGACAGATGACCTACCTGATGAAGAATACACACGTTTTTCTGAACATGCAGTTGAATAAAGAGACTATGATTGCAAACACATGAACCCCTGCTAGGGACACTCCTCCTGACGGCCCATTTGCGAAAAGCCTGCATCAATGAGGGGTACATGTGTTAGGCATGTGCCAGCCCATCGGCAGCACAAAAGAGTTGCAGCGCTTTGGGACAGGAGCAGGTTTTTAGGGCAAGTGGTATCTAAGGGGGGACTGTCATGGAAATATATATCAACACACAAAACCTTCAATAAATGATAGAAGGCACAGGAATGTATATGAAAAAAAAAAATTTTATTCATACAAATATACTACAATTCATAAAAGGGATGCCTCATCCATTGGTGACTCAGGCAATCAACTGCGCAAATATTTAAATGAATAAATCCCAGCACCAAAAATGTTGGATTTCAAAAACACATTGATACACAAATCAATGACCTGAAATTTCACCTATAATATTTTACAGATTATTCCATTAAGACATCATGTCATATCATGTACTAGGATAAATGAATAGCAGCATTTTTAACATTCATGACCAATGTGACATTCATCAAAATTGTATTGGAATAAATTCCTCAGCATGTGGGGCTAAACAGGGGAAAAAAAAAAAAATCCTCACTAATATAGCATTGCTGTAGTAGGATCAGGCATAGTGCCTACTAAATTCCCCACGTATCACCCTCACTATACTATTTAATGAAAGCAAAACATTGGCTAAAGTGCAAAGTCTAACCTCATAAGGTGCATATTGTGCATAAAAATGCTGATTGATAATACCTTAGTGGTAGCAGCGATGCGCCGTGTCACCCACCCCAAAGCACGTTTCGATAGCTCTTCTTCCGGGTGCGTGTGTTAGAGGGAGGGATCGTATGTCTTTTTAAACAGCCGCTAACCAATCAGAATTGCATTATATGTAAAACCTTAAAGCACATGTTGTAGCTAATTGTCTCCATATAAGTCGTGTAACACCGCCCCATCCAGCTGGCATACACAGAATGACCACACGTCACATCATGACGTCAGCCCACGGGGTGTCTCCACTCTGCTTATTCAAAAACTCCTCCTTACTCGTATCAGTCAATCAAATAGCTTTACCTCGCTCACTGACGTCCACCCCACGTGGTGTCACTGCTCAGTGTTCTGTGACCCCGCCTCATTAGGCAGCACCAATGAGATGTTGGCGCATCACATCATGACGCTGATACCTTAAAAGGACCTTCCTCCTCCGACGCGGTGGAACAAATGCATTCCATCCAGCCTAGGCTGGAATGTAAGTCACGATCCCACCTAATGTCAGACCGAGGAAGATCCGGCACAGCGGCAACTCAGTGTGCGCTCCTCAAAGGAGCTTAAGTGCAAGTACGGTATATGGGGTGATGTCCATAACTTAATAAAATTGAACTTAAACAGACAGTGAAAGTGACATATCGCAAAGACAGCCTACCCATAGGCATATTATGTAAGCCATTGTTACCCACTACAATGGATCAAAAAATAATTAGAATAACGTGATAATTATTATAATAATTATAAGTGATCCAAATTAACACAATATATAACAAACATATATATTCATACAATTATAGTGTTAATATATGCTGAAAATACAATATATTTATACAAAAAAATATATAATAAATAAACAAAATTATAAAAATGAAACCTAAACTACTATAATCCCAATAAAATTGAGCTTGTGAAGATGGCGTGGAACGTCATTGTAGGGATGAACCGAGGTAGGAGAATCCTCTGTAGGAATGTTCATAAGTGGAAACAGCAACGGCCATATGGATATTCAACATTACTTCTAAATAAACATGAATAAACAAAATTAGACAAAATTAAAAACATCCTTCCTCCCATAAAAACCAGATAGCAATATTAAGGACAAAAAACGATTTCATAGAGAATTATGGCAATTACCTGGTGGCAAAACAACCACCAACTTATAAAAAAGCCCGAAGCCCATGTTCTCATTTAACCTTAATCTCATTTAACCCTGATGGAGACATAGAACCCAACCGGAAAATCCATCGGCTCTCTAATTGTGCTAAGGCCTTACCCACATTACCTCCTCGAATCCCTAACGATATTGAGTCAATCCCTTTAATTTTCAAACCTCCTGCATTACACTGATGATATTTTTTAAAATGTTTTGGAAGGGTTTTTAATGAGGACCAATCATCCTCGAACTTTGCTTTCTCAATATCTCTACAATGTTCACGCACCCGCACTTTTAACTCATGTGTAGTCAATCCTACATAGATTTTTTGGCATGGACACGTGGCATGATATATAACATTGTGAGAAGAACAGGTAATATACTTTCTGATATCATATACCTTAGTATTACCACAATTCGTGAAAATCTTAGTCTTAGTCAAATTCATGCATGCTTTACAAATGCCACAGGGGAAAAAATCGACTGTGGAAGTAGAATTTGTCTTTGTTTGTGCGGGATTGTATAAACTATGTACTAGGGTATCCCGTAGGTTTTTCGATCTCCTTGCTACGATTGATGGTCTATTAGGTAATATCCCTTTTAGGATGGGGTCCATAGATAGTACATTCCTGTTAGGGTCTGCGGAACGCACCAAATATTAGATGTGGAGAGGTGCGTTCGCAGCCCGGGG
The DNA here is from genome assembly GCA_033576555.1 of Oophaga sylvatica. NCBI lineage: Eukaryota > Metazoa > Chordata > Amphibia > Anura > Dendrobatidae > Oophaga > Oophaga sylvatica. The sequence continues at coordinate 414,911,458 of JARQOD010000005.1, forward strand.
TCCACCGTGCAGGCGGAGCCTGCTGCTAGTAAAATGGCGCAAGAAGCGAACTCTGTTATCCCGCAAAGTTGCCAAAATAAACGCAGTAACGCAGTAAACGGAGACTGGACAATGTTCAGATTAATGATGGGGCTTTCATGGTGACGGCTGACGTTGAGGCCCTGTATACCTCTATAAGACACAAGGATGGCCTAAAGGCATCAGCCTGGTTTTTGAACTCCAGCAATATAGATAGAGATATGGTCCAGTTACTGTTAGAACTTTTGGAATTTGCCCTGACACAACATTTTTGTTTTCAAAAATGTTACATATTTACAAATCCAGGGTACGGCGATGGGGGCATGTTGTGCCCCTTCATACGCTAACCTGTTTTTGGGTGCATGGGAGCGTGAGATTTTTGTCAGTGAACTGGTACCTCATTCCAGCCTGGTCACAGGCTAGATGAGGTACATTGATGACATCTGGTTCATTTGGGATGGTTCGGAGGATATGTTGATTTCATTTATGGAAAACCTGAACCATAATGATTTGAACATTAAACTTACTTACAAGTATGGCAGAAGTTTAGACTTTCTTGATTTGAAATTAGATGTTGACAGTGAGGGGTGTATATCCACGAATTTGTTTAGAAAATCTACAGCAACCAATTCTTTACTTCATGCCACGTCTTCCCATCCACCAGCAACTATTAGGGGAATACCAGTGGGGCAATTCCTAAGATTAAAAAGAATTTGTACCAAAACGGAAGACTTTAAATCTCAATCAAAGGATCTCTCTGATCGGTTTAGAGATAGAGGTTATAGCCACAGAAACATCAAAAGGGGATATAAAAAGGCTGTAAAAGTTACCAGAAATGAATTGTTGTATAATAAAAAGAAAGAATGTGATGAAAAACCCAAGGAAATTCGGATGATTACAACATACCATAATTAATGGTCCCAATTCAAAAACATTTTGAATAAGCATTGGAATGTACTATCTATGGACCCCATCCTAAAAAGGATATTACCTAATAGACCATCAATCGTAGCAAGGAGATCGAAAAACCTACGGGATACCCTAGTACATAGTTTATACAATCCCGCACAAAGACAAATTCTACTGCCACAGTCGATTTTTTCCCCTGTGGCATATGTAAAGCATGCATGAATTTGACTAAGACTAAGATTTTCACGAATTGTGGTAATACTAAGGTATATAATATCAGAAAGTATATTACCTGTTCTTCTCACAATGTTATATATCATGCCACGTGTCCATGCCAAAAAATCTATGTAGGATTGACTACACGTGAGTTAAAAGTGCGGGTGCGTGAACATTGTAGAGATATTGAGAAAGCAAAGTTCGAGGATGATTGGTCCTCATTAAAAACCCTTCCAAAACATTTTAAAAAATATCATCAGTGTAATGCAGGGGGTTTGAAAATTAAAGGGATTGACTCAATATCGTTAGGGATTCGAGGAGGTAATGTGGGTAAGGCCTTAGCACAATTAGAGAGCCGATGGATTTTCCGGTTGGGTTCTATGTCTCCATCAGGGTTAAATGAGAACATGGGCTTCGGGGCTTTTTTATAAGTTGGTGGTTGTTTTGCCACCAGGTAATTGCCATAATTCTCTATGAAATCGTTTTTTGTCCTTAATATTGCTATCTGTTTTTTTATGGGAGGAAGGATGTTTTTAATTTTGTCTAATTTTGTTTATTCATGTTTATTTAGAAGTAATGTTGAATATCCATATGGCCGTTGCTGTTTCCGCTTATGAACATTCCTATAGAGGATTCTCCTACCTCGGTTCATCCCTACAATGACGTTCCACGCCATCTTCACAAGCTCAATTTTATTGGGATTATAGTAGTTTAGGTTTCATTTTTATAATTTTGTTTATTTATTATATAATTTTTTGTATAAATATATTGTATTTTCAGCATATATTAACACTACAATTGTATGAATATATATGTTTGTTATATATTGTGTTAATTTGGATCACTTATAATTATTATAATAATTATCACGTTATTCTCATTATTTTTTGATCCATTGTAGTGGGTAACAATGGCTTACATAATATGCCTATGGGTAGGCTGTCTTTGCGATATGTCACTTTCACTGTCTGTTTAAGTTCAATTTTATTAAGTTATGGACATCACCCCATATACTTGCACTTAAGCTCCTTTGAGGAGCGCACACTGAGTTGCTGCTGTGCCGGATCTTCCTCGGTCTGACATTAGGTGGGATCGTGACTTCCATTCCAGCCTAGGCTGGATGGAATGCATTTGTTCCACCGCGTCGGAGGAGGAAGGTCCTTTTAAGGTATCAGCGTCATGATGTGATGCGCCAACATCTCATTGGTGCTGCCTAATGAGGCGGGGTCACAGAACACTGAGCAGTGACACCACGTGGGGTGGACGTCAGTGAGCGAGGTACAGCTATTTGATTGACTGATACGAGTAAGGAGGAATTTTTGAATAAGCAGAGTGGAGACACCCCATGGGCTGACGTCATGATGTGACGTGTGGTCATTCTGTGTATGCCAGCTGGATGGAGCGGTGTTACACGACTTATATGGAGACAATTAGATACATGTGCTTTAAGGTTTTTTACATATAATGCAATTCTGATTGGTTAGCGGCTGTTTAAAAGGACATACAATCCCTCCCTCTAACATACGCCCCGGAAGAAGAGCTATCGAAACGTGCTTTGGGGTGGGTGACACGGCGCATCGCTGCTACCACTAAGGTATTATCAATCAGCATTTTTAAGCACAATATGCACCTTATGAGGTTAGACTTTGCACTTTAACCAATGTTTTGCTTTCAATAAATAGTATAGTGAGGGTGATACGTGGGGAATTTAGTAGGCACTATGCCTGATCCTACTACAGCAATGCTATATTAGTGAGGATTTTTTTTTCCCTGTTTAGCCCCACATGCTGAGGAATTTATTCCAATACAATTTTGATGAATGTCACATTGGTCATGAATGTTAAAAATGCTGCTATTCATTTATCCTAGTACATGATATGACATGATGTCTTAATGGAATAATCTGTAAAATATTATAGGTGAAATTTCAGGTTATTGATTTATTTGTTTATCAATGTGTTTTTGAAATCCAACATTTTTTGTGCTGGGATTTATTCATTTAAATATTTGCGCAGTTGATTGCCTGAGTCACCAATGGATATGAGGCATCCCTTTTATGAATTGTAGTATATTTGTATGAATAAAATTTGTTTTTTCATATACATTCCTGTGCCTTCTATCATTTATTGAAGGTTTTGTGTGTTGATATGCTTATATGGAATGTGACCTCTTGTTGAAGGTTTTTTTTGTGGACTAATATGTATATGGAAATATATATGTATTCCATATATTCAATGTATATTCATATATATGCATTTACAGTTAGATAGATCTCACTTGCTAAAAATCCTGTGCTCAGCATATCTATGCAAAAGCTGATGCTAGCTATAATCAGTTGTTTAAAACGACCCTGGCCTTCATTCGGAGGCTATTACAGAAGATAGCTCATAGGGACTTTTATTTACCAAGGACAAAGAACAATAAACAATAAATCTGCTACTTAAGCCCTTTTATCATAATTATCATACTTATACTAAAACAGCCAATAATCTAGCAGCTTTTAATTGTATGCTAATTGACTAACCAGCCCCTTTTTTTAAACGTATAAAACCTTGAATGAATATTAAACGGTTGGTCTTGATGAACTGTTATACTGACACTTACGTGTAGACAGTCCTCATTTCGTTCTGAGCGCTCAAAAAGACATTTAATCTATAAGATTGGGAACAGAAGCAGCAAACACTGCAGGATAGATTTATCCTAATTAAATTTCCATAACAACAACACAAAACATACAGAACATACACAGAACATACAGAACATACATATAACATACAACACAAAACATACATATAACATACAACACAAATACAGAACATACATATAACATACAGTCCCTGACAGAAGTTATGTCACTTATCCATGTTATGTAAATCAAAGCTTATAACCTGATGTTAAATTCATCCATTGGTTTTATAAATTACTCTTTTGAAAGCTGAAACCCTCCCAAATTTGGTTTAGGTTAAGAAAATAAATTGGCATCAATGCTGAAATATTGATCATTTAATGAACACAGAATGGTCAGGTTTTGGCAAGACAAAAGTTTTGTCACCTGGTTATATAATGCACCCAATCCTAGTTGACATCCTCACCTGTGCTCAGTAAATGATCGGTTAATTAGTGGGCGTGTATAAAACGAAACCCCAGACCTTCACTTGTACTGCAACTTGAGCTTTGACAACATGCCAAAAATCCACCCTGCGACCAAATCCTTGATTATCAAGAGGCAGAAGACCAGATCCACTGCAGAGGTGGCTGGCACCTTTGGTGTGTCTCAGCGTCAAGTACAAAGAATTAAAAAAAGATTTGAAGAGACTGGAGATGTGTTTGACAAGCCCAGGTCCGGCAGACCCCGCAAGACAGCTGCTCAGGAGGAACTTTGTTTGTTAGAAAATCCAAAGCAAGCCCCTCTTCCATTGCAGCAGAGCTCCAACAGGCCTGGCCACCTCAAGTCCCTGTGTCAACTAGAACAGTTTGTAGGATTCTGTCTTGAAATGGCCTCCATGGTCGATTCAGTGAACAGAAGCCAGCACTAAACAAAAGGCAAATAAAAAACCATGTGGCATTTGCAAAGTCCCACAGCCTGCTAAACAGATGGACGCTAGAAAAGTGGCAGAAGGTGGATTTCTCTGATGAATCTTCAGTAGTATTACACCACAGCCGCCGCAAATACTGCAGGAGACCTACTGGAGCCCATATGGATCCAAAATACACCCAGAAAACAGTTAAATTTGGTGGTGGAAAGATCATGGTCTGGGGTTAAATTCAGTATGGGGTGTGTGAAACATTTGCAAGGTGGAAGGCAATATCAATAGCCTAAAATATCAAGAAGTATTATATACCTCTTACATTCCAAATCATAAAAGGGGTCAAATTTTGCAGCAGGATGATGCTCCATCACATACATCCATCTCTACAACAAAGTTCCTCCAGGCAAAAAAGATCAAGGTGCTCAATGACTTGCCAGCTCAGTCACCAGACATGAACATCATTGAGCATGCTTGGGGTAGGATGAAAGAGGAAGCTTGGAAGACAAAACCAAGGAATCTAGATGAACTCTGGGAGGCATGTAAGACTGCATTCTTTGCTATTCCTGATGACTTCATTAATAAATTGTATGAATCATTGTTGAACCGCATGGATGCAGTCCTTCAAGCTCATCGAAGTCACACAAAATATTAACTATGACTCTAATAGCACCACAACTTCATTTACCAATGTTATGCAACATATATTTGTATTTTAAGATAATTATTTGTTTGAATATCACATTACTTTCTGTTGGCGACAAAACTTTTGTCTTGCCAAAATCTGACCATTCTATGTTCATTAAATGATCAATATTTCAGCATTGATGCCAATTTATTTTCTTAACCTAAACCAAATTTGAGAGGGTTTCAGCTTTCAAAAGAGTAATTTATAAAACCAATGGATGAATTTTACGTCAGGTTATAAGCTTTTATTTACATAACATGGATAAATGACATAACTTCTGTCAGGGACTGTACAACACAAAACATACAGAACATACACATAACAAACAACACATAACATACATATAACATACAACACAAAACATACAGAACATACATATAACATACAACACAACATACAGAACATACATACAACACGTAACATACAGAACATACATATAACATACAACATGCATATAACATACAACACATAACATACAGTACATACATACAACACATAACATACAGAACATACAGAACATTCAAATAACATATAGAACATATAACACAACAAACAGAACATACATATAACATACATATAATATACAACACAACATACAGAACATACATATAACATACAACTCATAACATACAGAACATACATATAACATACAACACATAACATACATATAATATACAACACAACATTCAGAACATACATATAACATACAACACAACATACAGAACATACATATAACATACAACATGCATATAACATACAACACAACATACTATATAACATGCAACACATAACATACAAACATATAGAACATATAACACAACAAACAACATACATATAACATACAACACATAACATACAGAACACACATATAACATACAACACAACATACAGAACATGCAGAATATACATATAACACATAACATACATTACATACATATAACATAACACAAAACATACAGAACATACATATAACATACAGAACATACAGTACATTCACATAACATACAACACATAACAGAGTATATACTCACCAATCACCTAATCCTCGATGCCATCATCTCCTGTAATAAAAATAAAATAGTAAGGCAACCTATACATCACCTTTCCGTCGTAGTCCAGATAATAACGAGTGTCCCATGATGATCTCCGGTATAGAACACTGACATCGGGTGATGTCCGCCCTCTACACCGCTCATGTGATACATTGAAAGGGGAGGTAATGCTCCGCTGTGTGTATCGCTCAGACGCCGGGAGAAAATAACGTCACTTCCGTTCATTCTCACTGGCAAATGCTGGGTGAGAAAATTCCCACACAGCATTGCCATAAAGTGAGAGAATGAACTCGGGTAACCTCAGTGATGCACTGCAGGAGCCATTGCCTTCTGTCAGTGCATCACTGGGAGGCCCTACAGAGCAGTGGCATCACCTGATGTCACTGTTCTATAGGGGAGACCGTCGTGGGACATTTGTTATTAGTTGGACTGCGTGGGTCAGGGAGTATACGGTTGTTTTATTTTTTTACTTTTTATTACAGGAGATCAAGGGCGTCGCTTGGATCTGAGCATGTAATAAAGATATGAAAACAGTGTTGTGTTTTATTTCATTAAAATACATTATTTTTATGCGTGCGTTTTTTTAACCCTTTATTAATATAAGATTAATAATGGAGAGGCGTCTTATTGACGCCTCTCCATTATTAACCGGGCTTAATGTCACCTTACAATAGCAAGGTGATATTAACCCCTTATTACCCCATAACCCACCGCTACAGGGGAGTGGGAAGAGAGGGGCTAAGTGCCGGAATTGGCGCATTGTACTGGGTGCTGGGTGCTGGTATTGTTAGCCAGGGGGGTGCGCCAATATCCATGGCCCCTTCCTAGGCTATGAATATCAACCCGCAGCTGTCTGCGTAGCCTTTTTGGCTATAAATTACTGGGGGACCTCACATCATTTTTTGGGGGGTCCCCCTATTTTAATAGCCAGTAAAGGCTAGCTGCGGGCTGATATTCATAGCCTGGGAAGCTCCATAGGTATTAACCCCTTCCCAGGCTAGAAATATTTTCCCGAGCCGTCAGCTTTCCCCCTCTGGCACAGAAAATTGTGAGGGAGCCTACGCCATTTTTTTTCCCATTTTCTTTAAATTAACGCTATTGCGTGAATATTTTGTGTGTGTGTGTGCGCGTGTTTATTTATGTACCATTCTTTCTATTATCTATGTAATATCTATCTTTTATCTATTTTCTATCTATTATCTATCTGGCTATTATCTATCTATCTATATATACAGTATATTATCTATCTATCATCTATTTATCTATCTATCTGTCTATCTATCTATCTGTGTGTGTAATGGAGCATGGGTTGGACAAATGTAAAAGAGGAGGTTGGACAAGAAATTACATCACAAACCTTTTTTTTGTTTAAATAACATATCTTTATTTAGCTTACAAAAACGCATACAAATCCGCATGTAAAAAAGCATCTGCGTTTTCTGCCAAGAGGTCCTGTTTTTGTGCAGAAAATTCAGCAGTCAAATCTGCAACGTGTGCACATACCCTCAAATCCCCCGCAAAAGCCGCGCGGCACAGCTCATTGGCTGAGCCGCCCCTGGCTGCGCGGCTTTGGCGGGGGATTCAAATCCCATGCGGCACCGCTCATTGGCTCAGCCGCGGGGCGGAGGATTTGAATCCCGAGCCGCTCATTGGCTGAGCCGCCAATGAACGGTGCCACGTGGCTTTGGCGGGGGATTTGAATCCCGCGCCTCTCAAAATCACACGGTACCGCTCATTAGCTGATGAGCGGCGTAGGATTCAAATCCCCCACCAAAACTGCGCAGCAGCTGAGTGGTGCCGTGCAGCTTTGGCAGGGCATTTGAATCCCGCGCCGCTCATTTACTCAGCCGCCGGCAGCTCAGCCAATGAGCGGTGCTGTGCGGGATTCGAATCCCCCACCAAGGTTGGTGACCAATCAGCTGCTAGCAGTATTGGTGCCAGATTTAAACACCGCTAGCAGCTGATGTGATTGGTCGCCCGCTGCCGGGTTGCCAATCTATCAGCTGTTAGCGGTATTGCCAATCCCCCGAAGGTGTTAGCACCACTAAGGATACACAGATGTTCATTTCACCGCACTCCCGATGCAATAGCATCGAGCCTATTTCTAGTCAAATATAAACGCAGATATGTTACAATGTTACATAACTAGATTTTTATGGGGTGAGTCCCAACTGGTGAGCATGGTCCAAAACATCCAATACCCATATAATAAATTAAGTAGTTTAGCAAATACAGGATAATGGATGGGCATCAAACCTCCAATAACCTACATACAATTGTACAGGTTAAAAAACATGAAAATGCACAACTATAGACAAAAAAATCTATGGGTGAGGTTATTGTCCTATGTGCATGAGATAACACACAAGGCATGCATCCACAGACAACATTTATGTCCTATATAAGCAACAGGACACAATAAATATGTGAAGATACATCTATGGATAAATGTATTGTCCTGAAAGGACAAAAGGACACAATGTATAGAGACACAGATCTATAAATGAAACTTTTCCAGATCAAACAAGGGGATGAGTGGAAAACAGCCTTTAACACACCGGAAGGACAATATGAAAATCTTGTGATGCCTTTTGGTCTTACCAATGCGCCTGATGTATTCCAACACTTCGTTAATGATGTTTTTTTTTTGTTTGCTATTATTTACGTTGATGACATTCTTATATGCTCACAGGATTATGTGTCACATATAAAAAAATGTCAGGCAGGTACTGTGTATTCTCAGAGAGAATAAAGTACATGCTAACATTGAGAAGTGTGTTGTCACGACTCTGTTGTTGGGTGTCCTGAGACCAGGGGCTCCTTCCCCATCTCCAACACTAGGGCGCCCTTCAAGAACAACCAACAACAACCTCCCGCAATGCAGCGGGGAGATATGTGTCAGTATTCTTAATGGCGTCAGTGATGTAAAACCCAGAGTAATTTCTTACAGCACACTATGTGATATGAGGTTTAAGCTAAGATCCTTAAGGGGGTGGCTTTTATGTGAACATCCATAGAGAGGGTGGGAGGGTGTCGACCTTATCTCCATCTGCAGAGCCAGCACTGCCTTGTGCTGACAGGACCTGTGTGATGTCATAGTCATGTGTTCGGAGACAACATGTTAGGGCAGGTTAGGATAGGATATGGGTTGAACTAGATGGACTTAAAGTCTTCCTTCAACCTTAATAACTATGTACTATGTATGGTCTGGACCATAAATGGCTTAGATCCAGTCAGCAAGACTGGAGAGAGGATTCTCCAGTGGTTTGTGTCTCGTGGAGGAAAGACTGAACCTGTGTTGCTCCAGAGCGGGATGTTACCCGCAACAAATGAACTCAGTTACAGCATTTTGTTTCCCTTGTTTTCCTGTTTTTTTTCTGAAGGGCTGGGTTTACTTTCCCCTTCTTGTTGGTTTATGCTGCCATAATAAACCAACTGAGGACTTAAAAAGACAGTTTTCCTGTTTTCTACACCTCCGTGTACCGCCAAGTTAGTTGAACCACCAATATTATAATATAATATATATATATTGTAACCAGTTCAGGGGGTATATAGCTCTGGGATTGCCGTCTCGGGTAGACGGAGTGGCATAAAGAGTCCAATCACCGACAGCAGCACTGGTGCAAACTGGCGTCAACCAGCTTTTATTAAAGTCCACAGCAACAAAACATAAAACAAATCATAAACCAAAATCCTAAGCCTGGCAGGCTGCTAACTTGACACGGTTAGTTCCCTCACTACCGTGGTCTAGGCTTTACCAGCCTGGCCCAAAACAACACAGATTTGTAATTACCAGAGTTTGGCTTCCAGGAGACTACCAGCCGCGTCTGAAGCCAGATTCAGACTGAGAGCTCTGTCTGTGTAACTCAACCACCTACTTCTGGCTGCTTAATTAGGCAGCTGTGTGTACTCAGGGTTGTGCTGCAAGCATGTACTGGATGGGGAGTGGAGTGAACGTCGTACTGATATCCTACCTTCACTCCTATATTCCTTATGCGACCCAGCTAAGAAACCTGGGCGAGATATACACCCCGTCCAGTACGCACCCCTTCACTGTCTCACAATATATATACACAGTATAACTATAATATATACACACGTGGTCCAAAATTGTTGGTACCCCTCGTTTAATGAAAGAAAAACCCACAATGGTCACAGAAATAACTTGAATCTGACAAAAGTAATAATAAATAAAAAATCTATTTAAATGAACAAATAAAAATCAGACATTGCTTTTCAACCATGCTTCCATAGAATTAAAACAAAAATAAAACTCATGAAATTGGCCTGGACAGAAATGATGGTACCCCTGAAAATAATGTGACAAAAGTGTCCACTAACTAGCATCACAGGTTTCTACAATCTTGGAATCAGTGTGTGGGCCTGTATAGAGGGCTACAGATACTCACTGTGCTGTTTGGTGACATGTTGTGTATCACACTCAACATGGACCAGAGGAAGCGAAGGAAAGAGCTGTCTCAGGAGATTAGAAAGAAAATTAAAGACAAACATGTTAAAGGTAAAGGTTATAAGACCATCTCCAAGCAGGTTGATGTTCCTGTGACTACAGTTGCACATATTATTCAGAAATTTAAGATCCATGGGACTGTAGCCAATTTCCCTGGACAGGGACGCAGGAGGAAAATTGATGATAAATCAAAGAAAAGCATAATACGAATGGTAAAAAAAGAACCCAGAAAAACTTCTAAAGAGATTAAAGGTGAACTTCAAGCTCAAGGAACATCAGTGTCATATCACACCATCCGTCGTTGTATGAGCCAAAATGGACTTCATTGGAGACAACCAAGGAGGATACCATTGTTGAAAAAAATCATAAAGCCTGACTGGAATTTGCCAAACTACATGTTGACAAGCCACAAAGCTTCTGGGAAAATGTCCTATGGACAGATGAGACAAAAATTGAACTTTTTGGCAAGGCACATCAGCTCTATGTTCACAGACGGAAAAATGAAGCATATCAAGAAAAGAACACTGTCCTTACTGTGAAACATGGAGGAGGCTCTGTTATGTTCTGGGGCTGCTTTGCTGCACCTGGCACAGGGTGTCTTGAATCTGTGCAGGGTACAATGAAATCTCAAGACTATCAAGGGATTCTAGAGAGAAATGTGATGCCCAGAGTCAGAAAGCTTGGTCTCAGTTTCTGGTCATGCGTTTTGAAACAGAATAATGACCCAAAACACACAGCGAAAAACACCAAGAATGGCTAAAAGGAAAACAGTGGACTATTCTCAAGTGGCCTTCTATGAGCCCTTACCTAAATCCTAGTGAGCATCTTTAGAAAGAGCTGAAACATGCCGTCTGGAAAAGGCAACCTTCAAACATGAGACAACTATAGCAGTTTGCTCTTGAGGAGTGGACCAAAATACCTGTCAAGAGATGCAGAAGTCTCATTTACAGTTGCAGGAATCGTTTATTGGCAGTGATTGCCTCAAAATGTTGTGCAACAAAATATTAAGTTAAGGGTACCATCATTTCTGTCCAGGCCTATTCCATGAGTTTTATTTTTTTTACATTCTGTGGAAGCATGGCTGAAAATCAATGTCTGACTTTCATTTGTTCATTATTTTCATAGATTTTTAATTTATTGTTACATTTGTCAGATTCAAGTCATTTCTGTGACCACTGTGGGTTTTTCTGTCATTAAACGAGGTGTACCAACAATTTTGACCACATGTGTATATATATATATATATATATAATTATTATACATATATATATATATATATATATATATATATATATATATATATATATATATATACATATATATATATATATATATATATATACATACACACAGTACAGACCAAAAGTTTGGACACACCTTCTCATTCAAAGATTTTTCTATATTTTCATGACTATGAAAATTGTACATTCACACTTAAGGCATCAAAACTATGAATTAACACATGAGGAATTATATACTTAACAAAAAAGTGTGAAACAACTGAAATTATGTCTTATATTCTAGGTTCTTCAAAGTAGCCACCTTTTGCTTTGATTACTGCTTTGCACACTCTTGCCATTCTCTTGATGAGCTTCAAGAGGTAGTCACCAGAAATGGTCTTCCAACAGTCTTGAAGGAGCTCCCAGAGATGCTTAGCACTTGTTGGCCCTTTTGCCTTCACTCTGCGGTCCAGCTCACCCCAAACCATCTCGATTGGGTTCAGGTCTGGTGACTGTGGAGGCCATGTCATTTGGCGTAGCACCCCATCACTCTCCTTCTTGGTCAAATAGCCCTTACACAGCCTGGAAGTGTGTTTGGGGTCACTGTCCTGTTTAAAAATAAATGATGGTCCAACTAAACGCAAACCGGATGGAATAGCATGCCGCTGCAAGATGCTGTGGTAGCCATGCTGGTTCAGTATGCCTTCAATTTTGAATAAATCCCCAACAATGTCACCAGCAAAGCACCCCCACATCATCACACCTCCCCCTCCATGCTTCACGGTGGGAACCAGGCATGTAGAGTCCATCCGTTCACCTTTTCTGCGTCGCACAAAGACACAGTGGTTGGAACCAAAGATCTCAAATTTGGACTCATCAGACCAAAGCACAGATTTCCACTGGTCTAATGTCCATTCCTTGTGTTCTTTAGCCCAAACAAATCTCTTCTGCTTGTTGCCTGTCCTTAGCAGTGGTTTCCTAGCAGCTATTTTACCTTGAAGGCCTGCTTCACAAAGTCTCCTCTTAACAGTTGTTGTAGAGATGTGTCTGCTGCTAGAACTCTGTGTGGCATTGACCTGTGTGGCATTGAAATGTTATCTAATCTGAGCTGCTGTAAACCTGCGATTTCTGAGGCTGGTGACTCGGAAAAACTTATCCTCAGAAGCAGAAGTGACTCTTGGTCTTACTTCCCTGGGGCGGTCATGATGTGAGCCAGTTTCTTTGTAGAGCTTGATGGTTTTTGCAACTGCACTTGGGGACACTTTCAAAGTTTTCCCAATTTTTCGGACTGACTGACCTTCATTTCTTAAAGTAATGATGGCCACTCGTTTTTCTTTACTTAGCTGCTTTTTTCTTGCCATAATACAAATTATAACAGTCTATTCAGTAGGACTATCAGCTGTGTATCCACCAGACTTCTCCCAACCCCATTTATAAGGCCAGAAATCCCACTTATTAAACCTGACAGGGCACACCTGTGAAGTGAAAACCATTCCCGGTGACTACCTCTTGAAGCTCATCAAGAGAATGCCAAGAGTGTGCAAAGCAGTAATCAAAGCAAAAGGTGGCTACTTTGAAGAACCTAGAATATAAGACATAATTTCAGTTGTTACACACTTTTTTGTTAAGTATATAATTCCACGTGTTAATTCATAGTTGTGATGCCTTCAGTGTGAATTTACAATTTTCATGAGAAGGTGTGTCCAAACTTTTGGTCTGTACTTTTTATATATTATGGTGTAGTGACTCATGCGGCAGCTAGGGGACGCTGTATATGCTGCTCAAGTTATGCCTGGAGGCGTAATATGGATGGGAAAACAGTTCCTGGCATGGTTGTCAATGGCAGGTATGTGTCGCAGAGCTCCTCTGCGCTGTAAGCAAGTAATGTTATGGGACTTGTAGTCCTACAAGAGTCCTGTTATTGTCTAGGGTGGCTTTACAGAGTTAGCTTGTGAGCTGGGTGGGACTTGCTTTGCCCATTATGCAAATTCAGCACGCTGATCTGGCATCAGTCGAACATCCCTTCTGAGGATATTAGTTACTCACAAATGGCACCCTTACAAAATCCAGCTGCTGCAGCATCTCAACGAGGATGACCCAGATCGACGCGCTGAATTTGCAGAATTGGCCAAACAAAAATTGGAACAGTACCCTCAGTTTACACAGAACATTATGTTCAGTAATTTGGCAAACTTTTTTGGGTGGGCCATTTATATGGATACACCTAAACAAAATGGGAATGGTGACAGTTTTGTTGCATAGGATGTCTTGCATTGAAATTGTTATGATCTGCTACAAGCACTAAGGAAAGGTGGGAATTCTGTCCCTACTATAGGACTGAGCTGGATCCCTACGATGTAACGGGGAACCTGATCCTGCGACCAGACCCGCTAAAGTCCTCAGCTAGTCTGAACGAAGACCTATAGTTGCGAGGGAGGAATCCCTACAAGATCTAGGGACTGGGTGAAAAGGTGGACACCTCCTAACAGAAAGTGTAGCAGGGAATATAAAACAGAAAACAAATACTAAGAGATCCTAAGATCAAGCAAAACTGACAGAGTAAGGCACCTAAGCACCCGGCTAGCTTAAGAGTAGATAATACAATGAAGTCCAGCAAAGCCAGAAGGGCGGAGCCAGACTAAATAGGGTAAAAAGGTCATGTGACCAGCAAACTGAAACAAAATCTAACAAGAGGGTTCTAACAGTACCCTCCCTTCAAAGAGGATCCTCCGGATCCCCTAGGACTTAGGCTTATCCGGAAACCTCTTGTGAAACGCTCTAACAAGTCTAGACGCAGAAACATCATCCGCCCTCACCCATGAGTTATCCTCGGGTCCATAACCCTTCCAAGCGACGAGGTACTGCAAACTCCCTCTATACCGTCTAGAATTTAGGATGCGGGAAATCTCATATTGCCCGTCCTCCACCACCAGGGGAACAGTAGCCGAGACATCTCCATCTGAGACCTCAGCTTTTTTCAAGAGAGAAACATGAAACACCGGATTAATCTTCCAGGAGGTAGGAAGCTCCAACTTAACAGCAGATTGGTTAATAACCTGAAGCACCTTAAAGGGCCCTACAAACTTGGGACCCAATTTCTTAGACGGAATCCTCAAGCGCAGATTCTTAGAGGATAACCAAACCATGTCACCAATAGCAAACAAAACCTCTTGTCGTTTTCTATCAAAATACACTTTGGATCTTTTGTTAGCCTCCTGAAGATTACCACGCACATCAGTCCAAACTCTCTCCAAAACAGCAGAAAAATTCTCCTCTTCAGGTACAGCCGATCCCAACTTGGAAAATGACCCAAAAGACGGATGTCTCCCAGTACAACAAAAAAAGGCGAACAACCAGCAGAAGCGGATGTATGATTGTTAAGAGCAAACTCAGCAAGTGGCAGAAACTCAGACCACCCCTCTTGATTATCAGTCACAAAACAACGCAAGAACTGCTCAACATCCTGGTTTTTCCTTTCTGTCTGGCCATTAGACTCAGGATGATATCCGGAAGAAAACGACAAATGAACTCCCAACCTGTCACAAAAAGCGCGCCAAAAACGAGCCACAAACTGAGGTCCCCTATCGGAAACAATGTCAGTAGGAACGCCATGTAGTTTGACTATTTCCTTGACAAAGGCCTTAGCGAGAGTCTTAGCGCAGGGCAGTTTGATGAAAGGAACCAAGTGACACATCTTGCTAAAACGGTCCACGACCACCCAGATGACAGTGAAACCCTCAGAGGGGGGAAGGTCAGTAATAAAGTCCATAGCCAAATGTGTCCAAGGTGCACTAGGGACCTCCAGAGGGCAAAGCAACCCCGCAGCAGGAGTATGAGAAGACTTAGATCTAGCACACACAGTGCATTGACGTACCCACTTAATGACTTCCTTCTGCCATCCAGGCCACCAAAAACTGCGACCCACAAGTCTCTTGGTCTCAGAGATTCCAGGATGACCTGCCAACCGAGAGTCATGACATTCAACAAACAAATCTCTCCTCAGGGTACCAGGCACAAACAACCTCCCATGCGGCGTGTTAGATGGGGCATTCTCCTGTGCTTTAAGAATCTCATCTTCTAACACCGAGTCCAAAACAGCAATAACAACCCCCTCTTGCAAGATGTTCTCCTCCTCCTCCTCAGTACCCACCATAGGAGAAAAGCTGCGAGACAAAGCATCAGCTTTAACATTTTTAGTACCTGGGATGTAAGTAACGGTAAAATTAAACCGTGAGAAAAACAGTGCCCACCTAGCCTGACGGGCATTCAAGCGTTTGGCAGCATCAAGGTAGATCAGATTTTTATGATCGGTGAAGACTTGAATAGGAAATTCCGCTCCCTCCAAAAAATGACGCCAGTGTTCAAATGCGAGTTTAATTGCCAACAACTCCCGATTACAGGTATCATAATTTAGTTCAGACTCAGAAAATTTATTTGAAAAAAAAGCACAGGGATGTACTCCATCCGTCTTTGCCTGAGACAACACCGTGCCGACCCCCACAGAAGAAGCATCAACCTCAACCAAAAATGGTTTAGTCACATCAGGCTGCGTAAGGATGGGAGCAGAGCTGAACCTCTCCTTTAGCAACACAAAAGCCTCAATGGCCTCAGTAGTCCACTGAACCGCATCAGCACCTTTCCTGGTGAGATCGGTCAGAGGTTTGGCAATCACAGAAAATTTTTTATGAATTTTCTATAATAATTGGCGAACCCCAAAAACCGCTGTATTGATTTCACACCAATAGGTCTAGGCCAATCCTGCACAGCTTGCACTTTCACCGGGTCCATCTCAAAACCTTCACTGGAGACAATGTAGCCCAAAAAACTAAGTCTCTGTACAGCGAACTCACATTTTTCTAGTTTGGCAAAAAGTGAATTATCACTAAGTAACTGTAATACTTCACGCACACTCCTCCAATGAGACTCCAAATCTGATGAATAAATCAAAATGTCATCCAAATACACAACCACACTTCTGCCGATCAAAGGTCTAAGGATGTCATTAATAAGATTCTGAAAAAATGCCGGAGCACTGGAAAGTCCAAAAGGCATGACCAGATTCTCAAAATGACCCAGTGAAGTGTTAAACGCAGTCTTCCATTCATCCCCCTCCTTCATGCGCAACAAATTGTATGCCCCTCGAAGATCAATTTTCGAGAACCACTTGGCCCCACTAACTGATTAAACAAATCAGGAATCAATGGCAGTGGGTAAGGATTGCGTACAGTAATCTTATTAATCTCACGAAAGTCTAGACAAGGCCGTAAACCGCCGTCCTTTTTTTTAACAAAAAAAAATCCAACCGCCACAGCAGATTTGGAAGGCCTAATGTGACCGGCGGCCAAGCTTGTCTGTATGTATTCCTCCAAAGCCTTTCTCTCAGGAATAGTCAAATTAAATAAACGACTTTTAGGAAGAGTCGCTCCAGGGACAAATTCAATTGCACAATCATAATCTCTATGAGGAGGCAATACCTGCGATTCCTTATCAGAAAAAACTTTCCAAAAATCCTGAATAGGTACAGGTAACTCCCCCTTAACTACAGCAGCAATACGCCCGTTACAACACTTGTCATAATAATTGGGACTCCAGGACTTAATTTCATTGGTAGACCAATCCAGTACCGGATTGTGCAATTTTAACCAGGGTAACCTCAAAATCACCGGTGAGGGCAAATTATTCAAAACTACCAAATCCAAATTCTCTTGATGAACACCATTAATAGTAAGAGGAAATTCACAGATATGGTGAGTAACATTTTTCAAGGGAGAACCATCCACAGACACCACATTAATAGGGGAAGACAGAAGTTTGGGTTTTAATTTTAGTTTTTCCAAAAATTTCCCATCAATCACATTGAGAGTTGAACCACAATCCACAAATACCCGAAACTCCATTAATTCCTCCTCAACAGCAGTGGTAGCAGAAAGAAAGACACCTTTATTGTTTAAACAAGCTATGCGGGCAAAACTGACCTCATTTTTTTTTCTCTCTTTATTCATTCGAAGCGCACAGTTCTTAATGAAATGCTCAGATTTACCACAGTAGAAACACAAACCTTGAGCAAATCTGCGTTCTTTTTCTCGAGAGTGAGGTGTCATTGCTCCAATTTCCATCGGCTCTGCAATGTCAGTACATTCCTTCTCCAAACTTGGAGCTGACAAGGCAGATTTACTCTCATTAACCCTTGCATGCAGTCTCCTATCCACCCGTATGGCTAATTGCATAGCCTCTTGCAAGTTACCAGGTATGGGATAAGCAATCAGCAAATCTTTAACCCTCTCACTTAACCCTGCAAGAAATAAACTTTTCAAAGCTGAATCGTTCCAGCCCACCTGAGAGGACCACCTTCGGAAGTGAGTACAATATTTTTCCACATTACCTGATCCCTGTCTCAAACGTCTCAATTCTGTCTCAGCTGATGAAACACGATCCGGATCGTCATACAATAACCCCAAAGCAGAAAAAAAACTATCCACTGATCTAAAGCATGGATCACCAGACTGCAGAGAAAAGGCCCAGCCTGAGGTTCTTTGCACAAAAGTGACATTATGAACCCTATGCGCTGTGATTCATCACCAGAGGATCTGGGTCTCAAACGGAAATACAACAAGCAAGCATTTTTAAAAGAAAAAAAATCTTGTTGTTCACCAAAAAATAAATCAGGCAAACGTACCTTTGGCTCCACGAAATGTGCTCCAGAACAACTACTCACGTGTTGCTTTATCTCAGCCACCTCCAGAGAAAGTCCCTGCAAGCGTTGAACCAAATCCTGAACCGAAACCATGATGAAACAGAAAATCTTTCCTTAGAGATATTTTTTTTTTTTTTCTTTGGGCTGGACTTACTGTTATGATCTGCTACAAGCACTAAGGAAAGGTGGGAATTCTGTCCCTACAATAGGACTGAGCAGGATCCCTACGATGTAACGGTTAACCTGATCCTGCGATCAGACCCGCTAAAGTCCTCAGCTAGTCTGAACGAAGACCTATAGTTGCGAGGGAGGAATCCCTACAAGATCTAGGGACTGGGTGAAAAGGTGGACACCTCCTAACAGAAAGTGTAGCAGGGAATATAAAACAGAAAACAAATACTAAGAGATCCTAAGATCAAGCAAAACTGACAGAGTAAGGCACCTAAGCACCCGGCTAGCTTAAGAGTAGATAATACAATGAAGTCCAGCAAAGCCAGAAGGGCGGAGCCAGACTAAATAGGGTAAAAAAGTCATGTGACCAGCAAACTGAAACAAAATCTAACAAGAGGGTTCTAACAGAAATCTGCTGCAATGACCAAAGCTACTGCATTCACCAGACATCAACACAATTTCTATCCGCTCCTCACATGTTAACCTCTGCGACATGTCAATGGCTGTAAACAAAGAGAAACGTGTATATAACTCATGAAATAATAAAGTTACGTTAAAACCAAGCACACCATTGTTTTTCTTGTGAAATTCTCAATAAGTTTGGTGTCACATGACCCTCTTCACATTGGAAAAAATAAAGTTGGATCCAAAAGTACAGAGATATCATGGATGAAAACTTCTTCCAGAGTGCTCTGGACCTCAGACTTGGCCGAAGGTTCACCTTCCAACAAGACTATGACCCTAAGCACACAGCTAAAATAACAAAGGAGTGGTTTCAGAACAACTCTGTGACCATTCTTGACTGGCCCAGCTGTAGCCCTGACCTAAACCAATTGAGCATCTCTGCAGAGACCTGAAAATGGCTGTCCACCAACGTTCACCATCCAACCTGACGGAATTGGAGAGGATCTGCAAGGAAGAACGGCAGAGGATCCCCAAATCCAGGTGTGAAAAATTTGTTGCATTAGTCCCAAGAAGACTTATGGCTGTACTAGCTCAAAAGGGTGCTGCTACTCAATACTGTGCAAAGGGTCTGAATATTTATGACCATGTAATATTTCAGTTTTTCTTTTCTTTTTTTAATAAATTTGCAAAAAATTTCTACATTTCTGCTTTTTTTTAGTCAAGATGGGGTGCAGAGTGTACATTAGTGAGAAACAAGTGAAGTTTTTTGAATTTACCAAATTGGCTGCAATGAAACAAAGAGTGAAAAATTTGAAGGGGTCTGAATACTTTTCGTACCCACTGTATGTCCCCTCTCTGGTGAGGTATTATGGATTTTTAATTTTTCTATAGGACATTCATATATATCTTTATCTAGTGGCTACTTTTGTATTGTCTCACATTTTATAGTAATGTGTCCTGCATCAGCCTCACACATTTTCTTACTATGTGGATTTAAATTATTCTTCTATCATGTAAATTGAGTCTTACAATCAAATATTCATTATATGTATATTTATTTAACAATTAATTATGAAGTAATTCTTATATGATGCTATTGTTTGGATCTGTTAGCAACTAGCTAACGGTCACTATATCACTGGTCATAACCATGGATACCTAAAGTCCTGCAATCCCTGAGGAAACAAACAGTGAATCAGAAAAACTGTACTACACTTCTAATTGGAGCCAGTTGCTAATAATATTATTTTTAGAGCTACTACATATTGGGATAGGATCTTAGAGATGGTAAAACTCCTTTAATGCAAATTATTGAGTCCACACTTACTTGAGAAATAAATCCAGTTGAGGAGCACTGTCTGACCCATATACTGAATTTTCTTTTCTTTTTTTTCCGTAATTCACGCCTGTGCAAGAAGCAATAAAGGCTGGATCTTCATCAATTAAAGGTTCATGAAGCACCTATGAAAAACACAGCAAGGACATGTTAATTCAGTCATATGGGACACTTTTATAAGCATCCTGAGTACGGTAGATCCTGTGTACTATACATATATGAATATCAACACACACCATGATGGCTAAAGTTAGCAGGGGTACAATAAATAAGAAAACATAATTATAGAAGTAGTGTAGTTTCATAGTAATTAGGAAATATAAATTATAAAGATAAAATTTAATTATGTAAAAAAAACAAATCAAAACAGCAAACACTGAGCAGAAAGGGTCACTGCCAGAGTAAGAAAATTGTCTCTTCGGAGAGGAAGAGGACTAGAACTCTAGTGCCACCTATAGGAAGAAGCAATCCAAAAAGTCAATGTCGACTCTCTTAACAAGCCTTGTCACATGACTTAGGATAAAAGCAAAAAACAAAATCTCAGTTTGCAGACACTGTTTCGGGATACTGCCCTAGTCAGTGCAAAGTGTGAGATCTGGTTTGGTCTGACCAGGATCTAAGTGGTAACGTTTCTACTTGACAGTAATTTGAAAGAGTAAGAATAATCCAAATGTGTTTTTTATCAACAAACAATAAGATAATGCTGGCCTCTTCAAATTGGATGAGGATGATGAAATTAGCAATCTATTAAATACTTTCTTTTCTAAAGTATTTTCACAGGAAAATCCAATGACAAGACAAAGTCAATGATACAATTACACTGTTCTACAGTCAAATTAGTTCAAAGGCTAAAAAAAATTGAACTGAACTAATTATGTGGTGCTAAAAATGAATATGATGCTTGAATTGTTGAATGGAAAGAGGCCATCTATGCCTTTTGCAGTTCCAATGATCTGGATAGAGCAAACTGATCACACTTCCAATTGCTATTTCTGCATGTTGCCCCCATCAGGAGTTTCAAGAAAGAAGAAGTAAACTTTACAGCCTTTGTGTCAGCTGAACCACACCTTATAATACAAATGTTAGATATTTAGATCTGTCCAAGAATAAGGCTGAGCTCTTAGTTTCCAGGCTACAACAGTGGAATCCCCGAACAGGCGATGTTTGAATTTATTTGTTCCGCAACCATGATAATGATCTTGTCCAATCCTTATTCATGATGGCATGCATCAACATCAACAGTTTATTTGAAGCTCTGAGTATAAATCATAGTCCAGAAGAATGGAGGCTCCGCATTGATTAGTCCAAAACAAGCCTAAAAGCCATCTTGCTGCATAATTGCAATGCGCTACCTTCAATTCCAGTTGGCTTTGCAGTCCACATGAAAGAAATCTATGACATGCAACAGCTGTTGAGGTGCTTGAATTATGACTTATGTATATAATAATGTTTATAATTATGACCAACATTTGTGGCCCTCCGTGGTGAGTTAAAGGTGATTGCCCTCTTGGTCTCCTGGGTGAACACACAAAGTACTGTAATTTCTGTGTGAGTGGGATAGTCGTGCAAGAGATTAGCACTACGACAAAAGAGACTGGCCTCTCAGACCTTCACTTCAGTCAGAAAAGAGTAAAAATGTCCTGCATCCAGCACTTGTTGACCCACATAAGATTTGGTTAACACCACTGCATATCAAGTTGGGCGTAATGAATACCTTTGTAAAGGCAATGGATAAAAATGCAAAAGCATTATCATATCGCATTGATAACTTTCCGAGTTTGAGTGAAGCAAAGATAAATGAAGGAGTCTTTGGAGAACCTCAGATTTTAAGCTTCTTTAAGATGAGGAGTTTCACAGTTTGTTGCAGGGCAAGGAAAAGGCTGCATGAGTAGCGTTCATATCAGTGGTAACTAATTTTTGGGGAAACTCAAGAGCACATAACTATGAAGAGTTATGGAAAAATCTCAAAACATAAAAATCTTGACTGTAACATGTAATTAGAGATTAATTTCTTAAATTTGATCTAGACTTTTTTCCACCAAACTGCGAAGCAGTGAGCAATGAATACGATGAGAGATTTTGCGATTATGAAGAAAAGATATCAAGAAAAATGGAAATTCATCAATGCTTGCAGATTACTTTTGGACAATAGTAAGAGATGATCCGATGGAGGAGTACAAGAGACAAGCAAAAAACAGTTGCCACTGAATGAGGATTTTGCAGTACAATTTCTGTAACTGTTAATAATTTGTAATAGTATTTAGACTTATTTTATTTGAATTGTTGCTAAGTTTCCTCTACATAAACATCAGAAAATTGGCATAACAAAATGTTCCATATCTTATTTGCAAAGATAATGTTTCAAAGTACAGAAACTTTTATGCATTACCGTATTTTTCGGACTATAAGACGCACCCCAAATTTTCAGAAGGAAAATAGGGAAAAAAAAATATTGTGTCAAATGGGGGTCCGACTTACAGTCCGAATTCAGTTTACCAGCGAAGGGATCAGCACAGGTAGAGGAGTGGTCACTGGGGTCGTTCGGTGGTCAAGGCTGGTGCGGTGGTGGTGCTCTGTGGGGTGGCTGTGTTCTGTGAGGTGGCTGTGCACTGTGGGGTGGCTGTGCACTGTGGGGTGGCTGTGTTCTGTGGGGTGGCTGTGTTCTGTGGGGTGGCTGTGTTCTGTGGGGTGGCTGTGTTCTGTGGGGTGGCTGTGCTCTATGGGGTGGTTGTGCACTGTGGGGTGGCAATATACTCACAAATCCAGCGGCGGTCCCAATGCAGCCTCCCTGTGGTGCGGTGGTGGTGTCGGGCCAGCAGCCGGGCTCAGTGCTGCGTGGGGGGCTCCGCCGGCATTTCGTCTTAGCCGGAAAGCCCCCCTCAGCTGCGATGCGGTGGCCTCCTGAAAGATGGCCGCCAGGGGCCTCCGGTGGTGGTCCCGATCAGGCTTCCTGTGGTGCGTGCTGTAGTGGTGTCGGGGCAGCAGCGGAGCTCTGTGCTACGTGGGGGCTCCGCCGGCATTTCGCTGTTAGCCGGAAAGCCCCCCGCAGCTCCGCTGCTGCGACGCCGTGCCGTCCTGAAAGCTGGCCTCCGGAAAGATGGCCGCCACATGCTGAAATTCAAATCTCGGCAACGAGATCTTGTCCTGAGATCTCGGGAGACGAGATCTCGGGAAGATATCTCGTTGCCGAGATTTGAATTTCAGCATGCGGCGGCCATCTTTCCGGAGGCCAGCTTTCAGGATGGCACGGCGTCGCAGCAGCGGAGCTGCGGGGGCTTTCCGGCTAACAGCGAAATGCCGGCAGAGCCCCCCACGCAGCAGAGAGCCCCGCTGCTGCCCCGACACCACCACCGCATGCACCACAGGGAGGCTGATCAGGACCGCCACCGGAGGTCCCTGGCGGCCATCTTTCAGGAGGCCACCGTGTCGCAGGTGCGGGGGGCTTTCCGGCTGGGACAAAATCCCACGCAGCACAGAGCCCCACTGCTGCCCCAACACCAACCCGCACCACAGGGAGGCTGCATTGGGACCACACCCGCCACCGGAATTTTAGGTATGTTGCGACCATAAGACGCATCTCAATTTTCCCCCAAAATTTTTTGGGGAAAAAGTGCGTCTTATGGTCCGAAAAATACGGTAATTATATGCATCAGTAAAAGGAAAACTCTGATAATATAAAAACAAGGAGGTAAAAATCATTAAGAACTGGCCCATTTCATTACTGAACCAATAACTTTTGAAAATACAGTTGTGTGAAGAAGTGTCTGCCCCCTTCCAGATTCACACTTAAATGTTTCAGTTAACCAAATGTAAATATTACACAAAGATAACACAAGGAAACAAAAAGTTTTCAACCCCTTAATGCCAAGGTCATTTTCCATTTTTTGCATTTCTACTTTTTGCTCACCTTCTACCCATAACTTTATTTTTCCATCAATATGGCATTGTGAGGGCTTGTTTTTTGCGGGGAGATTTGTACGTTGGAACAACACCATTTATTTTACCATATGATGTACTGAAAAACAGCAAAAAAATTCCAATTGCGGTGAAATTTCTCCTAGTTTTTTTTTTTTATCATGTTTACCAAATGCTAAAACTAACCTGACATTATGATTCTCCAGGTCACTATGAGTTTTTAGACACAAAACATGTAAAGGTTCTTTTTTATTTAAAGCAGTGAAAAAATGAAATCCAAAGTTTATTTAAAAAAAATTGCATCTTTTTCCGAGACCTGTAGCATCTCTAAAATGATAAACCCTCACCCTGCCCCATATCCTGAAAAATGGCGTAGATACTAAGTTTTGATCACCAATTATTGCATTTTAATGCAATGTTGCAGCAACTCAAAAAATGTTACGTCGTTTATTGATTGGATTAGTTTTTTTATGCATTGATAGATATGACGATTCTGAAAGCAGTGATACCATTTATGTGCATTTTTTAATTTTTTATAATTGTTTGAATGAGGTGAATGGGGGGTGATTTAAACTTTCACTTTTTTTTTTTTTTTTTTTTTTTTTTTTACTTTTCACTACCTTCCATAGTCTCCATGAAGGACTAGACGCTGCAATCATCTGATTGCCTGTGCTACTCATAGCAGGGCTTCACCTGCTATCAGTGCCAGCCGCTGGGCAGTGCTCATAGCTATCCGGTTATGACATCCACAGGGGTCTTCTGCAGACCTTGGGTTGTCATACCAACCCATTGGTGACCCGTGGTCATATGACACAGGCGGCGATGGTCGAGGTTTGTGACGCATTTCCGGCGAGTGCATGGTAAATGCTGCTATCCGATTGAGAGCGGCATTTACCATTAACAGCTGCGGATGGATCATGATTCTACTCGCTGGTGTTGGGGTCACATGTCAGCTGATCAAATCAGCTAACGTGTCAGAAAACATGTGGGCTCATCGCTGGAGTGCACATCTAAGGGGGAGACTCAACATGTGCCGTACATGTATGGCACATGTCATGAAGGTGTTAAATAAAGGTCTTTACTATTAAGGAAAAACAAATCCAAACCTATAGAGCCCTGTGTGAAAAAACGATTGCTCCCCCTTAAAACATAAATTAACTGTGGTTTATCACATAATTAAGGAGCAGAGCTCAAATTTCCTAGCCATACACAGGCCTGATTACTGCTACACCTTTTCTTAATTGAGAAACCACTTACTGTATATACTCGAGTATAAGCCCAGTTTTTCAGACCATTTTTTGGGCTGAAAAAGCCCCCTCAGCTTATACTCAAGAGAGTATCAAAGAAGACGGAGCGGCAGAGCAGCAAGTCACAGAAGGCAGGAGCCGGCTGCTGCGGCTAAGTATGTGCCCGCTGCTAAAGAGAGATGAATAATCACTGTGCTTGCAGTGAATATTCATTTATCTTTAATAGCACTTACAGTAGTTGCAGCCTTTGGCTTCCTGCATTGGCAGGGCAATCACATTTGCCCGCTAATTAAGGAAATGAATATTCACTGCCTTCCATGTCCATAGGTGTGAATATTCATTTCCTTAAGTAGCGGGTGTCACGTCGCCATTGGATTCAGTGGCTAGTGTTCCTGCCTCGGCCGCTGGGAGGCGCCGGACTCCTTCGGCTGGTGGTGACGGTGATAGGAGAGCGGTATCCTCATATGGTTCCGCTCCTTTGACGCCGGCCTCTGTCGCTGCGCATCGCCATGTTTCTCCTGTGGGTAATGTTGGTGACAGAGAAGGGGTCCCTGCGCAGGCGTCTGGTGGGCGCAGGCTTCGCTCTTCTGTCAGAGGTGAAGTGGTTGGAGTCAGTCATGCATCACCATCTGGCCTGGTTCTGGGGGCGGTCCAGATGAGGTCATCAGACTGTGAGCCTGTGAGAGGTAGCCATGCCCTTCAAATGCCTTGGAGCCTGGCTTGCAGGCCGCCAGATATAGTCTAGGTTTCCCAAGTGTGCTAGTTTGTTTTTGCTATTGTATCTCTGACCTTTGCCTGGATTCTGACTCTTCTACTGCCTGCCGATTTTGTACCTTTGCTGCCCTCCCGGTTTTGACCTTTGGACGTCTGACTACGCATTTGGTCTAGCTTTTTATTCCCTTCCTAGCGTCCTTCCTACTCCAGTCCACTGCTCCTGTAGGCAGCTACCCCCTGGGCTTCGCTGTAATTCCAGATCCCTGTATAGGGGTAAAGGGTCTCGGGATTTCTCGTGGTGCTGTCTTACCTGCAGTTCAGACCTGCAGTGGGCGGACGTCACAGTGGGCACACAAGATCACCCTGCTGCTGCTGGCACCAGAAGAAGACACTGCGAGGGAGCACAGGGACGGTAGGTAGAATGTTTTTCTGATGAGGGCCATGCATACAAGCATAGGGATGAGGAGCCATGCATACCAGGATAGAGGTGAGGAGCCATGAATACCAGGATTGGGATGAAGAGCTATGCATACCAAGATGGGGAACAGTATATAGGGCCTGCCAGATAAAATGAAGTAGACCAAAAGATCGTCAAAAGCTTAATATCATGCCATGATCCAAAGAAATTCAGGAACAAATGAGCAACAAAGTAATTGAGATCTATCAGGAAAAAGTTATAAAAGTAAAATATTGTGATGGTAGTGCGATGGTCTGGGACTGTATTGCTGCTTCAGGACCAGGAAGACTTGTTATATTAAATGGAACCATGAATTCTGCTAACAAAAAATCCTCAAGGATAATGTCCTGCCATCTGTTCGTGACCTCAAGCTGAAGCGCACTAGGGATATGCAGCAGGAAAGGGATCCAAAGACATTAGCACCTCTGAATGGCCTAAAAAAAACAAAAAAATGGTAAAGCTCTTTTATGGAGTCCACGACAGCACTCACCGAGAGGGTATCTGCCCCTAGGAACAGGAAACCTACAGACAGATAAAAGGGGCGGCCCCCCTCGCTCCTCAGTTGGATTACAGAGAATGAGAGGAACCGCCACACAAGTTTGTTAATTTGCTCCGTAAGACATTTAAAGTATATATACATATTTACACTCTTAAGCTATGTACAGCCATCTATATACAATTAACCCTTCACCCACTGGAATGCACCATGTGTAACTATAACTAAGGGAGGGAAGTGAGTGGGTGCTGTCGTGGACTCCATAAAAGAGCATTACTGGTAAGTAATATGTTTTTTTCTCTTGCCACGACAGCACCCACCGAGAGAATTCCAGAGACAATCACCTGGGAGGGACCACCGTGTCAAGAACTGATCTACCAAAGACTAAGTTAGCCGAGGAAGAGAAGTCTAGCCTATAGTGGCTATAAAAGGTAGAAGGTGAAGACCAGGTTGCGGCCTTACATATAAGGCGAATTGGGACATCCGCTCTCTCAGCCCAGGAGGAAGATACAGCCCATGTGGAATGTGCCCTCACGCCCTGCGGTGGGTCTTTTCCTTTTGCCAAATATGCCAACGCTATCGTGTCTCTGATCCATCGAGACAGCATGATCCAAGACACAAAGAGAGCCCTGCTCTGCCTCCAGGGTCTAGTCCTGTCTAAATAGGCTAAGACGGCCCTCTTTAAGTCCAAGGCATGAAATCTTTCCTCCTCTGGTGTTGTGGGGTTATCATAAAAGGAGGGAAGTTAGATTTCTTGAGATCTATGGAATTTAGTAGCCATTTTGGGGAGATAAGACGGGTCTGTTTTTAACACTATTCTGTCGGGAAAAACTGACAAAAAGGGAGGATCTACTGATAGGGCCTGGAGATCGCTCACTCTTCTAGCTGATACCAAGGCTACTAATAAAGCGGTCTTTAATGAGGCATACTTCATTGAGGCTAAATGAAAGTGCTCAAATGGGGCCTCTGTCAAGGCATTTAAGACTAAGTTAAGGTCCCATGGTGGCACCTGCGATATAAACTGGGTGTGCTCTCTGGCATGTTGAGATAAACCGAGCTACCTATCTATTGCCTGCCACGTCATAACTATACAAAGCCCCCAGAGCCGACATTTGAACTTTCAGAGTATTAACTGATAGCCCTAACTCCCGCCCTCTCTGCAGGAATTCTAAGATAGCAGGGATAGGTACCTCACTGGAAAGGCCCGCTGAATGAAAATTTACAAAATTTTTTCCAGACTCTGGTGTAAATTTTGGTTGTGGCCTCTTTCCTGCTATGCAAGAGGGTATAAATTAGATTATCCGAGAATCCTCTTAGTTTCAATAGTTGCCCTCTCAAATTCCATGCCATGAGGCGTAAGCCTTTGACCTGACGGTGATAAAAGGGGCCTTGTGATTGCAGGTCTTGATCCCAAGGGAGGATCCATGGGTCTGAGACCGACATGGTCCTCAGCCATGATAACCATGGCCTCTTGGGCCAAAACGGGGCTATTAAGATCACTCTTGCTCCTTCCTCCCTTATCTTTCTGATGACAATCCGTCATAGTATCATCGAAGTAAAGGCGTGGGCCTGGTGAAACGTCCATGGAGTTTGCAAGGCGTCGAGTATGTCTGGATTATCTGTCTTGTACAATGAAGCAAATCTTTCGACTTGTCTGTTGTCCCTTGTGGCAAACAGGTCTTTCTGTGACATGCCCCACCTGACCGTTATCATCTTGAAGATTCGACGGCTGAGCACCCATTCCCCTTGATGTAGGGTATGGCGGCTGAGAAAATCTGCCCTGGAGTTGTCTATCCCTCTGAAGTGCAGAGCTGACAGGGATAGGAGATATTTTTCGGCCAGAGTTAGGATTTTTTCCGTGATAGACATGAGAGACTCTGATCATGTACCTCTTTAGTGGTTTAGGTATGCCACTGAGGTCATGTTGTCTGACTGAATCCTCGTATGAGTTCCTTGTAGCTGTGGGATAAAGTTAGATATGGTGTGATATATAGCCTTTAGTTCTCTCACATATGACGAGTCATCCGCTTCTGCCCCATATTTTCCTCCAAATATGCTCCCCACCCAAAGGGAATGGTGTCCGTAGTTACTATGTTTGAGGGGACAACTAACCACGGGACTCCTCCCGAGAGGTTGTTTGGATCCAGCCACCATGACAGGGAGCTGATTACCTCTGACGGTAGGGATATTATGCCCTCCAACTGTCCCTGTAGTCTTTCCTCTTCTTGTAAGATGGTTCTCTGCAGCTTTCTAGTATGAAACTGGGCCCACTGAACTGCAGGGATACATGAGGTCAAGGAGCCAAGCAAAGACATACCTTCTCTCAAGGACATTCTAGGACTAACTATTGCTGTGCGAACTTTATTAATTATGGTTACATTTTTTCGGTTCCGTCAGCAAACATCTCTGAATACGGAGTCCAGATGAAGGCCCAGGAAAGTCTGGCAGGTTACCAGGTGTAGCCTGGATTTTTTTCCAGTTGATCAGCCAACATAAAGCCTGTAAAGACGAGATTACATCAGCCAGCCTCTGTTCACATTGGAGGGTAGAATTTCTCTCTATCAGAATATCATCCAGGTACGGAACTACCAAGGTGTCCTTTAATCGTAAATGTGACATCACCTTCAGCATTAATTTGGTGAAGACATGGGGTGCCATGGACAACCCGAAGGGCATCGCCTTGAACTGAAGAGGTCGGATTTGGCCCTCTAATATGACTGCCACCAGGAGGAAACGTTGATGTGAGATATGTATTGGAAGATGGTAATACACATCTTTGAGATCCAGGACTTAGGACAGCCATGCAGCATCTGGGAAAAAGTTTTATCGTATAGATTCCATTTTGAAGGTTCGAGGTTTTAAAAAGGTATTCAACTTCTTTAAATTAAGTATGGTTCTAAAGGAGACATCTGGCTTAGTGACCAGAAACAAAGGGGAGGAAAAGCCTTCTCCCCTTTGCCGGAACCTCTATCAGCACCTGTTTGGACAATAGGTCTCTAACTTCTAACTCTAATGCCACATGCTGCGCCTCGAACTTTAGAGAAGTCAATAGAAAGGAGTCCGTAGGACTCCGGACAAATTCTAATCTTAAGCCAGATGTTACGATGTTAATGGCCCAGGAGTTAGCTGTGATTGCTCTCCATTGATGGTTGAAGTGTGTTAACCTGCCACCCACGGGTAAATTGGAGCTACCAGAATTTATCTCCAGACTTGAAGAGACATCTTCCAAACAGGTTTCCCTTCTGGTTGAAATCCTTATTGTTCCAGCGGTCCTGAGTTTTAAAATCCTTTTTTCTGCCGAACAATTGCTTCCTGAATGCTCTCCTGTAGGATGGAACGTAAGGATTAGGGAACCCCCTCTTTCTTTCCCCTGCTTTGGTCAGGATTTCATCTAAGGATTAAGGATTTCTGCTTCCTTTTAGCCTAAGGTATATAGAAAGAGGGTCTATCAGCTTGATAGGTGTGATTGATAACATTCACCCAGTGAAGCTTGTCAGCATGATACCGACTGCAGAGATGAAGGCAGCGGCTAAGACGTGGAGCGAGTTGACTCCTTATCCTTTCCACTCTTGTCCGTGGAATCACTCTGCTTGGAGCGGCCACTACCACTTTTTCGGCTACTATTGTGTGACGGCACCACTAGCTCAAGTGGGCGCAAAACAGGATCACTTGGGGATGACATTGCTGCGCACCAGTGTGCAGTGTGGCCGGTGCTTTTATGCAACTTCCTCTAAACTCTGGATCCATCCCACAAAAAAAATTTTTTCTCATTTTTTTTGCCACCGGAAGTGCTAGCTAGGTTCTATGCCCCCGTGTATGCGCCTGCATGGGCACTCCATGTCGCGACGCTGCATTTCTGTGGTACCCCCGGAAGTTCAATGACTACTTCTGGGGGAGCGCTCTGACTGTCCATGCACGCGCGCGCCGACACTGTGCTCCGGCCATGCGCCTCCTCTCCGAACAATCCGACGGCCCGTCTCCTCTGATGCCAGCCTAGAACACCATGCGGCTTGGGAATACAGGTGCATGCCACAGTCAGCCTCAGCCTCCACTTCCTTGGGTGTCAGGTAGGTTGGCCATCGCTCTGCACCCCCTATGCGAGCCAGGGCAGCGTCTCATGCTACTGGCCTCGCACAGCCGAGGGGGATCTGTGCGCCTTGGATGCCAACATACCTCCGGCCGCATCATGCCCCCAGCGTGAGCTAGGGCGGCCATACCCGGACTTCTGGCCTCAAGCCATATTTTTAGACAAGGGGGGAGCTGAAACAGAATTCCCCAGATGCTGCATATGGCGCTGGAGCAACTGCCACTCTCACAGAAACTGCACAGGCAGCAATCCAGCCCAGGAATCCTCTTCTGTCTACAGGTTCCCTATGAACAGGAAACCAACTGAGGAGCCGGGGGGGTGCCCCTTTTATCTCTCTGTAGGTTTCCTGTTCCTAGGGGCGGATCCCCTCTCTCGGTGGGTGCTGTTGTGGCAAAGAGAAAATTGAGGCTCTGGAGTGGCCTAGTCAAAGTCCTGACTTTAATTCGATTGAGATGATATAGCATGACCTTAAAAAGGCAGTTCATGCTCAATAACCATTCATGTTACTGTGTATTACCCGTGTACAGTAAACGTGACCGAAGTACATCAGACACTGTAACTGACAAAACATGTTCAGTACATCATGGGCAGTTGGTGAGTCACATGACCACATGGGTAGAGTTAGCCCTGCGTCGCTGATTGGCCGCGGCCGGACCAATCAGCGACGCGGGATTTCCTGGACAGAGAGACAGGATAAGACGATTATATATATAGATATATAGTCACACACGCATACATGTATATATATTACATAGTCTCCTTTATTATGTATATTGCTGTCCCTTTTACAGTGCCCGCTCTTGTTATATACAGTATCGACCCTTACATATTGGATTATATAGAGCCCTGTTTTTTATTACATACCGTCCTGTCTTGTTAGCTGTATAATGCATTGACGGCTCATGGAGCATGGGAAAGCTTCCTTTCTAATGGAGGAGCTCATGGACTGGTAATCTGGTCATCGGCTCCTCGATCAGCAGTCATTTTATATCTAAAAAGAGAGGGGACTATGTAATAAAAGATGGCGTTGTGAATAACAAAATTAACAAGAATACTCTATGTAAGAGACAGCACTGTACATAACAGCAGAGGAAGCTATATAATAAGGGACGGCACCATATATAACTAGAGAGGATGGTACGTAATATGGAACGGTGTTATAATAAAAGAGGAAACTATGTAACTAAGGATGGTGTTATACAGAATTAGTGAGTACACTATATACTAAGGGACTGTGTTAGACATCAGTGATAATGTCTTCCTCCACCTCCCCCCTGTTCCTAAGGCCATTATAAGTCCCCCTTCTTTCCATCCCAATCCCCCACACCCCTCATTGTCCTCCTCCCCCCACATCCCATTATTGTCCTCTCCCCCACCCCATCATTGCCTTCTACCCCACCATCTTTGCTTTCTCCCCTGCCACCCCATCATTGCCCATTCCACCACTTCCATCATTTCCTACTCCCCCACCACACCCATTATTGCCCTTTCAACCACCACCATCATTGCATTTTCCCCTACCACCCCAATATTGCCTTCTCCATCACCCCGTCATTGCATTCTCCCCATCACCCCATCATTGCCTTCTCCCCATCACCCCATCATTGCCTTCTCCCCATCACCCCATCATTGCTTTTTCCTCATCACCCCATCTTGCTTTTCCCTATCACCCCATCATTGCGTTTTCCCCATCACCCCATCATTGCTTTTTCCCCATCACTGCTTTTTCCCCATCACTCCCATCATTGCTTTTTCCCCCAACACTGCTTTTTCCCCATCACTCCCATCATTACTTTTTCCCATCACTGCTTTTTCCCCATCACTCCCATCATTGCTTTTTCCCCATCACTCTCATCAGTTCTTTTTCCCAATCATTCCCATCATTGCTTTTTCCCCATCATTCCCCTCTCCTCCACTTACAGCACACACCACCACTCATCTCCACACACACACACACACACACACACACACACACACACACACCTACAGCACACACCATCACTCATCTCCACACACACACACCATCACTTATCTCCACACACACACACACACACATACCACCACTTATCTCCACACACACACACACACACACACACCTACAGCACACACCACCACTCATCTACACACACACACACATACCACCTCTCACCTGTCTGCACCATCACCGGCGCCCGCGCTTCCTCGCTCTGACACAGCCGGCCGCTGAATAATGACGTCATCAAGCGGCGCTGCTGTGAGAGGAAGCGTGGGTGCCGGGCAGGAAGGATCCTTGCAGCTCCGCTCCGGCTATTTTCTCTTGCAGGCAGCAGAGCTGCTGGGATCGCTCCCTGCCCGCCGCACATGAGGGCAACCTGGCCAGTGGCCACCGGAGCCTCGGGCCCGGAGAAACTGGCCAGATTGCTCTCATTATTAGCCGCCCTGCAGGGGCCCCCTGGAGCCTCTGGGCCCCGATGCAACCGCACTGTTTGAACCGGCGGTATGTCCGCCCATGACCCCCCGTGTTCCCTTGCTATAGTTGCACACTAAAGCATCAACTTATGTGTCTATTGAATATTCCTATGCACTTTGCATTATATTGCTAACAAGTGCCAAGGGAAGTGCCCAACACAGAGTCAGAGCCGTGCCAGAGGGTCAAAGCCGGTCAGAAGCAGAAGTACCAAAAGCAAGAGACAGAATCAGGTCAATGCCGAGTCGAATACTGGGAAATCTAAACACTAAGGGAAAACACCGAGACGGGGTGGAGGAGAGGAAGGAACAGACGCGGGCAAAGTCAGCTAAACACAGCAGGACAAATGAGGGTTTCACCAGAGTCAGGTACTCACGCCGAAGGTAGAAAATATCACTGACGCTGCCTGCAGGATGCAGTGGAAAGAAATAGCAGACCTGATACCAGAACGAGGTAGAGAAAAGTTAACCCCTGGCATGACCAGACCAGGAAAGAGGGAGACAAAATTCAAAACCCAGCCTGGATCATGACAACAGCTTTCCATTTTTGCCATCCCCATATATATATATCTACCCATAGTGACTCTACATTGCTTTATCTCCTCCCTAATGTCTTCATTGAGCACAGGTTTTAAGCTGTATTTTATTAAAATGCACACCCCTCCACCTTTTTCGTCTTTCCTATCCTTTCTAAATGTAGTTTAATCTCTAAGTTTGTTACCCAGTCATGGCTTCCTTCAAGCCAAGTTTCCGTAATGCCCATCACATCGTATTCTGTGGCCGTCATAAGAGTCTCCCGTTGATTCATTTTGTTTGCAAGACTCATTGCATTTGCCGGGAGACATTTAATATTATTAGCACATTTGTTACTCCTGCTCAGCTCCCTGCTTTCCTTGCATATCCCAAACCCCCTAATTACATTTTCCATTTTCTACTCTATCCCCTTATTAGAACAACTACCCTCCCTCCCCCAGATCCTGGTTTAAAAGCTCCTCCTTCGGTGTTACCATTTTTTCCCCAAGCACAGCTGCACCCTACCCATTGAGGTGCAACATGTCCCTACTGTAGAGCCTGTAGCCAACAGAAGTCGGCCCAGTTCTCCAGGAACCCAAACCCTTCCTTCCTGCACCAATTTTTAAGCCACTTATTTATTTCCCTAAGCTCCCTCAGTCTTTCTAGTGATGCTCGTGGCAGTGGCAGTATTTCTGAAAACAACACCTTGGAGGTCCTCAGGCCTTCAGCTACTCTCCTAGTTCCCTGTAATTATTCTTAACCCCTTCACCCCAAGGGTGGTTTGCACGTTAATGACCGGGCCAATTTTTACAATTCTGACCACTGTCTCTTTATGAGGTTATAACTCTGGAACGCTTCAACGCATCTTCGCGATTCTGAGATTGTTTTCTCGTGACATATTGTACTTCACGTTAGAAGTAAAATTTCTTCGATATAACTTGCGTTTATTTTTGAAAAAAACGCAAATATGGCGAAAATTTTTAAAATTTTGCAATTTTCAAACTTTGAATTTTTATTCCCTTAAAACAGAGAAATATGTCACATAAAATAGTTAAGAAATAACATTTCCCACATGTCTACTTTACATCAGCACAATTTTGGAACCAAATTTTTTTTTTGTTAGGAAGTTATAAGGGTTAAAAGTTGACCAGCGATTTCTCATTTTTACAACAAAATTTACAAAGCCATTTTTTTTTAGGGACCACCTCTCATTTGAAGTCACTTTGAGGGGTCTATATGGCAGAAAATACCCAAAAGTGACACCATTCTAAAAACTGCACCCCTCAAGGTACTCAAAACCACATTCAAGAAGATTATTAACCCTTCAGGTGCTTCACAGGAACTAAAGCAACGTGGAAGGAAAAAATGAATATTTAACTTTTTAGCCACAAAAATGATCTTTTACAAACTTTTTTTTTATTTTCACAAGGGTAAAAGGAGAAAATGGACAGATAAGGTTGTTATGCAATTTCTCCTGAGTACGCCAATACCCAATATGTGGGGGAAAACCACTGTTTGGGCACACGGCAGAGCTCGTAAGGGAAGGAGCGCCGTTTGACTTTTTCAAACTAAAATTGGCTGGAATTGAGATTGGACGCCATGTCGTGTTTGGAGAGCCCCTGATGCGCCTAAACAGTGGAAACCCCCACAAGTGACACCATTTTGGAAACTAGACCCCTAAGGTACTTATCTAGATCTGTTGTGAGCACTTTGAACTCCTAAGTGTTTCACAAAAGCTTATAATGCCTGTGTGTGAAAAAAAAAAAAAAACAATTTTCCACAAAAATGATTTTTTAGTCCCAAATTTTTGAATTTTCCCAAGGAAATTGGACCCCAAAAGTTGTTGTCCAATTTGTCCTGAGTACGCTGATACCCCATATGTGGGGGGGGGGAACTGTTTGGGTGCACGGCAGGGCTTGGAAAGGAAGTAGTAACGTTTTGGAATGCAGACGTTGATGGGGGTCATGTTCCGTTTGCAGTGCCCCAGATGAGCCTAAACAGTGGAAACCCCCCACAAGTGACCCCATTTTGGAAACTATACCCCCTAAGGAACTTATCTAGATCTTTGGTGAGCACTTTGAACCCCCAAGTGCTTCACACAAGTCTATAATGCCCGGGCATGAAAATAAAAAATCCTATTTTTTTCCCACAAAAATTATCTTTTAGTCACTAATTTTTTATTTTCTCAAGGGTAACAGGAGAAATTGGACCACATAAGTTGTTGTCCAATTTGTCCTGAGTACGCTGATACCCCATATGTGGGTGGGAACCACTGTTTGGGCACACAGCAGAGCTCGGAATGGAAGGAGCACCATTTGACTTTTTCCAACCAAAATTGGCTGGAATTGAGATTGGATGCCATGTTGCATTTGGAGAGCCCTGATGTGCCTAAACAGTGGAAACCCCCCACAAATGACCCCATTTTGGAAACTAGACCCCTAAGGAACTTTTCTAGATCTTTGGTGAGCAATTTGAACCCCCAAGTGCTTCACACAAGTTTATAACGTAGAGCCGTAAAATTTAAAAATCATATTTTTTCCACAAAAATGATCTTTTCACCCCAATTTTTATTTTTCCAAGGGTAACAAGACTCCAAAAGTTATTGTGCAATTTGTCCTGAGTGCGCTGATACCCCATATGTGGGGGTAAACCATTGTTTGGGTGCATGGCAGAGTTTGGAAGGGAAGGAGCGCCGTCTGACTTTTTCAACGCAGAATTGGCTGGACGCCATGTCGTGTTTGGAGAGCTCCTGATCTGCCTAAACAGTGGAAACCCCCATAAATGACGCCATTTTGGAAACTAGACCCTCAAGGAACTTATCTAGATGTGTGGTGAGAACTTTTAACCCCCAGGTGTTTCACTAAAGTTTATAACGTACAGCCGTAAAATAAAAAATCTTTTTTTTTTTTACAAAAATGATTTTTTCGTCCCCAATATTTTATTTTCACAAGGGTAACAGAAGAAATTGGAACCCAAAAGTTGTCCAATTTGTCCTGAGTACGCTGATATCCAATATGTGGGAGAAAACTACTGTATGGGTACACGTTGGGGCTCGGAAGGGAAGTAGTGACGTTTTGGATTGCAGACTTTGATGGAATGGTCTGGGGGCGTCATGTCGCATTTGGAGAGCCCCTGATGCGCCTAAACAGTGGAAATCCCCAACAAGTGACCCCATTTTGGAAAATAGACCCCACAAGGAACTTATCTAGATGTGTGGTGAGCGCTATGAAGCCCCAAGTGCTTCACAGAAGTTTATAATGTACAGCCGTAAAAACAAAAAATATTTTTTTTTGTACAAAAATGATATTTTTGCCCCCAGTTTTTTATTTTCCCAAGGGTAGCAGAAGAAATAGGACAAATTGCACAATAACTCTTGGGGTCCAGAGTACGCTGATACCCCATATGTGGGGATAAACTACTGTTTGGACGCATGGCAGAGCTGAGAAGTGAAGGAGCACCGTTTGACTTTTTCAACGCAGAATTGGCTGGAATTGAGATCAGACGCCTTGCCACATTTGGAGAGCCCCTGATGTGCCTAAACAGCTGAAACCCCCCAATTCTAACTCCAACCCTAACCCCAACACACCCCTAACCCTAGTCTCAACACTAACCACAAACCTAACCCTAACACACCCCTAATCCCAACCCTAACCCTAATCCTAACTTTAGCGCCAACCCTAACCCTAACCCTAATGGGAAAATGGAAATAAATGCTTTTTTTAAATTTTATTATTTTT
This sequence comes from Oophaga sylvatica, assembly GCA_033576555.1. NCBI lineage: Eukaryota > Metazoa > Chordata > Amphibia > Anura > Dendrobatidae > Oophaga > Oophaga sylvatica. Next base: position 414,949,773 of record JARQOD010000005.1, read on the forward strand.
CCCTTACTAAGGGGGTGATAAAGGGGGTTTGATTTACTATTTATAGCGGGTTTTTATGATTGGCAGCTGTCACGCTAAAAGACGCTTTTTATTGCAAAAATAGTTTTTGCATCATCACATTTTGAGAGCTATAATTTTTGCATATTTTGGCCCACAGAGTCATGTGAGGTCTTATTTTTTGCGGGACGAGTTGACGTTTTTATTGGTACCATTTTTGAGCACGTGACGTTTTTTGATCGCTTTTTATTTCGATTTTTGGGAGGTTAGAATGAACAAAAATCAGCAATTCATGAATTTCTTTTGGGGGAGGCGTTTATACCGTTCCGCGTGTGGTAAAATTGATAAAGCAGTTTTATTCTTCGGGTCAGTACGATTATGGCGATACCTCATTTATATCATTTTTTCATGTTTTGGCGCTTTTATAGAATAAAAACAATTTTATATAGAAAATAATTATTTTTGCATCGCTTTATTCTGCGAGCTATAACTTTTTTATTTTTTCGCTGATGATGCTTTATGATGGCTCGTTTTTTGTGGGACAAGATGACGTTTTCAGCGGTACCATGTTTTTTTATATCGGTCTTTTTGATCGCGTGTTATTCCACTTTTTGTTCAGCGGTATGATGATAAAGCATTGATTTTTTGCTTCGTTTTTTTTTTTTTTTTTTAAGGGGTTCACTAAAGGGGTTAACTAGTGGGACAATTTTATAGGGGGGATCGTTACGGACGCGGCGATACCAAATATGTGTACTTTTATTGTTTTTTTTTTTTTATTTACAGGAAGAAGTGAATTTATTGGGGAATATTTTTTTTTTTTTATTTATTTTGGATTTTTTTTTTACACATGTTTATTTTTACTTTTTTAACTTTTTTACTTTGTCCCAGGGTGGGACATCACAGTATTTTATCAGATCGCTGGTGTGACAGTGTGCACAGCACTGTCACACCAGCGATCACACAGGCATAGATGCAGACTTCTCAGTGCCTGCTCTCGGCAGGCACTGAGGTAGCCGCCTCCCTCCAGGACCCCGGCGCCATCTTGGATCCGGGTCCTGGGAGGGAGGAAGCCCTCAGAACAGCGCGATCACATCGCGCTGCTCTGAGGGTCTCAGGGGGGCGCGCAGGGAGCCCCCACCCTGCGCGATCCTCCCCTGTGCCCCCAGTACACCGCGATCATGTTTGATCGCGGTGTGCAAGGGGTTAATGTGCCGGGAGCGGTCCGTGACCGCTCCTGACACACAGTCATGGGTGTCAGCTGTGATAATCAGCTGACACCCGGCGGCGATTAGCTGCGCTCCCCTCAGGAGCGCAGCTGATCGCCTATGACGTACTATCCCGTCCCCGGTCATACGGGCCCAGGTACCATGGACGGGATAGTACGTCCGATGGCAGTAAGGGGTTAAGGACCTTAAAACTTCCTCTAAGTTTGTCATTTTTACTGATGTGAACCATGACCACTGGGTTTTCCACAGCCCCACCCAGCAATCTGTGTATACGATCCGCAATATTTCAAGCCCAAGCAGCTGACAGACAACACACAGTTCAGCATTCACGGTCTCGGCGGCAGATGACCCTATCTGTCCTCCTAATTATAGAGTCCCCTACCACCAAAATCTGTCTGGACTTGCTGTAATCCTATTTCCCTCCTTCCTACAGAAGTGGTTTTCCTAGTTGCTAGGAACAACATCCTGCTGTAATGATCCCAGTACTGGGCTTGCATTCCTAATATCAGCCAAACAGGCATGTTTAATAGAATGTGCCAGATAAGAACTGGGCTCCCTGGCACCTCTCACCCTACCCCTTCTTGTAACATTTACTCAGCTGCTTAATTCTCTGTCCTGATCTTCCCCATGTCCACCCTCCTCCATATCACTGGCATCAGTCAGCGCAACCACAGTGAGCTCTAAACTCCTCCCCAGGTTTGCAGTGCTCCTGATTGTTGCAAGCCTCACATTTATATCCATTATCTGGGCTTCCAAACATGTAGCTCGCTAACATCGAGAGCAGATATATTCACCCTCAAACGGCTGTTCAAGGTATGCATACATCTCACAAGATGCACACCTGGTAGCATTGTCCATGGTGCACTTATTAAATGGGGATAAGGATATACAATACAGATAAAAGCAGAGAAAACAATGGAAAGCTAGTAATGAAAACACCAAACTATGCTCTTGTGTTAAACGATGATATTGCGTTAAACTATGTACCGTATATACTCGAGTATAAGCCGACCTGAGTATAAGCCGAGGCACCTAATTTTGCCATGGAAAACTGGGTAAGCTTATTGACTCGAGTATAAGCTGGGCATGCATTGTCCCCTAATCCCTATCCTGGTATGTGTGGCTCCCCCATCCTGTCCTGGTATGTGTGGCTCCCCCGTCCTGTCCTGGTATGTGTGGCTCCCCCGTTTTGTCGGGGTATGTGTGGCTCCCCAGTTTTGTCCTGGTATGTGTGGCTCCCCTGTCGCTGCATCTCCATTGTCCTGGCGCAGCAGCTCTTCCTGTGCTGAGTGGTCACATGGTACAGCTCATTAAGGTATTGAATATACGCTCCATGCCTATGGGAATGGAGAGCAGTGCATATTCATTACCTTAATGAGCAGTACCACGTGACCGCTCAGCACAGGAAGAGCTGCCGGCGCCGGGACAGAGGTGCAGGGATGGAGATGCAGCGATGGCGCGAGGAGGGGGAGTATGATATCTTCTAGGAGCCGGCGGCTGCAGCTGCAGTTGTCACTGTGCCACAGCCGCCGGCTCCTAACGCTGCTCTGCCGCTCCCCCTCCGCCGCCGACTTTCTGGACAATGACTCATGTATAAGCCAAGGGGGGCGTTTTTAGCACAAAAAAATGCACTGAAAATCTCGGCTTATACACGAGTATATACAGTACTTAACTGCAGAGCCAGACTTAAATGCAGCCCTCGCTTACAGTAGCTGGAACTTGTGGTCCACCAAACAGCACAGTACAGGTGTTTCTGTTACATTCTTCTGGAACAAACACTCAAACACGTCCTGCAAAGATACCTGATCACATGCACCAATCACAGGCTTGCCCCCCTTTTTTTTCTCTTTAAACAAGTATTAACCTGCCCCTAGACAGACAAACATTTAATTCTCCAACAATTACCACAGTTATACAGTTATAACAACTATGTTATTGCGTTTAACTATGTACTTTTCTTCAGCCCGGGACTTAAAGCCAGCCCTTGCTCTGCAGCCCTTGCTTAAGTTATCTGGAACTTTTACTCCACCAAACAGCACAGTACAGGTGTTTTTTATGTCACTCGACGCCGCACAGGTGATATCAGCCCCTCAAATATAAACCCTACTTGCCATCGCCACAGGGCAAGTGGGAAGAGCTGGGCAAAGTGCCAGAATTGGCACATTTAATAGATGCAGTTTTTCTGGGGCAGCTCAAGGCTGCTATTTTTTGATGGGTGCATGGCCCAGCCCCCAGCTGTCTGCTTTAGCTTGGCTGGTTGTCAAAAATGGGGGGGGGACCCAACACTGTCCTTTTCAATTTATTTATTTAAATAATTTTAAAAAAATGCATGGAGACCCCTCTATTCTTGATAACTAGCCATGATAAAGCTGACAACTAAGGGTTGACAGCCCGCAGCAGTCAGTTTTGCCATGCTGGTTATCAAAAATACAGAGAAACACACACCATTTTTTAAAAAATGTATTTATTGTATTTATATATATTACTGTATTTAATATTTTAATGTATTTATTTATTTTAATGTATTTATTTATAGCGCAGACTGATGAATACTCCCGTCAGCCGGCGCCTGCTCTCGCTGTTATCGACAGCAAGAATAGGCTGATGGGAGTAGTACTCCCATCAGCCGAAGCCTGTGCTCAGAGGTAAACTTTTTACCTCTGGTCACAGCTGCTGGCTCATGCTGTCATGAGACAGCGTGGGAACCACAGATCTCTGACCGGCGGTAATGATCTTACCGCTGATCATGCAGATGACAGTGTGGCAAACAGTGAATGTTCGGGCCCCCCATTCATCTGAATGGGGTCTAGGTTTGGGTTCAGGTACTGTTCTGGTACCCTAACTGAACTTTTCTTAACTGTTTGCTGAACTCACTAGAACCGAAGATTCAGGGGTTCGACTAACTAATCTGGAAGCATTCAGAAAAATATTGTATTGCTGATATCTAACAACTCACCAACTCTTTGGTCTTTGTAATTTCCCTATCTGTTACCATTGTGTGCAAGAGAGAGAGAGAAAGAGAAATAAAGATAAAAAGATAAAGAGAGATCGCTGTGCTAAACTTCAGAACACACGCTGCAGAGACCAGAGCAGTAGTGGAACGAGGTTAGTGAGTTGTTTTTTTCTACCTTATTTTGTCAATGAGTACATGTTTGGAGATATTGTAAGGGGGTGGAGTATTACTGTTTCGCCCCGCCCCTTAAGAGTACTTAATGTTTCCTATTTAAATAATGGTTGTGTAGTTATAAACATCCAGTGGTACTGCTACATAGTTCTATGTATTACCACCAGTATTTATGGTACTGCCACATTCATTATGTGTTACCATTATGTATATAATATTGTATATGCGTTGTGTTCTCCTAGTCAACACTGTATATAATGCATCTCATGTGTGTTAACGCTCTTGTACATTTTAGGGAAAGTTAGGTGCTGTCTTCTGGGGACACTAGTATATAGTTCCGATATACTGGGTAAGTGTAGTTATGTTGCGGGCCACTAGATGGGGCATACTAGTGGGCCTTAGTAGGTATAGCTGATAGGAAATTTACATAGGGTTAAGGGTAGGAGAGGCTGCCGGGTAGTATGGAGAAGGTTTTAGTTAGATTAGCTCTGACTGGGCCAGCGTGCCCAAGTGTCCAAAAGGGCTTAGGACCGGACAACCGGTAGCCACTCAACGTTTAAGGACAGTAACCCTTGTTATCCATGGCCACTGCATAGTCTCGCAGTGGGCCTATACAGAGAAGAAAGATGTGGGGTCTTACTGCCTGGGCCAATGCTTTTAGGGCAGAAGTTGGCTTGACCAAGGAAGCGAAGGGAGATGGAGCTTCGACGAGTTCGGTACAGATGGGCCGGATGCTTCACCGGGGGCCACCAAATGTAGTGATTGATGAATTCAGTTCTGGAGTGAAGCAGGCTGAAGGAAATATCATTATAGAGAGGTCAGGCCTGGAAGGAACTGGTGAGAAGTCTAGGACAGTCCGGTCCGGTCGTATACTGCACAGAAGTGACAGCAAAGCAGGGAAAGACAAGGAACAAGTTAAACACCTGTTGTGCCAACTGTGGATGTAACGTGTGAAGAGTTATCGCCTTCTTGGGCATAGTCATCGATTCTGAAGCCATGGAATTTCGGTTACTGAGTAAAAAAATTGAAGGAATATTATCGTTATTGACGGTTGCTTGTCGGTCGGCAAAGTAAGCTTAACACAGATGCAATCCCTACTTGGTTCTTTAAATTTTGCCTGCAGAGTCATGCCTATAGGTAGATTTTTTCGTGCAGGTTGACTCTAGCCACTAGAGGGGTTAAACAACCTCATTATAGGATTAGGATCACTTTGCAACTGAGGAGGGATTTGGAAACGTGGAAGTCCTTTTTAGCTTACTACAATGGAAGAACCTGTTTTCAGGAGGACGAATGCGAAAATGAGAAATTGAACTTATTTATCAAAGATGCTGGTTTCACTGGTTTTAGTGTTCGTTTGAATGATCAAAGATGTTCGGCCGAATGGCCTGCACATTGGGTTGCCCGGCAGTGGGCAAAAAATTTGACCTTAATTGAGCTATTTCCCATAGTAGTAGCATTTGAGATTTGGGGTTCATCTTTCAACAATAAAAGGATCCATTTTAAAATGAGAAATACAGGGACCGTACAAGCGATTAATAATTTTTCCTCTTCTTCTATGCCAGTAATCAAGTTACTTAGGTTTTTAGTTCTGAAATGTCTATCATTGAACGTATGGTTGAGAGCTAGTCTCGCATTGGAATGTGACAATAAAGGACATAATGCATTTTTTTTGCGTGGTTTGCAGAAGCAGCTGGATTCATGGCCTTCGGAGTGTTTGGAAGTTTTGGGTTGTCCACCCTCAATGTGGGATGTGTTGCAAGGATTAATGCCATTAATATGGTTGTCAATAGCACCGTCCACATGGAGAGCTCACGATGGTGTTCGCCCCAGCGTATGGATTGTGGGTCACTCATACGTGTACAGGGCAGCTCAGAGAGCTGATTCACGTCCAGGAGGGAGTTCACTGGGCTTCCTGGATCTGGATGTTAATTGGCGGGGCATCAGGGGTCTTACATGGTCTCAGGTTCTTCCAGAAGTGGTTCGCATCGCGCGGATAGTGATATCTCCAGCTGTGGTGGTTGTTCATGCTGGTAGAAATGACCTGGCTTCATCCGCGAGTGCTGAACTGTTGACCCTTATGAGATCCGATTTAGATAATTTTCCAAGTTTATTCTCTGAACTATGCATAGTTTGGTCAGAAGTGATTCCCAGGCTGGTATGGCGTGTAGCCAGAGAAATCAACGCCATGGAAAAATCAAGGCGCACGTTAAACCAGAGGATATCTCGTTTTGTTAGATACAAGAACAGTATAGTTGTCAGACACCATCGGCTTAAAAGGGATAACGTTGTTTTTTTCTTCCAGACGGAGTGCATTTGAATGATGCTGGATTGGATATTTCTTTTTCTGACCTTAGAGATGGTGTGGCTCAGGCGCTCCATTCTACGGGGGGGGTCGGAGCTCGGGTGCCGCGCTACTCCGTGGCGGAATGGGTGGAGAACTTGGTGGTGACGAAACCTGCACCGGAAGTCCGGTAGGCAGATAGTCTCCCCACACCCGTTTGGTTTGGCAAATTGTTGCCCGTTTTGAGCTGTGACCACAAATTTTATCCAAAAAAAGAAGATAGTTCTATGTTGTTGAAATCTCTCCACAATAAAAGCAGTTGTGTTTAACAAAATGCTGTTTTGTCACTTCATGGGAGTCAGAGGTTGGGGTCAGGGCAGTCACATTTAGGACTTCTGTTATGGGGTCTCATGATTTCAAGGTACATACATATCCTCAAGTCCTTCTTTTTCACTTACTCCATTGTGCACGCCTTCTTCGGCCTGCTTCACTCAGTGCTGCTACTTCTGGTGGGGAGAAGGTCTCTGATAAAACTGTAGGCTTGATGTTGCAACATGTCCCCAGAGGTGCTGACTAGGCCTCAGGCGATTATATCATGACAAGCGCATTGAAGACATGGCGCACAGATATATCAGAGGACTTTTCCTCACCAGAAGCTGTGATGCTGAGCAAAGCAAGCCAAAGAATATGCACTGGAGAGACCCCCAGAGCATACTAGAGACATTCAATTTGCATTGAGTAACCAATATGAATCAATGTTTTCCTGCCAAATTTGTCAAATTCGAACATCAACAGATCATAATACACATCTATAAAAGTATGTGCAAATGTAAGCACATGATAACAAGGAGTTGGGCCATGTGCACATGTTGAGTAATTGGTCAGTAATTTACCTCAGTATTTGTAAGCCAAAACTAGGAACAGTCAGAGGAAAAGAATAATGGAAACACGTCACCACTTCTGCATATTTCCTCACTCCTGGTTTTGGCTTACAAATAATGAGGGAAAAAACTCATCAAATACTCAATGTGTGCACCAGGTATTTAGAGCGTGGAATAGAAATAGATATTTCTGTGAAACTGGAATGCAGTAAGGGACTATTTTAACACAGCAATGGGGAAGAGGACGGTAGATGCAGTGATGCGACAGCTGAGTCAATGAAAAAGCATCTGCTGTCACATCGGCCTTTTCTGAATCCCTCCCACATTCTCCTTTGTTCAGTACGATGTAATGGGATTAAAGAGCAAAACATTAATTAACAAAAAAAATTAAAATCTATTTTAAACCCCTTAATGACCGCCAATACGTCTTTTTACTGACCTGAGCTATAAGAGACTAGCATCCCCATACAGGTGACAATCCAGCAGCTGTTGACTGTACACTATAGCTGACAACTTGCTGCATCAGCCACGATCAGTGTTGGCACCGTCCATATCTGTTTAACCCATTAGATGCTGCTGTCAATAATGACTACATCATATAAATGATTGACATCGGCACTCTGAGATCATGATGCTTGCCATGGCAATTCACGAATAAATAGTGGCCTTAGAGTCAGCCAGCTACAGCGACCTGTTCAGAAGTTAGCAACATTTAAGTGGTAAATATAAAATTTTTCATTCCTGTGATGTCACTTTGCATTAATTGCTGAAAATTACCTGAAGGGTAAATAAACTATCTTACCGTAGTTTTCAATATGTTGAGGGGTGCAGTTTTTAAAATGGTATCACTTTTGGTGTTTTCCAATATATAGGACCCCCAAAATCACTTCAAACCTGGATAGGGCCCTAAAAAAATAATTTTGTAAATTTCCTTGTAAAAAGGAAAAACGACTGCTACATTTTTAAACCTCCTAAAATGCTAACAAAATAAAATAACATTTTACAAATGGTGCCAATTTAAAGCAGACACGAGGGAATTGTTATTTACGATTTGTTATTGTTATTTGTTTTTGTGTGGTATGACTATCTCAATTAGGCCGGAGTCACACACAACCACAAAAAATCGGTCCGTTTTAGACGGTCGACAATCGGATCAAAATAAAAACATCACACATCCTTCTGGCATCCGATTTTCCTTCAAAGATGCGATTTAATCGCATGTGTGTGTACCTTGTAACATCCGATTTTCATCCGACTTGCGAGATTTTCTCGCAGGCTTGCAAAACTGACATATAATGGATCCAAAAGAATAGTATTTAAATGCCAAAAGAAAGAATAGATATATACACATAGAGCACATATATATATATATATATATATATATGTCATTGTGACATATATATACATATATTTATAATTCTTACACTTCTACATACTGTTATAGCCGCTAATTCAATTGCCGGCTTCAGTGAAATCACAGAAGCCGACATGAAATGATACATTGTTTCCACACATTTAACCATGTAATTTCATGTATTTTTATATATGTTTGAAACATACAATTACATGAGTATATGTGTGCTAAATTTCAGACATGTAGGGGTTAATTAAAGGTGTAAATTCGTTGAAAAAAAATACGTGGGCTCCCGCTGTATTTTCTCCACCAGACAGACAAAGCAAAGCGAGTGGGGGCAGATAATAATAGCCTAGGGAGGGTACATTTTTTTTGTGCCCCCCCTGGCTACTAACATCTGCCCCCAGACACCCCAGAAAGGGCAAATCTATAATTAGATTCGCCCTTTCTGGCACTTTGCCCGTCTATTCCCATTGCCCTGTAGCGGTGGCGAATGGGTTAATCTCACCTTACTGTCACCTTAGTATTGAAAGGTGACCTTAAGGCAGGTTAATAATTGATAGCTATCAATTAGACAACTATCAATTATTAATCCTATTGTATGAAAGAAAAATCAAACACACACAGTTTAATAAAAAATAAGTTTAAATAATCACACAGTTTTTGACCATATTTTATTTTCCTGCTAAAACCATTTCCTGTAATAAAAATAAAATAAAAAAGCAAAATTATACTTACCAATCCGATGTACAGTCAGGTCCCACGGTGTAATCCATCAGAAAGGGTTAACAGGTTACAGGTCGCAGAGAGCTAATAATGCTGTCTCAGACCTGTATTCCCCTGAATGAATAAGTTCCTCTCCCAGCGAAAGTAGAGGAATAGATTCATGAATGGAGCTTAATTGATTTATTGGCAATTTAACTTTAGTGACCTGACCTAAAGGGAAAGTGGACACAATCAATTAAGCTTCATTCATGAAACACATCCTCTCCTGTCGCCAGGAGAGGAACTTATTCATTCATGAGCTTTGAACTGAGCATGCAGGATTACTTGCACTGCTTGGCTCAAAGCTAGTTAACCCTTTGTGAAGGATTACAGCGTGGGACGTGACAGATCGGCGGAATAGGTAAGAATAATGTTGTTTTATTTTTTTTTCTTTATTTTAGGAGATCAATGGCTTCGCACGGATTAAGTGTAAAATAAAATATGGTCAAAAAAATGTGTTTTTATTTCATTAAAATTATTTATTCTTAAAGTGTGTGGTTTTTTTATTTACTTCAATAGGATTAATAATTGATAGTTGTCTAATTGACAGCTATCAATTATTAACCTGCCTTAAGGTCACCTTTCAATACTAAGGTGACAGTAAGGTGAGATTAACCCATTCGCCACCGCTACAGGGCAATGGGAATAGACGGGCAAAGTGCCAGAAAGGGCGAATCTAATTATAGATTTGCCCTTTCTGGGGTGTCTGGGGGCAGATGTTAGTAGCCAGGGGGGGCACAAAAAAAATGTACCCTCCCTAGGCTATTATTATCTGCCCCCACTCGCTTTGCTTTGTCTGTCTGGTGGAGAAAATACAGCGGGAGCCCACGCATTTTTTTTCAACGAAATTACACCTTTAATTAACCCCTACATGTCTGAAATTTTGCACAAATACACTCATGTAATTGTATGTTTCAAACATATATAAAAATACATGAAATTACATGGTTAAATGTGTGGAAACAATGTATCATTTCATGTCGGCTTCTGTGATTTCACAAAACCCGGCAATTGAATTAGCGGCTATTACAGTATGTAGAAGTCTAGGAACTATAAATATATGTATATGTACATGTCACAATGACATGTATATATATATATATATGTGTTCTATGTGTATATATCTATTCTTTCTAGTCTTTATTAAAGCTGTCAGTGTGATTTTACAGTATACATTCTCTTCCCTCTCCTCTGTTAGTACGCATCCCCACTCCACAAACTCACCCACCCTCGCAGAAATCTCAAACACCTCAATTTACAATCGCTCTCTGAGTCCCTCCTCCCTCTCACAGACATAGCCTCACTTAATGACACAGATGCTGCTGCCACATTTTATAACACCACAATAAAAACCACACTTGATTCGGCCGCCCCCCTCATGCAGAGCAAAACTCGTACAATCAACAGGCAGCCCTGGCTGACCGGCCTGACCAAAGAACTGAGACGGGCTTCCAGGGTTACCGAGCGGAGATGGAAGAGAACCCACTCCACCGAGCACTTCAACGCATACAAGCAGTCCCTTGCCAGCTTCAAGTCCACGCTCTCTGCCGCAAAACAAACTTACTTTGCATCTCTCATATCCTCCCTGTCTCACAACCCTAAACAGCTCTTCAACACTTTCAATTCTCTACTCCATCCCACAGCACCTCCTCCCTCTCCTCTCATTTCTGCCGAAGACTTTGCCTCCTTCTTAAGCAAAAGATTGATACTATCAGAGAAGGCTTTGGCCCGCAGCCCCCAATGCCCCTCTTAGCCACTCAGCCCTGTTCTTCCAAAACCAGCTTCACCACCATGACAGAAGATCAGCCCTCCACTCTCCTGTCAAGATCACACCTCACCACTTGCGCGCTTGACCCACTCCCGTCCCACCTCATCCCTAACCTTGCCACAGTCTTCATCCCTACTCTCACACACCTCTTCAACCTTTCACTTACAAATGGTGTCTTTCCTTCATCCTTCAAACATGCCTCAATCACCCCGATCCTCAAAAAGCCCTCCCTCGACCCATCCTCAGCGTCTAGCTATCGCCCGATATCTCTTCTCCCCTTCGCCTCAAAACTACTGGAACAGCATGTATATCTTGAACTGTCCTCCCACCTTTCCTCCTGCTCCCTCTTTGACAGGTTACAATCAGGCTTTCGACCGCATCACTCAACTGAAACTGCCCTAACTAAAGTCACCAACGACCTACTAACCGCCAAGAGCAAGCGACACTACTCTGTCCTCCTTCTCCTGGACCTGTCTTCTGCCTTTGACATCGTAGACCATTCCCTCCTCCTACAGATTCTCTCACCTCTTGGCATCACAGACTTGGCCCTATCCTGGATCTCATCATACCTAACAGACCGAACATTTAGTGTCTCCCTCTCACACACCACCTCCTCACCTCGCCCCCTGTCTGTCGGTGTTCCCCAAGGCTCAGTCCTAGGACCCCTACTCTTCTCCATCTACACCTTCGGCCTGGGACAGCTCATAGAATCCCACGGCTTGCAGTATCACCTCTACGCCGATGACACGCAGATCTACCTATCTGGACCTGACCTCACCTCCCTACTGACCAAAATCCCACAGTGTCTGTCTGCTATCTCAGCCTTCTTTTCTGCTCGCTTTCTCAAACTGAACATGGACAAAACAGAATTCATCATCTTTCCCCCACCTCATTCTACCCCTCCACCAGGCCTATCCATCAATGTCAATGGCTGCTCGCTTTCCCCAGTCCCACATGCTCGGTGCCTTGGGGTGATCATCGACTCTGCCCTCTCTTTCAAACCACATATCCAAGCCCTCGCCACCTCCTGCCGCCCCAAACTCAAAAATATTTCCCGGATCCGCTCATTCCTCAACCATGAAACCACAAAAACACTAGTGCACGCCCTTATCATCTCCCGCTTCGACTACTGCAACCTCCTACTGTCTGGCCTCCCCTCTAGCACTCTGGCACCACTCCAGTCCATCCTACACTCTGCTGCACGACTAATCCACCTGTCTTCCCGCTATTCCCCAGCCTCCCCACTATGCCAGGCCCTTCACTGGCTTCCTATTGCCTAGAGGCTCCAGTTCAAAACCTTAACCATGACATACAAAGCCATCCACAACCTTTCTCCTCCATACATCTGTGACATGGTCTCCCGCTACCTACCTACACGCAACCTTCGATCCTCTCAAGATCTCCTTCTCGACTCCCCCCTCATCTCTTCTTCCCACAACCGCATACAAGACTTCTCCCGGGCTTCCCCCATACTCTGGAACTCCCTGCCGCAAAACATCAGACTTTCACCAACAACGGAGACATTCAAGTAAAACCTGAAGACCCACCTGTTCCGACAAGCCTACAACCTGCAATGATCCTCAGTGTACTGAACCATCGCACGACCAGCTCTACCCTCTCCTAGTGTATTCTCACCCATCCCTGTAGACTGTGAGCCCTCGCGGGCAGGGTCCTCTCTCCTTCTGTACTTATGCGTCCCTTGTCTAGCACATGTTTATTGTATCTGTCTATATTTTTCCCTTTTCATATGTAAAGCGCCATGGAATAAATGGCGCTATATAAATGTATAATAATAATAATAATAATAATGAATTGCCGGCTTTTCTAAAGGACACCGATGCGATTTAATCGCAAGTCACACATGCGGTCCGCTTGTAATCAGATTTTTCATCGCTCCCATAGACTTGCATTGGCGATTGTCGACCGACAATCGGTGACAATCGCAGCATGCTGCGATTGTACATGGACGTTTAAAACGGACCACAAAAAATCTGATACTGGGAGCTGCTCCATATATTAACATAGGGCAGACTGCAATGCGATATTTCATCGCATTGCAGTCGTCCGATTTTGTCGCCAGTGTGACTCCGGCCTTAAAAGGATAATCATTCAAAGTTAGAAAATTGCAAATTTTTTTTACATTTTTATCAAATTTCTGATATTTTTTTTATAAATAAACACAAAACATGTCAACATATTTACCATTACCATAAACTATAATGGATCATGAAAAAACAATCTTCAAATCAATGGAATATGTTGAAGTGTTCCAGAGTTATTACCACAAAGTCACACTGGTCAGATTTAAAAAATTTGGCCCGGTCACTAAGGGGTTAAAAGGGTTGTGCCACAACACACTTTGCTGATAAAAGCTCCTAAACAGGTATAAGGTCTGGATCACACTAGCGAGAGACTCGCACGATTCTCGTGCGAGTCTCTCGTGTGAACACCCGGCGCTTTTTAACAGTGCTGAGAAATAAAGGTATAGCGCCCCACAACATTGGAAAATCTCCAGGGTCTCGGCTACCAAGAGTAGCCGAGACCCTGGAGAACATGATCAGGAATGGTTTTTTACGGTCCCCTGTCATGATCACCGAATAACTGCAATCACAAAAAAAGTCCTGTTTACCATTCATTTCTCTCACCTCTGATATATTCTAACATATCAGAGAAGGGAGAAATGGGGTCCTCCGAGCACCCCCGCTACTTCTGCCATCCCAGGCCCTCCTGCTACGTCCCTCCGCGTCACCTTACTGGTTGAAAAAAAGAGGGCACATGCGCAGTGCGCCTGTCGAGATCTGCCATCGCGTACCCGGAACAATAGGACATTTTTCCTACTGGTTCCTTTTGAAAACTGTAATAGGGTCACCCCCTTAGTTAAATAAAAATAAATACATTTTTTTTATATTCTTTTCCATTCTTTGCAGTTAAGGTTAGGGTTGAGGTTAAGGCTGTGTTGGGGTCAGGGTTGTGTTAGGGTTAGGGATTAGGGCTGTGTTGGGGTTAGGGCTGCATTATGGTTGAAGTTGGAATTGTTTTTTTTTTTCAAAAGTAAAATAAAAAAGGATGACAATATGACGGCTAGTGGTGAGGGCAAGTGCTCACTACTCGAGTTTGCATTAGATGCTTGGATATGCACCAAGTATCGCAGATTCTCGCATTTTTTGGGGGGGTGTCTAATAGCCACAAAACATGCAGAGACTCGAGCATGTCATTCGATCACCCGTGATATTCGGTGCATACACGAGCGCCCGATGCAAACTAATGACGACATACTAAATATGACAACCCAATGTTAGCAAATTCTGTGAAGTAACTGTTGCTTCAAAATTTTCAATATAGCCCTGGAATCTTTGTAGGGTGTGGTTTCCAAAATGGGGTAACTTGTGGGGGGTTTCCACTGTTTAGGCACATTGGGGGGGTTGCCAAACGCGACATGGTGCCCGACATTGATTCCAACCAATTTTTGTTTCAAAAAGTCAAACAGTGCTCCCTCCCTTCTGAGCCCTGCCATGCACCCAGACAGTGGATTTCCCCCACATACGGGGTATTGCCATACTCAGTAGAAATTGCACAACAAATTTTGCGGTCTAATTTATCTTGTTACCTTTGTGAAAATAAAAAAGATTGGGTCTAAAGTACATTTTTTGTGAAAAAAATTAAATTTATTTTTTTTTCCTTTCACATTGATTTAGTTCTTGCGAAGCACCTGAAGGGTTAATAAACTTCTTGAATGTGGTTTTGAGCACGTTGAGGGGTGCAGTTTTTAGAATGGTGTCACTTTTGGGTACTTTCTATCACATTGACGCCTCAAAGTCACTTCAAATGTGATGTGGTACCCAAAAAAAAATTGTTTAGTAAATTTTGTTGAAAAAAATAAGAAAATCGCTGGTCAATTTTTAACTCTTATAACGTCCTAACCAAAAAAAAAATGTGTTTCCAAAATTGTGCTGATGTATAGTATAACTACATGCAGCCGCGCACTCCACTCCCAAGTGCCGGCGCCAGAGCTGGGATTTCACATGCGAGCGTCGGATGTTTTCGTCGCATGTGTGATCCCGGCCTAAAGTGTGAGGTGGTCTAAGTCCACATATTTTTGTAAAGCAATTGCTTATAAAGATATACCCATTGAGCTGGACAATACTATACAGTGCATCAGGACATGCTACTCCACACAGAGATCTAAAATACAGCAGCAAATGAGTGCAACACAAGTGCCTATTATGCTGTAGTAGTGTTGACTACAAGGAGATTTGATGAAATAAAATGCAAAAGTGCATGCAATGGTGCTAACAGATCTGCACTGCCTGATTCAGGTCATATGCCCTTTTCTATTTACTTATTGCTATTATGCTCATGGTCATTTCGTTTATAGCTGTGATTGTTGCCTTAGTGGAGACTCTGGGGATTGACGTCATGTTAGCACCATTGCATGTACTTTTTCACTTTATTTCATCAAATCTCCTTGTAACTTATTTTGATTAACTGTAAAACATGTTCTTTTGTTCATTTTAAAGTGGTTTCTAGCCCACACACTGTTAGGGCTCAATAAACCAGATTAGGTGTGTAAAATTTCTGAAGCAAATCTGCGAGTAATCCACAAAAGCAAATCCTCACTAGATCTTGTTTATCTTTCAGATTACCTTTTTCCTATTATAATTTTGCTATAAGAAGGCGTTTGAAACCTTTCTTCTCTTACACAATAATCTCCCAGATTATGTATAGTTTACAATAAAATAGTTTCTTCACCATCAACACGGAAGCCACCTTTCGCTCCTTAACAGGTGATGTTGAATGTTTTCTAGGCATTTAGAATTGAACTAACCTACTGGTTTCAATTCCCTCTCCTACACTCCATTCCACTTCCTCAACAACCAACCTTGAGATCCACTTTATTTTAACATCTTCCTCCTGCAGATGGTGTGTGGTTGAGCCTCTTCATGTGAAGCTTGGTTTACATTCATTAACCCCTTCACCCTGAAGCCTGTTTTCACCTTCCTGAACAGGCCAATTTTTACAATTCTGACCACTGTCTCTTTATGAGGTCATAACTCTGGAAGGCTTCAACAGATACCCGTGATTCTGAGAAGGTTTTCTTGTGACATATTGTTCCTTATTATAGTTGTAAAATTTATTTGATATGACTTACGTTTATTTGTGAAAAAAACAGAAAGTTGGCAAAAAAAAAAAAAAATTCGCAATTTTCAAACTTTTAATTTTTATGCCATTAATTTTTGAGCCCTTAAATCAGTCATATCACACAAAATAGGTAATAAATAACATTTCCCACATGTCTACTTATATCAGCACAATTTTGGAAACATTTTTTTTGTTAGGAAGTTATAAGGGTTAAAATTTGACCAGTGACTTCTCATTTTTACCACCTCACATTTGAAGTGACTTAAGTGACAGAAAATACCCAAATATGACACCATTCTAAAAACTGCACCCCTCAAGATACTTAAAACCACATTTAAAAAGTTTATTAACCCTTCAGGTGCGTCACAAGAAATTTTGGAATGTGGAAGCAAAAAATAAACATTTACTTTTCTTTCACAAAAATTTTCCTTTAGACCTAGTTGTTTTTTTTTACATTTTAGCAAGGGTAACAGGAGAAAATGGACCATACATTTTGTTCTGCAATTTTTCCTAAGCATGCCGATACCCCATATGTGGAGGAAAACTACTGTTTGGGTGCACAGCAGGGCTTGGAACGCCATTTGACTTTTTGAATGTAAAATATGCTGGAATTAGCGGTTGCCATGTCGCGTTTAGAGAGCCCCTGATGTGCCTAAACAGTGGAAACTCACAACAAGTGACACCATTTTTGGAAACTAGACCTCTTAGGGAACTTATCTAGATGTTTATTGAGCACCTTGAACCCCCAGGTGCTTCACAGAAGTTTATAATGCAGAGCCATGAAAAAAAAACAAAAAAAAAAAAACACATTTTTCCCACAAAAATCTTTTTAGCTATAAATTTTGTATTTTTTACAAGGGCAAAAGGAGAAGATGGACCACAAAGTTTGTTGTTTAATTTCTCCTGAGTTTACCGATACCACATATGTGGTCGAAAAATACTTTTGAGCCACAGTGCAAAGCTCAGAATGGAAGTAGCACCATATTACAGCCTAGATTTTGCTGGACTTGTTTGAGGGTGCCATGTTACATTGGCAGAGCCCGTGAGGTGCCAGAACAGCAGAACCCCCCATAAGTGACTTAATTTTACTAATTAAATCTCTCAGTAAATTCCTCTAGGGGTGCAGTGATTATATTGTCACCACAGACTTTTATACCATTGGGCAGTAAAGAATTTACATTTTTACCACCAAGATTGTGTTTTAGCCCCAAGTTTTACATTTTCACACTGAAAAATGGGTAAAAATGGCACCAAAATTTGTCCCACAAATTCTACTGAATGTGGCAATTCCCCATATGTGGATATACAGTACTACTTTGCCATAAGGAGAGATTCAGGAGGGACGGAGCGCTGTTTGCCACCTGGAGCGCAGATTATACTTGACTAGTTTGCGGATTCCATACAAAGAGTCCCTAAGGCCTCTTTCACACATCAGGTTTTCGCCGTCAGGCAAGTTTCGGCATTTTTTCTTAAAATCGGATCCGGCAAAATCTAATGCCGGATCTGTTTTTTCCCCATTGACTAACATTAGCGCCGGATCACGCCGCATGGCCTTGCGGCACATCCGGCTAATTGTCTCATTCCAACGTCTGGAAAAAACGGCTATTGTAACGTTTTTTGTCTCCGGCAAAAAAGACGGAAGCGCTTCCGGCTTTTTTTTACAATGAAAGTCTATGAGCGCCGCAAAAGCCGGATCCGGATTTTTTTGTCTGAGCATGCTCAGAGTAGCCCAGCCCACAGCAAACATATATAAACCATGCCAGTGGGACCACCCTCAGCCATAACCATGCAGCCATTAAAGAGGACAGGAACCAGCCACACAGGAGCCAGCCGCAGAGGAGCCAGCCGCAGGAGAGGACAGGAGGAGGCAGCACCACCACCACCAGCACCCCAAGACATGGAGAGTACGGGAGCAGATGCTAGACGGTAAATATCACAGACAACCCCTTTCAGCCAGGGCCATGCAATATCAATATATTCATGGCCTTTTTTTCTCTTTATTCCACAGCACAAGCCGCACAACAGGAGCAGCAGCATCCTACGCAGCAGCACCTACACTACCAGGACTCCAAGAAATGCGGTTGATGATTGAGAGTATGGGAGCAGAGGCCAGACGGTAAATATCACAGACAACCCCTTTCAGCCAAGCCATGCAATATCAATATATTCATGGCCTTTTTTTCCTCTTTATTCCACAGCACAAGCCGCACAACAGGAGCAGTAGCATCCTCCGCAGCAGCACCTACACCATGGAAGCGGAGGCAGAGATGGTGAAGTTCACATTCGTCTTTTATTTTTGAAGTGGAACCTCGAGACCGCGGTCCGGGGGCTCTGAAGGGGGCGTGACTAGTGAGCCCTGGGTACCCGTAGTAAGGCCCCTCGAACAGGACCAGAATGGAATACCTGGAGGACACAGGTGCTACCTCCAGTTAGACCCCGGACACGTGGCAGTTTTCCCAGAGGGACCAAAAGTGGTAACAGATAAGATAGCAGAAACCATGGAGGGTTAAACATAGATGAGGAAGGTCCTGGTTCAGAGTGGATGGTAGCAGGCTGGCTCCAGTAACCTTGTCACAGTCCACGGACACAGATGGCTGATGGTGGAACGGGATGACACTTGCGCCAGTGATAGCCGAGATTGTCAGAGATAGCCGGATACAGGATCCCAATGATCTGTGGAGACAAATAGAATGAGCGAAGCACAGAGACTGCTAACGCAGCGCAGACAGATCAGAGTCAGAACCGGATGTAGCAATGATAGAAACACGTTGCTCCGGCACTCCCCATATGGTGGAGTGGCCAGATATAGTAATCAGTGCGTTGCCATTGGTTGATTGACATTTTAAAAAAATGCACGCTGCCCCTTTAAGAGAGAGGGTGGAGACGGCCTCTTGTCCTAAGTATTCTTTCTGGAGGCCTTCTGTCAGGGTGCCAGGAACTGGGAGAGGAAGCAGGATGCTGGGAAGCAGAGGGAGCAGAAGGTAAGTGACCAGAACGGAGAGCAGAGCCAGCACAGGGACCGAGTCTAACACACCACCAGGACTCCAAGAAATGGAGAGTATGGGAGCAGAGGCCAGACGGTAAATATCACAGACAACCCCTTTCAGCCAGGGCCATGCAATATCAATATATTCATGGCCTTTTCTCTTTATTCCACAGCACAAGCCGTACAACAGGAGCAGCATCGTCACCAGAAGCACCAGGACCCCAACAAATGGAGTTGATAGAGAGTACAGGAGCAGAGGGCAGACGGTAAATATCACACACAACCCCTTTCAGCCAGGACCATGTAATATCAATATATTTGTGGCGCCCCTGAGGTTTCAGTCGCCACAGAGGTGTTGCACCTCACCCACAGGTGTGATACACCATCTCCAGGTAAGGAGGAAGCACCACTTAGGACTCGAACACCTGCACCCAACACACACTAGAACAGCTGGGCACCCTGGACGGACCCTACGGGAGGATGGCCTCATCCCAGGCTGAGATAGGAAAGGGTGTATGGGTGGGTGGAGCAGTAAGTAGCAAGGAGGAGTGAAGCTTGAGGAAGCAGGAGGGAGAAGTGGGGAGTCCTGAGGAGGAAGAGGAAGGAGTAGGACGTGTATTGAGCAGCTCCCAGTGAGGGGAGGCTGCAGTGAAGGAGAAGGAGTCTAGAGAGAGACTCAGAAGGGGACTAGAAGCCAGGAAGGGCTTAGTCCTAGAAGTGGAGAAAGAGAAAGAAGGAAAGAGAAGATTCTGGAGTGAGAGAAGAAGAGGTCCTAGGGATACGGAGAGAGCAGTAGCCATCCGTTGGTCCCGGTCTGTTGGCAGAGGGACTAGGTCGCAGAAGGGAACTCGACCCCTAGACTAGTGGAAGAACTTCATGATTCAGCTAGCAAGTCGACTGCTGTGATAACATAGGGATCACAGACAATAACCACCATTATCTTCTTCGGAGAGGTAGCTATATAGAATCAGAGGAACGCAGAAATAAGTCGTTGTCCGATAGGATTTGCAGCTGCTAATCTGGGACACTGTTGGTGAGGGTGCTTTAAGGATAGAAAGGAGTGGAAAATCAGCACAGAGAGACGGCCAGAGAAAGGAACACAGATATAGAAGGGAGTCCTGGAAAGGTGTTTCCCAATCTACCTGGGGGGTTTGCTGAGCCCCTCACCTGGAGGACACTGTGCTAAGCGGGCATCTGTACTGTGCACACCAGTGAGTAAAGCTTTGGAAACTGCAACTCGCTGACTGTTTCTCAGTTTCTTCCTGCATCACCCATTGCACTCAGTTACATCTCCCAGCACCGTCACCACCTTCTACTACATCTACCTGATCTGGGATCCCATAGCCTCATCTGTGAGAGGCTGTACCAACTCTGCTGCATCTCACCACCTATCCCAGAGGATCTGCATCGCAGCGCTGGTCACCATTGACCAGATACCTCATGTGGCGTCACGAATACCTACACTACAAACTTTAAACATCACCTGTAAATAAACCCCCTTTGATTGGACGCCCAGGGTCACGGACCGGGTCACCGCCGCTGTGACACATCCCTCCGATACACCGGCCCGGTACGGAGTATCCCACTGCCCTGGCAGGCGATCCATATTCATGGCCTTTTTTTCTCTTTATTCCACAGCAGATGCCGCCCAACAGGAGCAGCAGCACAGAAGGACATGTCTTCTTCTTCTGGGAGCCCTCCCTCGCATCGTCAGCGTTTACAGGAAAAAAAAATATATATTTTTTTCACAATCCATCTCTGTGATCTATATATTAATTGCATTATTTTTTTATTTATACTATGAAAGTGAAGCTTAAGAGGAACTCCCAGAAGAAGAATGAAGGGGTGGAAAGATACCCGGAGTGGGCTCGCAATTCGTAAGTTTCCTGCATGCATCGCTTAAACACAACATCACACTACACACAACACATAGAAAAAAATTTAGTACAGACATTACACTGCACCCAAACACATATGCCTACAGCCAAGCACATAATTTTTTTTTTTATAGTCTTCAGAATCTGGTGCTCGGCCAAGAGGTCCTCGAAGTGCCCCCCAGGGTCGGCGGTGTAAGCGACACGGTGGTCACCATAGTGTAAGTATAACTATATTTTCTTTTCTTTTTTTTCTTTTTTTTTTTTTTACATTTTTGCTTGATTTTTTTTTCCATTTTTTTTCTCTTGGTAGTTTGGAGACTAATATATATTTTTTCTCTTTTTCTTTAACAGGCTTCACAGCGTGCTCCCGACTCGGACAATGAGGAGGGGGGGGATCAACGTGAACCTCCTCATCGATCCAGTCAGAAAAAGGGAGCCGCTGTGTAACATTGGCGACCGTCGCCATGCTGTTCTCATCGTGACCTGTCGGCTCTGGGAGGAGATCTGTTCACAACTTGTGGACCGCTGGGAGGACCTCGATGCTCGGGCCGGGACTCAAATGCGTAAGTATACACAGTTCAGTTTGCTGGATGTAAAGCAGTGTTTTCCAAACTCCAGTCCTTGTGGCCCCCACGGGTTATGTTTTCAGGATTTCCTTTTGTGCAACTCTATGGAAATCCTGAAAACATAACCCTTGGGGGCCATGAGGACCATAGTTTGGGAAATACTGATGTTGTATACTAGCCAATTTGTGCTTTCTCGTTTCAGGGGAGAGAATTGTGAAGCGGTGGCGGTCTGTGAGGGATCGCTTCAAGAAGGAGTTCAACAAGGAGATGCGGGCCCCGAGTGGATCTGGTGGGTGCAGGAGCAAGTACAAGTACGCACGAGCCCTGTCGTACCTTCCGCCAGAAGGTAAATATTACACACCCCAAGGAAAAAGAAAATGTTAACATGTCTAACAATTTTTTTTTTTAGCCAGGGCCATTCAATATCAGCATATTAATTGTATTTTTTTCTCTTTATTCCACAGAAAGGTGACCAGCACTCGGGAGCCTGCAAAGTTGGACCCTTCTGGAGCGATCCCTCAGGAGTCCACCACCGAGGGACACATCGACAGCCCCGGCCCATCCGCACCTTCCCAGCCTTCCTAGACACGTGTGTTCTGTCCCCACATGAGGCGAATGGAGGTGAAGTTGATTGGGGCTGGGAGAGTTTTCCTACCTTCCGCTTCCTCATGCAGAGCAGACAGGACCAGTGCTGTTCAGCGTCCGGAGAGATGATGCACACCAGGGATTGTGAAGTCCAGACTTGTTTATTTGGAAATCTGGACATACAGCTTATGATTGGTATACAGTAACTTCTCCAGAAATGCAGGTGAAAACGAGGTGCAGGAAGATGTATGGCTGCAAGTGTGAGCAGTGAGAATGTATGGGGTGGTGGTGGTGGTGGTAGAAAACTGATGCCTTTCACAGCTCGGTGCAAAGAGTGTCTCTCTCATAAAGAGCTAACAAGCAAATGGCTGCTAACAGGAAGAAGAAGCAGTGACCTCAGCACAGGAAGTGAAAGGCATGTACCATGATTAATTTATTACAGGCTGCCATACAGAAAGGCCACCAGGTGACAGCAGAGAGCATGCAAGAATAGATTATACACAGCATGGAAATAATACAATACATACACCAGCCAAATGAAACAGCATTACGTGAGCCCTCTGTCCCCTCCACCAGCACTGGAGCATCGTGGCCGAATGCATTGCATGAGGCTACTGGTCAGGAGATAGATTTCCCTTTACCCCACCCTTCTGCTGCTGCCACCTCTAGTACACCTGTGGCTAGTGGGTGGCTGCGGCAGAGGGGTCAGGAAAGGAGCTATGCGCCTGAATTCTTGCATCTTAATGCATCTTTCCAGAACTGTCTTAAAGTCTTGTCAGAGCACATGGTTGCAGGCTTTAATCAACTCAACTCCAGCATTCCGGAGGTTAAGACAGTTCTGCAAACCATGCATTCAGAAGCAAGAAGTTCGCCAAACCACAGTTTTTTCCGGTCTGTAGCCGAGCGCATGGATACGCTATCTCCTAGCAAGCAGATGCATGTGCAGGTTACCTCCCAGCCTCCTACACCCACCCCAGTCGTTCCTTCCACACCTGCCCCCCCTCCAGCCACTGTTCCTCCTCTCCTCCTCCCCAGTACCAGCAACCTCTCCACTTCCAGCAACCTCCCCACTTCCAGCAACCTGCCCCGTACCAACATCCTTCCCCGTACCAGTTCCCAACCACATCTGCTCCTCTACTCCCTGCCCAATCCTCCTCTCCACCACCCACCTGTTCTGCCTCCCACCTCTCCACCCGTTCCATTTCTTTTTCCACCCCTTCACCTTTATCTGATCCTTCCCCACCACCATCCCAGTCCACTCTGCACACTCCCACTGTCGAAGTGTCCCGCAGCCCATCCAGTAGTATCTCCACCCCATACTGCACAAACTTGTAACTTTGTGTATGAATAAGAAAAATCAATTGTTGTCAAAAAATTTTTATTAAAAAAGATTCAGAAATTTCTTTGACATTGAAAAAAATTTCTAATAAAAACATATTTGACATTGAAAAAAATTTGTTTAACATTTTCTTACAATAAATGTTAATTTGGTTGATTCAAATGGTTGTCTGTCATTTATTTCTAAGGTAAACTAAAGGTAACATTTATTGGGTATACAAAACTTTGGTTAAAAGGTGAAATACTTTGGCTAATACACAACCAGGGACACAACTTTGGCCAAAAGGTAAAATACTGTACATAATCCACAACAAAGTACACCACTTTGGTTGGCAAAGGTATACTGTGGGTACACAAGGTACAAAGGTCACAGAGCAATTTATTTAACTATATCATCCTGCCAGACTAGTCTTCCTTCAGGGGACAAAGTATTTGGCAAATTTGTCCCTTATTCGGGAAACAGTCACAGAACTTCTATTGGTAACGTTCTGGTAATCATGCAAGGTGGTTTCTTCAGAGTGGTCCTCAATGGAAATCTGTTCCTTGATGATAACAAAAATTGTGTAGAACCACACAAGATTTGATTACCTCGTCCACAGTTTCAGTCTTTAGGTTGATCGCAGTCAATAGAACACGCCATTTGGCTGTCAGAATCCCAAAAGTGCACTCCACCATTCTTCTGGCTCTTGTGAGGCGGTAATTGAAATTTCTTTTTGTTTGTGTCCATCCTCTGCTGGAGTATGGTTTCAGCAGGTGTTCTGACAGCTGAAAGGCTTCATCCCCTACACAAACAAAAGGCATCGGTGGGCCAGATGTTTGAGGCAGCGGTCTAGGGGGTGGGAACTTGAAGGTGTTTCCATACAGCTGACGGCCCATTGCTGACAGTTTGAACACTTGAGAGTCATTAGAACGGCAATAGGCCCCAATATCTACAGCAATAAATTTGTACTCCGCGTCAGCGATGGCCATTAGGACAATTGAAAAATATTTTTTGTAATTAAAATATTCGGATCCAGATCCTGCTGGCTTGACAGTCCGGATATGTTTCCCATCCACAGCGCCCAGGCAATTAGGAAACTGACATATTTGTTCAAACTTTTCTGCTATTTCAATCCAACTCTGTTGTGGGCTGTGGAAGAAATTCCGCAACTAGAGAGTCCCACAATGCACGGCATGTGTGCTTCACAATTCCAGAGATGGTGGAAATCCCAAGTCTGTACTGGAAATGGAGTGAGGAAAGAGATTCTCCAGTTGCCAGGAATCTGTGGAAAAAAAAAAAAAAGAGTTTCAAATCACAGCATTACATACCAGAACTCAGCTATAACAATTGGAGATACTATAAAAAAAAATATTTTTATAGTATCTCCAATTGTTAAAGCTGAGTCAGATGGCCGTATACTAACTACCAGCAACAACATTCCAGTACAACTGTGCTCTCAAGCAAGCAGATCAAATAAATATGACTTATCGAAGAGTCACCATCAGATGCTCCGCCGGTGAAATGGAGAAGCGGCAATACGTGTCAGATCTTCTTATCAGGTCTCCAATGCGCTCCACCAAGAAATCAAAGGTCTTCATTTTCATCCTAATATATTTGAAAAAATTTTGAGGGTTTCCTCGTAGCTCCACGTATAGTGTAGAATACACCCCATGCGTCATTCTCTGGGCTGTGATGGGGTGGATCCAGAAACGGCATTGTCGTATTTGCTGACGCATGATGCGCTGCTGTATCTTTCTCTCCTTCTCCAGAACAATCGCTTTCAGACAATTCGCCTCCACTGTGAAATCCACCAAATTCTTCATAATGTTTCCTATCACAACGTCCATCTTCACCAGCCACTTGCTCTTCTCTCCAACCTGCACTTGCTCCTCTACAACATGTCAAAGATATCAAAGATGGACTGTAGGAACAGTGTATATATATGTTTTCAGTAGCCAATCACGTTTGGAAGCACCCAAGGGGCGTTTTAAAAAACCGGATCCGTCGTAATCCGTCGAAAAACGGATAAAAAAATGGATGAAACGGATGAGACGGATCCAGTTTTCGGCAGGATCCGCTAGATGGATCTGGCCAAAAACCGGATTCGTCTCATCCGGTTTTACATAATAAAATAATAATAATAAAACCGGATCCGGCGATACGCCGGATAGCGCCTGACGGCAAAAAACTGATGTGTGAAAGAGGCCTAAGTGCTAGAAAAGCAGAATCCTCCCTCAAGTGACCGCATTTTGAAAATTATATCCCTTTGAGAATTTATCTACAGGTGTAGTGACGATTTTGACTCCATTGGCGTTTTCCAGAAACCGGCAGCAGTGGATGTAGCTGAGTGAAAATTGCAAACTGCCCTTGTAGTGACCAGAACATTGCAGTGACCAGTATGTTGCAGTCACCAGTACACTATACCCAGCTCATGCTTCTGGAGACACACACCTGTAAGTTAGGCGGGCTCTCATCATTACAGAAATGCCAAACATGTGGGCGCTAAATGTTGTTTAGGCACACTGGGGCTCAGAAGGTAGGGCGGGGGATTTAGATTTGGGAGCGCAGAATTTGAGGAATTTCTTTTGGGGAGCAAGGAGCAATTTAGCTTTTCCAGAGATTTTGTGCTACCAGCAACATGGAAGCCACTATATTTTTGTTAACAGAGGACAGATCTGAGTGAGGTTTTTTTTGTGGACTGAGTTGAAGCTTTTATTGGAAATATTTTACGTAACGTTTGGAATCACATTTATCTGGCGCTCTACGCTGACCACTTACTTTGGGGTTTCCATCTAAATCTGAGTGACGTGACTCAGATGAAACCCCCAAGGGATCCATTCACTTTAATAAGGCAGCAGATTTACTCTGGACTCCGTCTGGCTTCTTTACAGTGGTGTCCTTTTAAGAAGTGCACAAAACTGTGGCTGACGGCACTTTTATGCAATCCTAAAAAGATGGACACTACCAGATCACTGGTCCTGTGGGATCCACAGTGCCTCTATCTGCGTCATTATAGGGAATTTTCCACGGGGGTTCTGTCTCAATCACATATTTCAGAGATTTACACAGAAACCCCGTTGTAAGCACTCTGCCCACAGCAAAGGATAAATGTGCGCCGAGATCTTTGGGAGACTCCCAGCAGGCGCTCACAAGCCACCTTCCCTGCAGGACCTGGAAGGACACCACAGCCATCATGAGGCCGGTGGTCTCCATGGAGACAATCAAGGCAACATGATCGTATTGTGTTGTCCTGATGTAAGCGTGCAGGGAGCCCGCTCTCCCTGCATGATGCCCCTCTTTGTCGTTGTTACCGCGAAAGCGGCATCAGAGGGGTTAAATGCCACACTGTCACATACAGCTGACACCCACACTCGATCGCCGCGCAGTACTAGTACTGCTGTTTGCGGAAATGTATCTCCAGCAGACCAGAACTAGTACTACGCATGTAGGGGTTAAAACTTGCACAAACTATTATTACTACTACTATTCCTACATGAGATTTAGTGCAAATTTACTCAAGGGAGTAGGGTGGTGTCCCTGAGAACCTTTTCCTATTTGATGGCTTACATGGCTCCTTTGATTAGCTGTCCTGCCATGATGTCACTTGTGTGACAAGCCACAATGATGATGTCGTACCAGGACGACTAATCAAAAGAACCACAGATGCCATGAAATAAGAAGTGGTTTTCAAGGCTCCAATCCAGCTGCCACAGGTCATTCATATGGCTGCTGGATTGGATACCACAAGTCAATTCACACAAACTCAACTTTCTACTCCTATTGACTTTTACCCATTGTACCTGTTCCATTCTTTCTCCAATCCTGCTTGTATTACATACACGGTATGACTAGGCATCCAGCAATTCTTGCAGATGCCAGATGGGCAGGTTCAGCAGTGGACGGCATTGCCCATCTCTGCCACCTCATTCAGCAGGTTGCAGGTAATTTCCAGCCTGTGACCTGAAAAAACAGGCACTACATAAAGAAGAACAGTCTGTGTGATGCAGTGATGTTAAAAGAAAATAAGAAGGGTTTTGTTACCGAGTTAAGCCCCCGTCTCACATAGCGATATCGCTAGCGAGATTGCTGCTGAGTCACTAGTTTTGTGACGCAGCACCGAGCTCACCAGCGATATCGCTGTGTGTGACATTCAGCGACGATCAGCCCCCCTGCCGGGTATCGCTGATTGTCGCTGAAATGTCAGGACATTTTTTTGATCGCTGGTCTCCCGCTGACAGGCACGCATCGCTGCGTGTGACAGGCGGGAGACCAGCGATCCGCTGGTAATCAAGGTACACAGCGGGTTTCCAGGCGCGGGGCTGTGCCTAGAAACCCGCTGTGTACCTTGGATACCAGCTCCCTGATGCAGGGAGCTGGTAACCAAGGTACACAGCGGGTTTCCAGGCACCGCGCAGCGCCTGGAAACCCGCTGTGTACCTTGGTTACCAGCTCCCTGCATCAGGGCGCTGGTAACCAAGGTACACTGCGGGTAACTAAGCGATGTTTACCCGCAGTGTCCTTGTGCTGATCGCGATAATGTAGAGATACACCAGCGATCCTGATCGTTGTCGGGATCGCTGATGTATCGCTATGTGAGACCCAGCCTTTAGCCAGTTGAAAAAAGAATGCTCCAGTGTGAAAAACAAGATAATCTTGTAGTTATGATAACTTTTAATGGCTAGCAAAAAAAATAAATGATGTTATAAAGCAAGCTTCTGAAAGTCCCTACCAGGTCCCTTACCAACATGCCTTAGGGACCTAAGAATCCAAAAGCTTGCTTTCTAACATCACTTATTTTATTTTTGTTAGCCATTAAAAGGTATCATAACTACAAGATTAACTTGTTTTTCACACTGAATGCAGTGATGTGTCACTCCATTGATATACAAACTAGAAAAGTAGACAGGAAACTAGGATTGTCATGATTCATTTTTGGATTCATGACAGCTCTGGTTCTGCTATAATTTAAATGTTGCTTTTTCTTTTAAGGCCAGCAAGGGTTAATGTCAGTTTTCCTTGCCTGGAAGCTGCTGTGTTGCTGGTCAGCTGATGTGGGTGGTGGCCACTCCTACCATCCTTTAAATCATCACATGATGCATTAGCTGACTGTTGGTGATAAAGTTATACTATGAATACCAACCTAGGAGATTGTTTACTCTCTGGGTTCAGCGGAGTATCTGCTGCTTCTTTGGAGTACTGTTTTAATTTTCTTTGTCTGTCTCATGTTTGTCACTTCCTGTGTTGATATCATCTGCAATGGTGAGGCTAGCGTCCTTGCCGGCCAGTGTACTAGCCAGGGTATACTGAGGTGACAGATGGGGACAAGAAACGTGATGGTGGCTGGAAGGTGGGGGGGAAACCGGCATAGGGCGTTAGGGAAGCTTAGGGATAGGCACAGGTCATTATTAGGAGGTGCCCAATCGCTCTCTCCCTACTGTTAGTGACTTCCTCTCCCTTTTTCCATCCCATTGTTTGTGTATGTTGTGCTGTCCGTCGGACCCATCCCGAGCGTGACAAGGATTAGGCGATTTACATACATATTTAGTTAAGGACTGATCTACCGTATTTTTCGGACCATAAGACGCACTTTTTTCCCCAAAAATTTTGGGGGAAAATGGGGGTACATCTTATGGTCGCAATACACTTACAAATCCCGTTGGTGGCAGCGGCGGAGGTACCGATGCATCCTCCCTTCGCAGGCTGGTGTGGCGGGGCTCTGTAGTGTGGTGGTAGCGGGCTTTGTGCTCCGGGGCAGTGGCAGCGGCTGTCTGTGCTGTGTGGGGGGGCTCCGCCGGCATTTAGTCAAAGCCCGGAGGCCCCCGTTCCTCCGTTTCATGCCGTGCTGCGGTGGCCTCCGGGAACATGGCCGCCAGGCCAACGCATGCTCAGATGCAAATCTCGGCAACGAGATCTCGTCGCGAGATCTCGGCAACGAGATCTCGTCCCGAGATCTGAATCTGAGCATGCGTTGGCCCGGCAGCCATGTTCCCAGAGGTCACTGCAGCATCGCATTAACGGAGGAGCGGGGGCCTCCGGGCTTTGACGAAATACTGGCAGAGCCCCCACACACAGCACAGAGAGCCGCTGCCACTGCCCTGAAGCACAATGCCCCTGCCCCGGAGCACAAAGCCCCCTGATGCGGAGCACAGTGCCCCCTGCCCTGGAGCACAATACCCCTACCCCGGAGCACAGAGCCCCCTGCCCCAGTGGCACAATGCCCCTACCCCGGAGCACAGAGCCCCTGCCCTGGAGCACAATGCCCCTACCCCGAAGCACAGAGCCCCCTGCCCCGGAGCACAATGCCCCTACCCCGAAGCACAGAGCCCCTTGCCCCGGAGCACAATGCCCCTACCCCGGAGCACAGAGCCCCCTGCCCCGGAGCACAATGCCCCTACCCCGGAGCACAGAGCCCCCTGTCCCGGAGCACAATGCCCCTACCCCGGAGCACAGAGCCCCCTGCCCAGGAGCACAATGCCCCTACCCGGAGCACAGAGCCCCCTGCCCCAGGGGCACAAAGCCCCCTCCTGCGGAGCACAAAGCCCCCTGCTGCGGAGCCCAAAGCCCACTGCTGCAGAGCACAAAGCCCCTGCCCCAGAGCACAGAGCCCCTGCTGTGGAGCAAAGAGCCCCTGCCCCAGAGCACAATGCCCCTGCCCTGTAGCACAGAGCCCCTGCCGCAGGGGTACAAAGCCTCTCCTGCGGAGCACAAAGCCCCCTGCTGCGGAGCACAGAGCCCCTGCGGCGGAGCACAGAGCCCCTGCCACCGCACCAGCCTGGCCGACCAAATGACCCTTGTGACCAATCATCCACCTGTGCTGATCCCTTCACTGGTAAGCTGAATTCGGACTGTAAGACGGACCCCCATTTGACACTATTTTTTTTCCCCTATTTTCCTTCTGAAAATTTGGGGTGCGTCTTATGGTCAGGTGCGTCTTATAGTCCGAAAAATACGGTAATATGTGTGGATGTACTCTGGTGATCATCATACTGTTTACAGGGGGCTTTGATCGCCATCATAATGACTGAGGGCCTGTGGGAGAATCAAAATGTGCATGAAAAGCTGTGGGTGTATAATGCTGAGAGTGGGGAGCTGTCAGAGCATCAATGTGAATGGGAGCTGTGGAGGCCATACAGGGACATTTGTCTAATGTTATATGGTTTATTTAATCTATCATAGATATATAGTCACAGTAAGAAATAAGTCTGCCAGAAACGCGTTGAGATGTATCCCCAACCTGTATGATCTTTTAATCTTTTTTCAATAAATTGAGGATTTTAATTATTCTTGGGACTCACCATAACTTATTGGTTGGAGACCCACAGCATTGCAAAACGGACTGAGTTATACTAATAGGACACAGTGAGGCTGCCTTTTTGTTTATTTACCATATAGTCACAGTGTTTGTTGTACTTTGCTGCTATCTACTGGCTATTGTTATTATATGTTTTCATGTTTTGAAGCAGTAATTCCCACAATGCCTCGCTCTGTGATTCCTCCTATCTTTTTCCTCACATCCTTTCCTGTGGTCAGTGCCATTTTGCTAGCACATACATCAGGATTTTCCAGTTACCTCTACCTTCAAACTCCATATTCCACCTCATCTTCAACCCTTCATCTTCCCTGACATCTTACCTCATCTCATCAAGGTACACTGATTAAAACCTGTTAAAATTCATCACTGCATCTTCCTTCCCAGATTAACCACGTACAGTCGGTCAAGCATAAGAGGGAAGATAGTGAGTAGCATTATCTGCCATTGCTTGCACAGAGATCCATGCTCAAACCCCTCAGACATCTCACATACATTCATCTGTGGCAGAATAGTAGCAATAGGTCTATAGTGTCTGTGTGAATATGCATTGTCTGCTAGCAAGTGTGGTGCCCACTCTCATTCAGAGGTGTGACACCTGACTCTCAGGTAAGGAGGAAGCACCCCTTAGACTCCACACCTGCATTCAACATACACTATGCTGGCTGAGCACAGACGGACCCTTCGGGAGGATGGTCTGACTCAGGCTGGTTAGTACAGGGTGTACCTAGTTGGTAGGTGGAGCTTAGGCAGCACTTAGGCTGCGTGTTAGTTTTAGAGAACAGTTAGTGTCAGTCAGGCAGTGTGTGGGTACTGGCCTGTACTGCAGCTCCTCCGAGTTCACCTCAGGGAGCCGTGCTGTAGTGAGCGAAAGGGTCCAGGGCAAAGACAGCAATTGGAGCTGTGCCCCCATCCTGAAGAAGGAAGGACCAGGCGAACATCGGGGAATGGTCCCTAGATTAACGGGAAAGCTCAGGCTTCGCTAGTAAAACCGACAACAGTGGTCACTTCACGGGGCCACTAGCCACCATAATCTCACCGGAAGGCAGTTTAGGGGTCAAGTATGTGCAGACATTGGCAGTTATCTGTGAACTGAAAGGGCCCAATACTCCCTTGTCTGAGGGCTCATGGTGGCGTGGTGCATGGAAGTAAGGAGAGTTAGCACTGAGAGAGAAGAAGCCGGAAAGGAACATACTGAAAGGGAGTCTTTGGAAGTGCGACCAATTTACCTGAGGGTTGCTGGACCACTCTCTTGGAGGACACAGCGCCCGGCTCGCATCTGTATGTTCACAACAGACTGTGAGTAAAACTCTGAAACTGCAACAGAACTGTTTCCCTGATTATTCCAGCGACGCACACTCCCCTCTGCTACATTCTCAAGCACGATCCCTGCACTACTACATCTACCTGCCCTGGAAGGACACAGCCTCACCTGTAGGAGGCTTATCATCTAGCTGCACAACACCATCCCTTCCAGAGGACCTGCACAGCAGCGCTGGTCCCCCGACCAGGTACTACAGGTGGCGTCACGAATTATCATACGAACACTAATCCCCTGTAAATATCCCCTTTTTGGTGAGCGCCGAGCCGTGGCTGCCGTGACATTCCCCATAGAAGTCGACGGGCTTGGTGCCGAGTACCCCACGGCCCTGGCGGGCGGCTCACAAGTCTATAAACAGTCCGCTACAGAATGTCCACAATAACTCCGTGGATACCTCTGTGAAAGAAGCACATCATGTATCTCATTCTATGGATGCACCAGAAGCAGAGTCCACACTTACTTTAGAACATGGCGTACGTCCCAAACGTGTAACCAAGCTGACACCAAAAGGTCAGAGAGAACTTTGAGTCGACTAAAGATGAGTTATGTGCCAACCTAGATGATTTATGGGGCAGAGTTGATCACTATTTAGCAGCACTTGCACTTGACAGTGCCGCAGTAAATTTAAACACCATATTTCATAGTTTATGTGCCGCCCATGATTGTTACCAGAGACCGTCTGTTAAAGTACATCACAATCCGGAGTAACTCTGACATGGATAATGCTACAGCAGAGCTAGCTGAAAGTGAGAGCCTACTCAAGGAAAAGACTGCAAGATGAACAGGATTAGGCAGAACTCTGCATCGCACACCTCCAAGAGGTTTGGTCACATTGTACAAGGTTGATGAAAATCCCATCTCGATCTTCCAGATCATCTTATTCTAGGACATCAACATTGTCTGACAAGCTACTAGAAATACGTGCCACTGCAGAGGAAGCTATAGAAGCTACTTTGCTAGGAAGAAAGCAAAAATGGAATTAAAAAATACTCCAAGCAGAAAAGAAAGAAGCAACAGTCCTTGCTAAACTGAAAGTCCTTGAACAAGCACTAAGTCAAGATGCTGACACAGTGGGTTCGGAAAGTATTCAGAACACTTTACATTTTTCATGACTTAGGGATGTATGACTAACCGGCCTTCTTCCCATAACCATATGAACCCATACCTCCCAACTTTTGAAGAAGGGTAAGAGGGACAAAGGCAAATTTTAGGCCACGCGCCCAGACCACACCCATTTCACAACTAGTCACACCCATGTCCACACCCCAAACATACCCATTTAGCACTGCTGATCACACTGACTGGTACTGAGGGCACAGTGGCTGGCATTATGGGCACAGTGGCTGGTACTGTGGGCACACTGACTGGTACTGAGAAAAAGAAAGAACAAAGAGAGAAAAAAGAAAACAGAGAAAGAAAGGAGAGAGAGAGAAAGAAAGAAAGGACAGAGAGAGAGAGAAAGAAAGAAAGAAAGTACAGAGTGATAGAGAGAAAATAACAGAGAGAGAAAAAAGAACAGAGAGAAAGAAAGAAAAAAAGAAAAGAGAAAAAGAAAGAAAGGAAGGGAAAGAAAGAAAGAAAGAAAGACAGAGAAGAAAGAAAGGGGAAAGAAAGAAAGAAAGAAGACAGAGACAGAAAGAAAGGGAAAGAAAGAAACAGAAAGAGAAAGAAAGAGGGACAGAAAAAAAGAACAGAGAAAGAAAGGGGAAAGAAAGAAAGGACAGAGAGAGAGAGAAAGAAAGAAAGAAAGAAAGAAAAGAAAGAAAGAAAGAAAGAAAGAAGAAAAGAAGAAAGAAAAAAAGAAAGAAAGAACAGAGGATAGAGAGAAAAAACAGAGAGAGAAGAAAAGAACAGAAGAGAAAGAAAGAAAAAAAAGAAAAAAAAAAAAGAAAAGAAAAGAGAAGGGGAAAGAAAGAAAGAACAGAGACAGAAAAAAAAGGGGAAAGAAAGAAACAGAAAGAGAAAGAAAGAGGGGACAGAAAAAAAGAACAGAGAAAGAAAGAAAGAAAGGGGAAAGAAAGAAAGAACAGAGAGAAAAAAAGAAAGAAAGATAGAAAGAAAGAAAAGAAAGAAAAGAAAGAAAGAAAAAGAAAGAAAGAAAGAAAGAAAGAAAGAAAGGGGAAAGAAAGAACAAACAGGGAGTGAGAAAGAAAGGGGAAAGAAAGAACAGAAAGAAAGAAAGACGGAAAGAACTAACAGAGATAGAGAGAAAGAAAGAAACAGAGAGAGAAAGAAAGAACAGAGATCGAGATAAAGAAAGAACAGAGAGATAAAAAGAAACAAAGAAAGAGAAAGAGGGGAAAGAAAGAACAGAGAGAGAAAGAAGAAAGAAAGAAAGAAAGAAAGAAAGAAAGAAAGAAAGAAAGAAAGAAAAAAAAAAAGAAAAAGAGAAAGAAAGGGGAAAGAAAGAACAGAGAGAAAGAAAGAAGGGAAAAAGAAAGAACAGAGATAGAGAGAAAGAAAGAGAAACAGAAAGAAAGAAAGAAAGAAAGAAAGAAAGAAAGAAAGAAAGAAAGAAAGAAAGAAACAACAGGGAGGGAGAGAGAAAGAATGAAAAGAGAAAGAAAGAGAAAGAAAGAACAGTGAGATAGAGAGAAAGAAAGAAATAAACAGAGAAATAAAGAACAGAGAGGGAAAGAAAGAAACAGAAAAAAAGAAAGGGGAAAGAAAGAAAGAAAGAAAGAAAGAAATAACAGAGAAAAAGAAAGGGGAAAGAAAGAACAGAGAAAGAAAGAACAAAGAAAAAAAAGGGACAGAAAAAAGAACAGAGAGAAAAAAAATAAAGAGGGGAAAGAAAGAAAGGGGAAAGAAAGAACAGAGAGAAAGAAAAATGGGAAAGAATGAAAGATGGAAAGAAAGAACAGAGAGAGAGAAAGAACAGAGAGAAAGAAAGAACAGAGAGAAAGAAAGAACAAAGAGAAAGCGGGGAAAGAAAGAACAGAGAGAAAGAACAGAGAGAGAAAAAGAAAAGAGAGAAAGAAAGAGAGGAAAGAAAGAAAGAACAGAGTGAAAGAAAGAACAGAGCGAGAGAGAAGAGAAGAGGGGAAAGAAAGAAAAGAGAAAGAAAGAAAGAAGAGAGGAAAGAAAGAAAGAAAAGATTCTATAAAGATAATATAGCAGCCCGGCTCCATTGTAGTGCCCACTTGAGCCTCCCGATGCAGGAAATATCATGATCCACTCACATCCCTGAGTCCAAGGCGATCCCACTGTCCGCGCTGTCAGAGGAGGACACTGTGATGGATCTGAAGAATTCCCTGAATTGCCTCCATGGTTCCGTCACAATCGCCTCCTGAAATTACCTCATTTCCGGTCAGCTTCCAGCACGTCACTTCCAGTGGAATGTCAAGTGCGAATTTTAAGGTGCTCCTCGGGGCTACGCCGTGTACTCCTGTGTCCGCGGGAAAAGTAAGCTCCCGGCTGGGGCAGTGGGGCACACTCTCAAAATCAGGACTGTCCCGCTGGATTCGGGACAGTTGGGAGGTATGAATGCTCCCCACCATACACTTTGTACATGCATGGCTCCGCACACCTCATACACACACGGTTCTGCTTTGTATGTCTCGTACACACACGGCTCCGCTCCGTACACCTTGCACACACGCGGCTCCGCTCCGTACGCCTTGTACATGAGCAGCTCTGCTACATCCACCCTGTAAACCCCTCCTGACCCCACACATAAACTTCCCCTAATCCAGCACGATGACAGCCAGCACAGCAGAGTCTTGCATACACTGAGGCCCCTGATCATGTGACCCCTGACTCCTTCCCTCCCGTGACCTTATCACAGGTCCTGTGCGCACAGAGCAGCACAGCGACTTCATTGAGGGGCTGTGGTGGTCGGTGGGTCTCTCTGGGGGGGCGAGGATGGGGTCGGTGCATGGGGGCGTGGTGGCTCAGTGCAATGTGGGAAAAGTCTGGGCCAAACTTGACTTAGGAATGTATGACTAACTGGCCTTGAGCCTTCTTCCCATAACCATATGAACCCCCTTATCCCCTCTTAACTATAAATAAAACACCACACTGCGTGACATTGGATATAAAGGCCACAGCAGCCCCATTTATTAAATAACATGTAAACATAAATAACATCTATCAACATTAATTTTTCTCTGAAAAGGAGGAGGGGAATTGAAGGTTCAATCATTTTTTTTTTTGAAGATTGCAACAAAAGCAGCTCCACCATGCCACCCCCGCCCACACCACAACCGGCCCAGGGGGACCCAGCTGATTGTTGCCCATACAAAAATGTCCCGCTGAGATCTCTCTCAGTAGGGACCAGTTTTAATTCAAACACCCGCTTAACACCGATGTGAGTCACCCATCCTTGCAACGGGCTCCCCCGACCTCCTTGGGTGTAAGCAACCTCTTTCAAAAACCCCCCTCCTCTTCTGCCACAGCGAGCAAGAATTACCCCTTATGCTTGCAAGTCCCGCCACACCAAAAGAGCCTTTTCAACTCCCCCATCAATGCTAATGCCCACATATCTATGCCAATATCATTTAAATGGACCCCATCCGACCACAAAAATTCCCTGTACGGAACTTCCAGGTCCCGATGACGAGCCACAACCCCCATGTAAAGCAATAAAACGGGAAACCTCCCTGTTCACCTTGCTCCGAGCTTTATTTATCCACACAACCGATCTGGTGTGTTTCCGTGCTAGCCATGCAACGATGTCTGACCACAAAAAAACAACATAATCTCAGGTCAAGATACGTCAGTTACTTCATATATGTAATCATGTGACTGCCACCACCAAAAAAAAACAGTAATGGGAAAACCCTTATGGAACTCCAGACAATTAATTACAACACAGAAAGAGGATTGGAGCAAAGATACCGTAAAAAACTTGATACTTTTATAAGCAAAAGTTTATTACAGGTAAGGTGATATAGGTAAAAATACACATTTATATTTAACAATTATATCCAATTAAAGTGAATAGGAACCGTAGCAAAAGCAAAGCGGTCGTGGTAGATATGTGACTACAGCATGATGTTAATACATCCCACACAACCATGAAAGCAGGGAAGCCACGGAACATTCAATATTCAGATAATGAGATACTAATACCCAGTCAATATATCTCTGTTCCTAAATCCATAGTATCCACAATAATGCCTCCATAATACCATTTCATTTAAAGTGCTAGTGGATATCTAATGTTCATGGCCCAGAACCATGAACAAAAAACATATGGAATGGCATATCATATCTTAGAGAGACGGAGGCTCTTGGAGCAAGGCCTGGTCTCAAGGAGGGCAAGAAAGAAGCCACTTCTCTCCAGGAAAAACATCATGGACAGACTGATATTCTGCAAAAGGTACAGGCAGTGGACTGCTGAGGACTGGGGTAAAGTTATTTTCTCTGATGAATCCCCTTTTCGATTGTTTGGGACATCAGGAAAACGCCTCATTCGGAGAAGACAAGGTGAGCGCTATCACCAGTCTTGTCTCATGCCAACTGTTAAGCATCCTGAAACCATTCATGTGTGGGGTTGCTTCTCAGCCAAGGGAATCGGCTCTCTCACAGTCTTGCCTAAAAACACAGCCATGAATAAAGAATGGTACCAGAATATCCTCCAAGAGCAACTTCTCCCAACCCTCCAAGAGCAGTTTGGCGATCAACAATGCCTTTTCCAGCATGATGGAGCACCTTGCCATAAAGCAAAGGTGATAACTAAATGGCTCAGGGAACAAAACAGAGATTTTGGGTCCATGGCCTGGAAACTCCCCAGATCTTAATCCCATTGAGAACTTGTGGTCAATCATCAAGAGAAGGGTGGACAAACAAAAACCTAAAAATTCTGACAAAATGAAAGCATTGATTGTGCAAGAATGGACTGCAATCAGTCAGGATTTGGTCCAGGGAGAATTGCAGAGGTCCTGAAGAAGAAGGGTCAACACTGCAAATATTGACTTGCTGCATTAACTCATTCTAACTGTCAATATAAGCTTTTGTTACTCATATGTTTGCAATTATATTTCTGTCTGTGATAAAAACATCTGTCAAACACACACATAAAAACCAGAGGGCAGCAGATCATGTGAAAATATAATATTTGTGTCATTCTCAAAACTTTTGGCCATGACTAGAGTTGAGCGATACTTTCCGATATCCTAAAGTATCGGAATCGGAATGGTATCGCCGATATCACTAAAATATCGGCGATACCCGATACCGATACCGGAAGTCCCATGTAAGTCTATGGGAACAAAATATCGCAACTAAAAAAACCCCATTCTTTCCTTGTAAACACTAAATATACACACATAGAATACATATATATATATATATATATATATATATACACACATGTCATTGTGACATATATATATACATATATGTATAGTTTATACACTTCTACATAGTAAAATATCCTTTGATTCAATTGCCGGGTAAAGCCGGCTTCAGTGAAAAGACAGAAGCACCCGACATGAAATGACACTTGGTGTACATAGGGTTAACCATGTCTTTTCATGTCGTTTGCTATCTGATTTGCACAAACAATTAAATCAGGCTATGTGTGCAAAATTTCACACCTGTAGGGGTTAATTAAAGGTGTAAATTCGTTGTAAAAAAAAAAACGGACTTTTTTGCTACGAATTTACACCTTTAATTAACCCCTACAGGTGTGAAATTTTGCACACATAGTCTGATTTAATTGTTTGTGCAAATTAGATAGCAAAGGACATGAAAAGACATGGTTAACCCTATGTACACCAAGTGTCATTTCATGTCGGTTTACCCGACATGAAATGACACTTGGTGTACATAGGGTTAACCATGTCTTTTCATGTCCTTTGCTATCTAATTTGCACAAACAATTAAATCAGACTATGTGTGCAAAATTTCACACCTGTAGGGGTTAATTAAAGGTGTAAATTCGTTGTAAAAAAAACAGACTTTTTTGCTACGAATTTACACCTTTAATTAACCCCTACAGGTGTGAAATTTTGCACACATAGTCTGATTTAATTGTTTGTGCAAATTAGATAGCAAAGGACATGAAAAGACATGGTTAACCCTATGTACACCAAGTGTCATTTCATGTCGGGTTCTGCATTTTCACAAAAGCCGGCAATTGAATTAGCGGCTATTATACTATGTAGAAGTGTATGAACTACAAATATAAATATATATATATATGTGTCACAAATTCAATGACATGTATATGTATATATATATATATATATATATATATATATATATATATATATATATATATATATATATATATATATATATATATATATATATATATATATATATGAGGTGTAAAATTGCTGAAAAAAAATGCATGGGCTCCCGCCCTATTTTCGCAACCAGACAGACAAAGCCAGTGAGTGGGGGCAGATAATAGCCCAGAGAGGGACCATTATTTTTGCCCCCCCCCGGCTACTAACATCTGCCCCCAGACACCCCAGGAAAGACAAATCTATAATTAGATTCGCCCTTTCTGGCACTTTGCCCGTCTATTCCCATTGCCCTGTAGCGGTGGCGAATGGGTTAATATGGGGTTAAAGCCACCTTGCTATTGAAAGGTGACCTTAAGCCAGGTTAATAATTGAGAGCTGTCAATTAGACAACTATCAATTATTAATCCTATTGCATGAAATAAAAATAAAACACACACACTTTAATTAAAAATCATTTTAATGAAATAAAGACACATGTTTTTGACCATCTTTTCTATTACTGCAAAAACCATTTCCTGTAATAAAAATAAAATAAAAAAGCAAAATTATTCTTACCTATCCATGCACAGTCAGGTCCCACGGTGTAATCCTTCAGAAAGGGTTAATGTTTACTGCAGGGACCGCAGCTAATGCTGCAATCTCACAGTAAACCCCAAATGAATGAGTTCCTCTCCTGCCTGACAGGAGAGTAAAGGCTGGGTGTCACATAACGATACACCAGCGATCCCGACAACGATATGCACTTGTCAGGATCGCTGGTGTATCGCTACATGATCGCTGCTGAGCTGCCAAACAGGCAGCTCAGGCAGCGATCTGGGACAGCGACACTGCGGGTAACATCGCTTAAGGGCCCGTCTCACATAGCGATATCGCTACCGAGATCGCTGCTGAGTCACTAGTTTTGTGACGCAGCAGCGAGCTCACCAGCGATATCGCTGTGTGTGACATTCAGCGACGATCAGCCCCCTGCCGGGTATCGCTGATCGTCGCAGAAATGTCAGGACCTTTTTTTGATCGCTGGTTTCCCTCTGACAGGCACGCATCGCTGCGTGTGACAGGCGGGAGACCAGCGATCCGCTGGTAACCAAGGTACACAGCGGGTTTCCAGGCACCGCGCAGCGCTTGGAAACCCGCTGTGTACCTTGGATACCAGCTCCCTGCATCAGGGCGCTGGTATCCAAGGTACACAGCGGGTTTCTAGGCACAGCCCCGCGCCTGGAAACCAGCTGTGTACCTTGGTTACCAGCGGATCGCTGGTCTCCCGCCTGTCACACGCAGCGATGTGTGCCTGTCAGCGGGAAACCAGCGATCAAAAAAAGGTCCTGACATTTCAGCGACGATCAGCGATACCCGGCAGGGGGGCTGATCGTCGCTGAATGTCACACACAGCGATATCGCTGGTGAGCTCGCTGCTGCGTCACAAAACTAGTGACTCAGCAGCGATCTCGGTAGCGATATCGCTATGTGAGACGGGCCCTTAAGTGGAAAGCTTAATTGATTGCTTTCCACTTTCACTTCAGGTCAGCCAGGGACACAATCAGTGACGTCAGAGGGAACTGATTAACAAAAATAGGGGTTCCCTTCGAAAAAAAAATGGCGTGGGGTCCCCCCTATTTTTGTTAACCAGCCAGATGAAGCAGACCGCTGAGGCCTGGATTTTCAGGCTGTTAAGGAGCCAAGATCCATGGACCTTGCCAGCCTGATAATACCAGGCCACAGCAGTCTGCATATCTTGGCTGATTAACAAAAATAGGGGATCCCCTCGAAAAAAATTGGCGTGGGGTCCCCCCTATTTTGTTAACCAGCCAGATGAAGCAGACCGCTGAGGCCTGGATTTTCAGGCTGTTAAGGAGCCAAGATCCATGGACCTTGCCAGCCTGATAATACCAGGCCACAGCAGTCTGCATATCTTGGCTGATTAACAAAAATAGGGGATCCCCTCGAAAAAAATTGGCGTGGGGTCCCCCCTATTTTTGTTAACCAGCCAGATGAAGCAGACCGCTGAGGCCTGGTTTTTCAGGCTGGTAAGGATCCAATATCCATGGACCTTGCAAGCCTGATAATACCAGGCCACAGCAGTCTGCTTAGCTTGGCTGGTTAACAAAAATAGGGGATCCCCTCGAAAAAAAAACGGCGTGGGGATCCCCCCTATTTTTGTTAACCAGCCAAGTAAAATGCAGACTGCTGCGGCCTGGTATTAAAAGACTGTCAAGGCCCATGGATTTTGGCCCTCAACAGCCTGATAATACCAGGCTACAGCAGCCCCACATTTGGCGCATCAAAAGATGTGCCAATTGTGGCACTTTACCCGGCTCTTCCCACTGCCCTGTAGCGGTGGCAAGCGGGGTAATAAGGGGTTATTGTCACCGTTGATTGCACGGTGACAATAAGCCCGGTTAATAATGGAGAGGCGTCAATAAGACACCGATCCATTATTAATCCCAAAGTTATTAAATGCATAAAAAAAAGACAAAGCAAGAAAAAAGTCTTTTAATGAAATAAAAGAGACAACACAGTTTTCATTAATTTTATTACTCTCTCATTCCTGCGACGCCATCGATCTCCTGTAAAAAAAAGAAAAAAAACAAACCAACAGTATACCACCTGTCCGACGCAGTCCATAGTAACGACAGTCCCACGACGATCCAACTCTGCTACATCGCAATGACAGGCAGAGCCTGACATCCCGGCGCAGCACAGCTGCTTACCAGCTTCCCCGGCGGTGACGTCATCGGACTGACTGCTTTACGGCCGGGATTACCCAGCAGTCACTGCAGTTATCGCGAGAAACTGCATGTGACCGCCGGGGAAAGAAGATTGCGGCCATGAAGCAGTGCAGGACGTGACCGCCGGAGATCTTCTGCCGGGTAAGTGCCGCTGACTCCTGACAGACCCGACCGACGGACACTGACAGTGACAGTGACATCCCGATTCCGGTATCCGATAAGACGAAAATATCGGAACTCGGAATCGGAATTCCGATACAGCCAATATCGGCCGATACCCGATATTTGCAGTATCGGAATGCTCAACACTAGCCATGACTGTACCAACGGAAGGGCCCACTGTCCCCCCTCTGATCACACTCTCCAACCGGTTCCAAGCCCTTGGAGACTCTGCTGAGGAGTCACAGGACAAGGGTGAGGGACCGGGGGCGGAATTGGGGGGGCCTTCAGGGGATGGAGAAGTCCAACCCTCAGGGGACGTTGTTTCTCCTGGGGGGGGGACAGACCTGGAGTCCGGAGGTGAGGACACCAGGGAGGAGGAATGGACACCTCAACTACCTTAAAGAGAAAGGGTTCTGACTCCTCCCCAGAGGGTGATGGAATCGGGGTGGGTAAGAAGAAGGCCGTCGAACTTGATCACTCATGATGGCTTAACTCGCCCCGTTGACGCTGGCGTCCATTAATGTCACCAGCATTAAGTCAAATGCGGCTAGATTTACGGCCTTTGAGGCTGAAATTTTATTTTTGCATGAGACCAGAGTAACGGACATGGGGGCCATATACAAAGCACGGAGGGAGTAGAGGTGCGGGCCCTCATACTGGTCTCTTGTGGCCGAGCCGTATAGCGGGGTGGCAGTCCTTTTTAAGACTGCAGATGTGGACTGCAGACGAGTGATCGAGTTAGAAATGGGGAGGTGCCTGGTCCTTGACGTCTTCATGAGGGGACAAGAGCTTCGGCTCAAAAACATCTACCGTCCCCAATCTAAGTGGGACCGGAAAGGTCTCTTCCTGAAGATTAAGCCCTTTCTTTTTATGAGCTGACAGGTGGTCTTCGTTGGGGACTTCAGCACCATTACGAGGTCCCGTGATCGGGGGGGTCCTGGGGATCGCCTGACTTATGACAGCGTCGCGCTTAATAGTAAAGCTAGTGAAGCTCGCTGTAACGAATGGAAGCGGAGGCAGAGGTGGTGAAGTTCACATTCGTTTTTATTTTTTTAATGTGGAACCTCGAGACCGCGGTCCGGGGGGCTCCGAAGGGGGCGTAACTAGTGAGCCCCGGGTACCCGTAGTAAGGCCCCTCGAACAGGACCAGAATGGAATACCCGGAGGACACAGGTGCTACCTCCAGTTAGACCCCGGACACGTGGCAGCTGTCCCAGAGGGACCAAAAGGGTAACAGGTATTTACAGAGTCCGTGGAGGGTTCTTGACGGAGAAGGGTAAGGTCCTGGTCCAGAACGGATGGTAGTAGGCTGGCTTCAGTGACTTTGTCACGGTCCACGGGTACGGATGGCTGATGGCGGAACGGGATGACACTTGCGCCAGTAATAGCCGAGATTGCCCAGT
This sequence comes from Oophaga sylvatica, assembly GCA_033576555.1. Taxonomy (NCBI): domain Eukaryota; kingdom Metazoa; phylum Chordata; class Amphibia; order Anura; family Dendrobatidae; genus Oophaga; species Oophaga sylvatica. The sequence continues at coordinate 414,993,760 of JARQOD010000005.1, forward strand.
GTAACGGGTCTGGGAGGCGGAACCTCTGAGCTTTATTATACAAGGAGGCTTTCCTTGTAAAGGAGCGGGTGGCGCCCGGGGAGACGGACAGGAAATCACTGCAAGTGACGGGGACAGTCTCTGGACAGACAGGCGGGTAGTCACGGCAAGTGACCGGGGCAGTCTCTGGATAAACAGGCGGGTAGTCACGGCAAGTGACCGGGGCAGTCTCTGGATAGACAGGCGGGTAGTCACGGCAAGTGACCGGGGCAGTCTCTGGATAAACAGGCGGGTAGTCACGGCAAGTGACCGGGGCAGTCTCTGGATAGACAGGCGGGTAGTCACGGCAAGTGACCGGGGCAGTCTCTGAATGGACAGGCGAGTAGTCATGGCAAGTGACCGGGGCAGTCTCTGAATGGACAGGTATATACGACCTGAGATGGTGGAGCCTCCCGGTAGGCTAGCAGGCAGATGACAGATGAGCGCCCCCAAGTGAGCAGGCGAGAGTCTCTGGAATAGCCGATGGACACCGCATGTGACGGCCGAACCTCCAGGTAGGCTTGCAGGCAGATGGCAGATGAGCGCCCCCAAGTGAGCAGGCGAGAGTCTCTGGAATTGCCGATGGTCACCGCATGTGACGGCCGAACCTCCAGGTAGGTTTGCAGGCAGATGGCAGATGAGCGCCCCCAAGTGAGCAGGCGAGATTCTCTGGAATAGCCGATGGTCACCGCATGTGACGGCCGAACCTCCAGGCAGGCTTGCGGACAGGTAGCAGACAGCAAACTGGCAGGAAACAGGCAGGTAACTGGTAACGGACCCTGAGGGCTAAAGCAGAGTAGTGAACAGTGCAATAACAACATTGCTCGGGCACCTCCATTAAGGAGGAAGTACTTTATATAGGGTGGAGTCCTCCGGCATTGGCCGGGGACCTTTTTGAAAGATGCGCGCGGCCCCTTTAAGAGCGGGGGAGCGCGCGGGCGCGCGCCCTAAGTCCAGTAGCAGGGAAGGAGCGCACGGCCCCAGCAGGGCGGAAGGAGGACGCTGAGCGCGGGTAAGGGGGGCGACGTCCCTGCCTGGCAGAGGACGCTGTCGCAGGGGAACAGCGTCCCTGCCTGGCAGAGGGCAGGGACGCCGGCGCTACAGTACCCCCCCTTTTAGGCCCCCCCTTTTTTAGGCCAGAAAGAAATTTAGCTAGGATGAGAGGGGCATGGATGTTCTCCCGAGGCTCCCACGTTCTCTCCTCAGGACCAAACCCCTTCCAATCCACCAGAAAATAGGTCTTTCTTCCTACCCTTTTGGTGGCCAGAATGTTCTCTACCTCAAATTCGTCTTCAGCAGACACTGGAGCAGGAGGTGTACCTGTAGACTTGACAAAAGAGTTAAGTACCACTGGTTTGAGGAGAGATACATGGAAGGAGTTAGGAATCCGCAAATTGACCGGGAGTTTCAATTTATAGGACACCGGGTTGATCTGACTGATGATCTCAAAAGGACCGATGAACGAGGGCCTAACTTGTAGGAAGGAATCTTGAGCCGGACATACTTGGACGAAAGCCAGACCTTATCCCCAGGAAGGAATTGAGGAGGATCCAGACGTTTTTTGTCAGCATGTTTCTTCATGCGCTCGGATGACAGAATGAGTGCGGACCGGGTACTCTCCCATATGGAGGAAAATTCGTTAACCAGAGATTTCGCAGCTGGATTGTCCACAGAGATGGAGACAGGAACAGGGATCCGAGGGTGTTGACCGAAGACTACAAAAAACGGAGATTTGGAGGAAGATTCGCTCTCGTGATTGTTGTAAGAGAATTCGGCCTAAGGCAGGAGATCCACCCAGTCAGAATGGTGGGCATTAACGAAGTGCCGGAGATAACTGGTCAGATTCTGATTGATTCGCTCGACTTGTCCATTGGACTGCGGGTGGTAAGCGGAGGAGAAATCCAAGGTGACGTCTAGCAACTTACAAGTGGCTCTCCAGAAACGTGAGGTGAACTGTACCCCACGATCTGACACAATGTGACGAGGCAGACCATGAAGACGGAAGATGTGGCAGATAAAGTCTTTAGCCAACTCGGGTGCAGACGGAAGACCTGGCAGGGGAATGAAGTGAGCCATCTTGTAAAATCGGTCAACGACCACCCAAATGACCGTACAACCGGCAGAGACGGGCAGATCTGTTATGAAGTCCATGGCTATATGCTGCCAGGGGGCAGCGGGTACAGGAAGCGGAAGAAGACGGCCGGCAGGCAGGTGTCTCGGAACTTTGTTGCGGGCACAGGAGACACAGGCAGAAACAGTCTATTACGTCCTTGTGCAGGGTAGGCCACCAGTAATGCCGAGTAATGAGCTGGAGGGTCTTTTTCTGACCAGCGTGGCCAGCTAGTTTAGACGAATGACCCCAGTGTAGGATTCTCTCCCGATCGGTTACCGATACGAATGTCTTACCAGGAGGGAGATGATTTAGACTCACGGGAGCCACCTGCATCACTCTGGCGGGATCGATGATATGTTTAGGTTCCTCCTCGAGATCCGACACCAGGAAGGACCGGGACAAGGCGTCCGCCTTGATGTTCTTGTCGGCCGGGCGAAAATGTAAGAGAAAATCAAAGCGGGCAACAAACAAGGACCACCGGGCTTGGCGAGGGTTAAGTCTCTGGGCATGCTGGAGGTAAGCCAGATTTTTGTGGTCAGTGTAAATGATTACCGGATGAAGAGCCCCCTCGAGTAGGTAACGCCACTCCTCCAATTCCAGCTTGATGGCCAATAACTCTCGGTCTCCTATGGAGTAATTGCGCTCAGAAGAGGAGAAGAGTTTGGAGAAGAAGCCGCAAGATACCATCCTCCCGGATGAAGATTTTTGAGTAAGTACCGCTCCGGCTCCAGAAGAGGAAGCGTCCACCTCCAGGAAGAACTGCTTGTTGCCGTCTGGGCGATGCAGCACTGGAGCGGAAGAGAAGGCCTGTTTTAAAGAAAGAAAGGCCTCCTCTGCTTCGGGCATCCACTGTTTGGGATTAGCATCCTTGCGGGTGAGCGCGGAGATTGGAGCAGTCCGAGAAGAGAAGTGCGGTATGAAAAGGCGGTAATAATTGGCGAATCCCAGGAACCGCTGAATGGCCTTCAAACCCTCCGGTCGGGGCCATTTCTCGATGGCAGACAGTTTCTCCGGATCCATTCATAGGCCTGTCTGAGAAATGATGTAGCCCAAAAACGGAAGCGAGGTCTGCTCAAAGAGGCACTTCTCATATTTGGCGAAGAGGTGATTCTGCCTGAGCCGGAGCAGAACCTGACGAACATCCCTCCGGTGAGACTGGAGATCCGGAGAGAAGACCAAGATGTCGTCTAGGTACACCACAACGCAGGAGTAGAGAAGGTCCCGGAAGATGTCATTGACCAACTCCTGAAAGACTGCTGGAGCATTACAGAGACCAAAGGGCATCACCAAATACTCGTAGTGGCCGTCCCGGGTGTTGAATGCCGTCTTCCATTCATCTCCCCGACGGATACGGACCAGGTTATATGCCCCACGAAGATCCAGTTTGGTGAAGATTCTAGCCCCCCTCAGACGATCAAACAATTCTGGAATGAGCGGAAGAGGGTACTTATTCTTCACCGTGATCAAATTTAGGCCTCTGTAGTCAATACAGGGACGGAGAGAGCCGTCTTTCTTTTTTTACGAAGAAGAAACCTGCTCCCGCTGGGGAGGTGGATTTCTGGATGAATCCCTTGGCCAAATTCTCCTCGATATATTCGGACATCGACCTGGTCTCAGCAGCGGACAATGGGTAAATACGCCCACGGGGAGGCGTAGTACCGGGTAGCAGGTCGATCGGGCAATCATACGGTCTGTGAGGGGGTAATGTCTCTGCTTCCTTTTTATTAAAGACATCAGCGAATGACCAATATGGAATCGGGAGCCCTGGTAGATTAGTTGGTGTAGGAGAAGGACGGACGGGATGAACAGGAACCAAACACGTTTTATGACAGTCCTGTCCCCAGCGAAGGATCTCTCCAGTCTGCCAGTCGAGCACGGGTGCATGCTTTTGGAGCCAAGGCAGACCTAGTAAGAAAGCGTGAGAGAGTCCAGGCAGAACATGAAACGAGATGCTCTCAGAATGCAACATTCCCACCTGCAGGGTTATGGCTTCAGTGATAAGTTGGATGGGACGTGGTAGGAGACCCCCATCCACAGCAGCAACAGATACTGGTTCAACCAGAGGTTTGGTAGGAATGCGATATTTTTCTACTAGAGCCTGTGAAACAAGATTCCCGGCTGCTCCAGAATCAAGTTGGGCAAGTTCGAAATAACGGTTCTCACCGAGGAGAATTGAGACTGACAGCAGCAGAGATGAAGAGGATTTATTTTTGTCTAGGTGGACCTCTCCGAGCGAACCTAGACACAGGCGTTTCCCGACCTCTCTGGGCAGGTACGGATCCGATGCTCCTTACTGCCACAGTAGAAGCAACTCCCCTCGGCACGGCGTAAGTCCTGACGGGCTTTGACCATCTTGGTCTGGTCGACTTGCATAGGCTCAGAAGAGTGTACCTGAGGAGAAACGGAAGGAGTTACAGGTCTCTGAAAAGAAGGAGCTAGACGAGGAAACCTTCTCTCACGGGTGACCTCTTTAGCGCGCTCCTGGAACCGTAGATCAATTCGATTGGCAAGAGTTATTAGGTCATCGAGAGAGGTTGGAATGTCCCGACCGGCAAGTTCATCTTTAATACGGCCGGACAGACCCTCCCAGAAGACAGATATCAGAGCGTCATTATCCCAAGCCAGCTCCGAGGCAAGGGTATGGAACCGTATGGCATATTGACCCACGGTGAGACTTCCCTGACGGAGACGCAGCAGAGAAGATGCAGAGGAGGTCTTCCGTCCGGGTTCGTCGAATACCTTCCGGAAGGCTGAGAGAAAAGCAGACAGGTCAGACACCAGAGGATCTTCTCTCTCTCAAAGAGGATTTAGCCAGGCCAGGGCCTCTCCGGTGAGATGGGACATGATGAAGGCAATTTTGGCCCGGTCGGAGTTAAACTGGTGTGCCAGGAGTTCAAAATGCAGGGTGCACTGGTTAATGAAACCCCGAACCAGAGCAGGGTCGCCTCCAAACCGAGGAGGAGCTGAAAGTCGAGGTCCAGGAACGGAAACCACGGAATTGGTAAGCAGCGGAACTGCCAGATTGCGAGTCATGGCGCCCGCGGTGGTTGCTGGTGAAGTAGTCAGGGTGTCCAGGCGGGAATTAACATTCCGCAGGTGACCCAGGATGGACTCCTGTTGAGACCTCTGACGAGACAGTTCATGACACAGGTCAGAGAGCGAGGGAGTTTGGGTGCCACCGGGTTCCATGGCCCGAGCAAACTGTAACGGGTCTGGGAGGCGGAACCTCTGAGCTTTATTATACAAGGAGGCTTTCCTTGTAAAGGAGCGGGTGGCGCCCGGGGAGACGGACAGGAAATCACTGCAAGTGACGGGGACAGTCTCTGGACAGACAGGCGGGAGGTCACGGCAAGTGACCGGGGCAGTCTCTGGATAGACAGGCGGGTAGTCACGGCAAGTGACCGGGGCAGTCTCTGGATAAACAGGCGGGTAGTCACGGCAAGTGACCGGGGCAGTCTCTGGATAGACAGGCGGGTAGTCACGGCAAGTGACCGGGGCAGTCTCTGAATGGACAGGCGAGTAGTCACGGCAAGTGACCGGGGCAGTCTCTGAATGGACAGGTATATACGACCTGAGATGGTGGAGCCTCCCGGTAGGCTAGCAGGCAGATGACAGATGAGCGCCCCCAAGTGAGCAGGCGAGAGTCTCTGGAATAGCCGATGGACACCGCATGTGACGGCCGAACCTCCAGGTAGGCTTGCAGGCAGATGGCAGATGAGCGCCCCCAAGTGAGCAGGCGAGAGTCTCTGGAATTGCCGATGGTCACCGCATGTGACGGCCGAACCTCCAGGTAGGTTTGCAGGCAGATGGCAGATGAGCGCCCCCAAGTGAGCAGGCGAGATTCTCTGGAATAACCGATGGTCACCGCATGTGACGGCCGAACCTCCAGGCAGGCTTGCGGACAGGTAGCAGACAGCAAACTGGCAGGAAACAGGCAGGTAACTGGTAACGGACCCTGAGGGCTAAAGCAGAGTAGTGAACAGTGCAATAACAACATTGCTCGGGCACCTCCATTAAGGAGGAAGTACTTTATATAGGGTGGAGTCCTCCGGCATTGGCCGGGGACCTTTTTGAAAGATGCGCGCGGCCCCTTTAAGAGCGGGGGAGCGCGCGGGCGCGCGCCCTAAGTCCAGTAGCAGGGAAGGAGCGCGCGGCCCCAGCAGGGCGGAAGGAGGACGCTGAGCGCGGGTAAGGGGGGCGATGTCCCTGCCTGGCAGAGGACGCTGTCGCAGGGGAACAGCGTCCCTGCCTGGCAGAGGGCAGGGACGCCGGCGCTACACCCAGGTTAGCCAGATACAGGTTAGCAATGCTCTGAGGAGACAAACAGTGTAAGCGAAGCACAGAAACTGCAGACGCAGCGCAGACAGATCAGGAACAGAACTGGATGTAGCAATGATAGAACACGTTGCTCCGGCACTCCCCTAATGGTGGAGTGACCAGATATAGTACTGAGTGCGCAGCCATTGGTTAATTAGCCATTTCAAAAAATGCACGCTGCCCCTTTAAGAGAGACGGTGGGCGCGGCGCCTCGCGTCCTAAGCAGTCTATCTGGAGGCCTGCCAGCAGCGTGCCAGGAAGTGGAGGGGAACACAGGACGCCGAGGAGCAGATGGGACAGGAGACCCCAGCCCGCGCGCAGACTGCTGCAGAGGGACAGCTAGAGGAACAGGTAAGTGAGCAGAACGGAGTGCAGAGCCAGCGCTGGGACCGAGTGTGACACTCGCCTGGTGGATGTCCACATCCGGCACACCCCAGGCCACGGGGGTTTCACCTATCATAGGGGTAGCTGTAGATCTAGAATAGACAGGTTTTTTTAAAGGAGGATGCCATCTTTTCTGCTGTGTCCGCCGTTGAGGTGGAGTTCTCCGATCACTGTCTAATTTTCTTTTCTCTGAATGTTGCAGAGACTCCCCGGATGGGAAGAGGGTTGTGGAAGCTGAATTCTTCCCTGCTGGAAGAAGCGGAGGTGAGACAATCCTTCGAGGATTTTCTTCAGAGCCAGGTACCGCTTTTGAATCTCTGTAGTAGTAAGTCAGAGTGGTGGGAGATCATCAAAAAGCGGGTGGCGGGGTTCTTCCGCCAGCTCTTGAGCCTCAGGAGTCTGAACAGGCATCGCTTGTATCAAGCCATGAGGAGGAAACTCGAGCAGCTCGTCTCGACTGGAGGTGACCGTGAGGAAATCTCCAGAGTGAAATCTTTGCTCAAGAAGTGTCAGTATGATAGGCACACATCTTTGGTTTTTGTGAGGGATTTCGGGAGGTACCGCTCCCCCGACCCTTACAGAAACTGTAAGATGTCAGTGAATTGTAATATGGTAACAGGACTGATCGACAGTACGGGGTCCCTGAACAGATCCAAATCTATGATCCTGGAGGTGGTCAGGTCCTTTTACTCACACCTCTTGGGTAAGAGGAATCTGGATCGGGATGGGATGTCGGCTTTCCTGTCTGAAACCATCCCTGAGCCAGGGGATGATCCCTCTGTTGGTGTTTTGGCAGAACCAATCAGTAAAGAGGAAGTGAGACTGGCCATTGATGGGCTTCAGCCCAAGAAATCGCCAGGTCCGGATGGCTTAACATCCAAGTTCTATAAGACTTTTAGGGATTCCTTGGTCCCCCTCTTGACTGGGGTGTTTAATGAGTGTCTTTCCTCGGGCGCTTTTCCCTGTTCAATGAGGAGGTCAGCCCCGATTATTCTGTCGAAGGGTAAAGACTCAACCCGTATTGAGAATTGGCGTCCCATAGCGCTTCTCGATACGGACCGGAAGGTTCTGGTGAAGGTGCTGTTTAATCGGCTGGTCAAGTTTGCACCCCGGCTCCTTTCGGGGGCCCAGCACTGCACTGTTCCAGGCCGCAGCACTTTTAGTGCTGTGCTCGGTGTCTGAGAGGCAGTGGAACAGGGTAGGGCAGGTCGCTGGAAGGGGTATCTGCTGTCTTTAGATCAAGCGAAGGCCTTTGACCGGGTCAATCATGAGTACCTCTGGTCTGTCCTTTTGAGATACGGTCTGCCTGGGAGGTTTGTAAATTGGTTAGAGATCTTATACCAAGGGACTGAGACTTTCCCGCTGGTGAACGGTTGGTCAGGTCGCCCTTTTGAGGTGGGTTCTGGGGTCTGTCAGGGCTGTCCTCCGAGCCCACTTTTATACGCGTTCGCGATCGATTCCTTCTTGAGGAGGGTAGATCGTGGACCGTTGGTGGGAGTCGGGATGGACCAGGCGGGCTCTGGGCCCCCTCTGAGGGTGGTGTTGTATGCTGACGATGTTTCCCTTTTCGTATCCTCGAGAGGGGAGGCGGTCTGGGTCATGTCCGAAGTTGTGCGTTACTCGGAGGCATCCGGGTCCATGATCAACCGGGAAAAGAGTGAAAGTCTCTGGCTGGGAGGGGGAGATCCTAGTTTTGATCTCCCGGGCACCCTTCCAGAACCCCAGGCCTCCGTCAAAATTTTAGGCATCGAATTTGGCCCCGGGGACTACCCCCAGCAAAATTGGGAGGGCAGACTCAAGATTGCCGCCCAAAAGGTGGACCAATGGAAGGGTTGGTCTTTAAACCTGAGGGAAAGGGTTAGCTTGGCTAAAGGCTTTTTGCTTCCTTGTTAAATTACCTGGGCAGTGTGTGCATCTTGCCAGAATCTCTCTGGACACGGGTTTGCAGCCTATTCTTCCAGCTGTTATGGGGGAATAGGCTCAACCTAATCAAGAGGGAGGTCACGTACCGTATGAGGAGACTAGGTGGGTTGGGTATGGTCAACCCAGTAGTGTTCTTAATGAACACCTTTGGGTATGGTCAACCCAGTAGTGTTCTTAGTGAACACCTTTCTTAAAGCCAATATTTCCATCCTCTGGCTAGAGAGGGCTCCTCTGTGGGTATTCTCCTGCAGGGGTTGGTATCGGCCTTTCTTCCAGGAATGGGAGACAGGGGGGCAAGTCAAGGATCTCCGTACACCTCACGGACATCTCCCGGCTTACGCTACCCCTGTTCTGAAGGTAATCCGCTGGTGGGGTCTGGGAATGTGGGAAATCAGGACCATGTCGAGGCAATGGTTCTGTTGACCCATTTCCAGAAGCCCCTGGTCCTCAGGGATTGCCCAGGCCGGGATCTGGAGGTGGGGATCGGGCTTTTAAATTCAAAGCGAATCCCCACGAAGTTTTGGGACTTGTCCTGGCGCTGCTTTCACGGGAGACTATGTAAGGGACAACCTGAAGTACAGGAACTCCGATGATCGGGGATGTCCCCGTGAGGAGTGTGGCGACGTGCTGGAAAGCATGGAGCACTTCCTTCTTTGGTGTCCCTTTAATTCAGAGGTTTACAACAGGGTGGGTGCTTCCATACATTGGCCGCGGCTGGTGTCCCTTTCCTATGCTGTGTGGGTCTATGGGGCATACAGATTCCTGGGTGGCCGAGAGCGGAGCACTTTATTCCTAGCTTAGTGGTCAGGTTTTACATGTGGAATGCACGGTGTTTAGTTTCGACGCAACAGGAAGCCCTCCCCCGGGATGAGGTGGTTAGTAACATCTTGGGTGACCTGGGGAAGGTGCGCTCTTTGGAGTTCGAGAAGCTGGGTGTGAGGAGGGCCTCTTGGCTTTGGAGGGGCTTCTACTTTTAAAAACACACTCAAGGGAGAGCAGGTCTGTGTATGAATGGTGGTAGGGATAGCATAAGGTGGTGTGGGTGTTGAGGGAGAGAATTTGAGGCAGATTTGGTCAGGGAGGGTCAGTGTGAGGGACAGATAGAGAGTTAGTTAAGTTAAGTTAGGTAGAGTAGGGATAGACAGGGATAGATAGGGACAGCTTGTTAGGGATAAAAGTAGGGACAGTTTTAGTTGATAAGGGACAGGGTGAATGTGTTGTTGGTAAGGGACAGGGCCTCTTAGGGCTCCAGTCTCCTGGTGGTGGGCTATTGCATGGCACAATATAGCTTTTTGTTTTGGGAAAAATAAGAATGGATATTGAGGCTTGCAGGCACCGAACTTGGGCCTTGCGGGATAAGAAATAGATTAAAGAAAGGTTATACTGATGAGTTAAAGTTGATAAGTTGAGTTATTGTATATATTGTATATACTATGCATTATATGTTAATGTTGATGAGCTAAAGTTGATAAGTGAGTTATTGTAAATTGTATATATTATGTATTTAAGTGTTAATGTTGGTTGTTTGTGTTTTGTGGACATATACTTGAATGTGGGGGGTATAGTTGAGGTTGGGTGGGGGTTGTTTGGGGTGTTGGGGTTTGGGGAAATTTTGAAGGGCATTGGGCAGAGAAAAGAACTCACCATGGACCCAAGGAAAGGATTGATGAAGGGCATAAACTTTATATGGACCCGTGTTTGATGTGAGGAGGCCATGAACTTATGGACCTGAGGTGTGGTGGGGGTAATAAAGGATAAAAAGGAAAAAAAAAAAAAAAGAATATATATATATATATATATATATATATATATATATAAAATAATGTGTGTGATATGTAGTTTAGGTAGGGTTAAGTAATAAAGTTGTAAAAAGTGTTGGGGAAATATTAGGTGGCCAGAGAGGCCTTTTGTTTTGTGTTTGAGACAGTGGGCCAAACCCTATGTTTAGAGTTTCTTGTAAATTATGTAAATAGGTGTGAATGGGGTGTGTGAATGTGTATGCATGAATATGATTTTTGCTTGCCCTTTTTTTTCTTCCCCCTTTTTTCGTTTAAAGAAGTTTCCTGCTGGGGTCCCTGAAGAAGAGCTGGAAAGTTCTGGATGGACCTAATAAAGTGAGGATTTTGGGCGATGGCAGATGGAAAGTTGACTGTAATGGCTCCTTGGTTTTTTAAAAAGAAAAGTTTCTTTGGTGTAATTTTACTTATGGTTTAATGTGGTCATGGAAGTAGGTTTTGATTTTGATTTTAATATGTGATATTAATATGTGATATGTTATATGGTTTTTGTATATTTCTAATCAAATAGAGTTCCAGCTCCAGTAGCGTCCAGTAAAGCTGCTGCAGTTAAAAAGCTTTTATAAGGATCGAGCTTGGCGGTCCACCGGAAGGCGTCCTACCGCCAGTCCCAGCCCCAGTGCCTTGGGGTGCCTCCCGATGTTCTTCACTGAGTGTCCCGGGGGCCAGAAGTATTTCCTTTGAAAAAATTAAGTGTCCAAACTACAGGTGGTGTAGCTTGCTTAACAGCTGGGTTAATCCGCTGACTAGCAGACACTGCTACTAGGCCCAAAGTATTGCTTGGGCTAGATGCAGTTAAAAATTTGTAATTAGATACTCTCGTTGGATGCTGAGAAAGCATGCCATAGAGTCTCCTGGCACACCATATATTATTCTCTTAAAAAGCTTGGGGTAGGGGACCCTTTTATAGCCAAAATCATGGCCCTGTATCGCAATCCGTCAGCTAGGCTGAAGATAAATGGAACATTATCATCACCTTTCATAATCACCAATGGGACAAGGCAGGGATGTCCTCCTCTGTCCCCTCTCTTATACATCCTAGTGATGGAGCACCTGCTCTCATTAATTCACGATAACCCCAATATTAGGGGGATTGAGGTGGGAGGCACCGAGTACAAGTGCTCTGCATTTGCTGATGAATGATGTCCTAGTATATATCACTCAACCACATATATCCATCACTGCTGTTATGGCTGAAATAGATCACTTTCTTACATAGTCAAATTTTAAAATCGATGCAGCGAAGTCTGAGGCCCTCGATGTTTCCCTCCCCAAATCCATACAGGATTCCATCCAGTCCAACTTTCCCTTTGCCTGGCCCTCACAGGGTATCAAATACTTAGGAATTTGTGTTCATAGAGACCTCTCCCGTCTATTTTTTCTTAATTTTGGGCCCTTTATTGATCAACTCCATAGAGATCTTACTTCTTGGACGGTGAAGGATTTTTCCAGGTTTGGCAGAATAAATATACTAAAAAAGAACGTCCTACCTAAACTCTTATACAGGTCCTTCTCAAAAAATTAGCATATAGTGCAAAATTTCATTATTTTCCATAATGTAATGATTACAATTAAACTTTCATATATTTTAGAATCATTACACACCAACTGAAATTTGTCAGGTCTTTTATTGTTTTAATACTGATGATTTTGGCATACAACTCCTGATAACCCAAAAAACCTGTCTCAAAAAATTAGCATATCAAGAAAAGGTTCTCTAAACGACCTATTACCCTAATCTTCTGAATCAACTAATTAACTCTAAACACATGCAAAAGATTCCTGAGGCTTTTAAAAACTCCCTGCCTGGTTCATTACTCAAAACCCCCATCATGGGTAAGACTAGCGACGTTACTGATGTCAAGAAGGCCATCATTGACACCCTCAAGCAAGAGGGTAAGACCCAGAAAGAAATTTCTCAACAAATAGGCTGTTCCCAGAGTGCTGTATCAAGGCACCTCAATGGAAGTCTGTTGGAAGGAAACAATGTGGCAGAAAACGCTGTACAACGAGAAGAGGTGACCGGACCCTGAGGAAGATTGTGGAGAAGGACCGATTCCAGACCTTGGGGGACCTGAGGAAGCAGTGGACTGAGTCTGGTGTAGAAACATCCAGAGCCACCGTGCACAGGCGTGTGCAGGAAATGGGCTACAGGTGCCGCATTCCCCAGGTAAAGCCACTTTTGAACCATAAACAGCGGCAGAAGCGCCTGACCTGGGCTACAGAGAAGCAGCACTGGACTGTTGCTAAGTGGTCCCAAGTACTTTTTTCTGATGAAAGCAAATTTTGCATGTCATTCGGAAATCAAGGTGCCAGAGTCTGGAGGAAGACTGGGGAGAAGGAAATGCCAAAATGCCTGAAGTCCAGTGTCAAGTACCCACAGTCAGTGATGGTGTGGGGTGCCATGTCAGCTGCTGGTGTTGGTCCACTGTGTTTCATCAAGGGCAGGGTCAATGCAGCTAGCTATCAGGAGATTTTGGAGCACTTCATGCTTCCATCGGCTGAAATGCTTTATGGAGATGAAGATTTCATTTTTCAGCACGACCTGGCACCTGCTCACAGTGCCAAAACCACTGGTAAATGGTTTACTGACCATGGTATTACTGTGCTCAATTGGCCTGCCAACTCTCCTGACCTGAACCCCATAGAGAATCTGTGGGATATTGTGAAGAGAAAGTTGAGAGACGCAAGACCCAACACTCTGGATGAGCTTAAGGCCGCTATCGAAGCATCCTGGGCCTCCATAACACCTCAGCAGTGTCACAGGCTGATTGCCTCCATGCTACGCCGCATTGAAGCAGTCATTTCTGCAAAAGGATTCCCGACCAAGTATTGAGTGCATAACTGAACTTTATTATTTGATGGTTTTTTTGTTTGTTTTTAAAAAACACTTTTATTTTATTGGACGGTTGAAATATGTTAATTTTTTGAGACAGGTTTTTTGGGTTATCAGGAGTTGTATGCCAAAATCATCAGTATTAAAACAATAAAAGACCTGACAAATTTCAGTTGGTGTGTAATGATTCTAAAATATATGAAAGTTTAATTGTAATCATTACATTATGGAAAATAATGAAATTTTGCACTATATGCTAATTTTTTGAGAAGGACCTGTACCTCTTCCAAACCATTCCCGTGGTAATTCTCTCAAATTTTTGGAAAAGACTACACATTAGCCTTTGCAGATTTATCTGGGCAAGTGGGCATCCACGCATTCGGGGGGACGTTCTGAGCAGAGACAAACAAAAGGGGGGCCTTAGCCTTCCGGATTGTAGAAGGTATTACATGGCAGCAGTACACGCTAGAATCCTGGACTTCTTCCATCATTCGGAGGGGAAATTGTGGGTCAAAATAGCTCAATCCATTTGTCCTAAAGCTCTTACCACTCTCCCATGGTGCGCCCATTTAATTGTCCCCTCTCTTGGCCTCATGTCATATAGTACTTATGCCACTGCTTTGGCTTTGAGATCCCCAAAAAAAGCTTATCCTCAATCGACCCCCAGGGCCCCTTGCTCCCGATTTCAGATAATCCAGATTTCCCACCAGGACTATCTGCAAATAGATTTCTAGGTTCAAATAAATCCCATCCGATATTATTTTCTCATGTCATCTCCAGTACTTCGCTGCTCCCCCTCAATGACTTGTTACAGGGAAGAGCCACTTCCCCGAAGGCAAATCTTGAATATAGCCAGTTACAACACTTCTCTATGAAGATGTGTGCGCTTCTTCACAGTTGAATAGATCTCACAAACTTTGAAAAATTGAGCCTATCATTGTCACCCCCTACACACTCCATCTCCCTAATGTATAATCTCCTCATTGCCCAGGTAACTGACAATAGGCCAGGATTATGCGGTGCATGGGAAAGTGAACTGGGGATGTCCTTATCTGACTCACAATGGGATAAATGTTTCTTCCTAACACATAAAACCTCAATAGGGTCCAAAGTTCAGGAAACCTCCTTCAAAATTATATCTAGATGGTACCGGGTACCAGCAGTCCTTCATAGATGGTATCCAGTGGTCTCAGATAGATGTTGGAGATGTGGGGAGGGGGAAGGGACAATGTCACACATATGGTGGGCATGCCCTATAATAAATGCATTTTGGGCAAAGGTGGTTCCCATGATTGAGAAAATAACTGGTTTGACTATCCCTAATACGCCAGAAGCCTTCCTTTTATCAATGTTACCAATAAGTAAACGTAGTTATAAAAGGTCATCAATAGGCTACCTAATACAGGTGGCTAAGAATGTCATTCCACGACGCTGGAAAAGCTGAGACACAGCCACTGTGGAGGAATGGTTTGCACAGATCTCCCTCCTTAATAGGATGGAGCATCTGATTGCCATCTCACCGGCTGATGTTGATAGATACTGTGTGATTTGGAGGAATTGGATTGATTTGCAAAACTCTGACGCCTACCATCTAGCCCCCAACTAAAGATATCCGTGATGTCAATACAACAATGATCATAATCGCACTCTATTGATTGGTGGTCTGCCGTGGTCCGCTCCCTCTCTCTCTATCTTTATATTGAAAAATACATGCTTGATCTGGATATTGATGGAAAACCCTCCCTGTACCCCCCAATGTACCGTCGTTATGCATACATTTATAGTTATACTACCCCTTTTACTATGTTTATTGTATTTTCTTGTACTTTTTCACCACAAAAATAAAAAATAAATTGAATTTGAAAAAAAAAAAAAATTGTAATTAGATCTACAGCCGGTGGCTACTCCGCTGACTAGCAGACACTGAAGCTTTGGAGCAGACCTCTGATTCCCAGGCTATAGTATGAGTAAACAGCTCTTCACACTCAACCATCTGTGTTACCCCAAGCCATAGTGTATGTAGTTTCTTACGGTTAAAAGGGGGGAAAGACCCAACCCATCTGTAACTGACGATGCCAACGTCACGTAAAACACAGCAAGGGGACTCCAAAAAGAGTCTCCATTTTTCCAAAAATTTGGGGCACAGACATCACTTAAGTAGCATCAATTGCCCCAGAGTTGCTTAAAACGGTTGGTAAGGTGATTTTAACAAATCCTCAAGCTTTTACTCTCCCCAAGATGACACAGGGGTAGAAAAGTTCTTGCGGATCCATGATTTGTTCATCTTTATGAACGCGAGTCTGTCTACATTGTCAGTGGACAGCCGCGTGCGCTTATCTGTCAGCACACTACAAGCAGCGCTGAATGCACGTTCAGAGAGAACGCTGGCTGCGAGGCATGACAAGATCTCCAAAGCGTGAGTGGCGAGCTCTGGCCATTTATCCAGATTGGAAGCCCAAAAAGAGCAAGGGTCCAGTGACACAGTCATGGCTTCGATGTTCAGTTGGAGATACTCCTGTACCATCGTCTCTAGGCGTTGACTATGTGTCTGACTTCTTGTCTCCTGTGGCCTTGCAAAGGATAGGCTAAAAAAGTGGTGAAAGGATTCCGCAAAATTGCTGTTAACACCAGCAGATACTGTGTTTCTGTTACGGTTTGAGTGCTGAAGACTCAACAGTCTCACGGTTGGCAAGTTAGAACTGTGAGATTCACTACGTGCACCACTGGTGTTTTGTGGAAAAGCACATGTAAGATTATGCAACAGTCTCTGCTGATACTCCTGCATGCGTGAATCCCTTTCTATGGCAGCAATTATTTCGGCAAATTTACTTTTCTACCGGGGATCTAACAGTGTGGCTACCCAGTAGTCAGGATTATTTTGAATTCTGACAATTCGAGGGTCATGTTGCAGGTAGGGCAGCAAGAAGGCACTCATGTGTCTTGCTCATCCAGGAGCACCAAGTCCCTGTTGTGTTGGTGGCAAGGTAAGAATCATGCTTCCTTCCTCTGCCCTCTCCCCCCCAACCTCGCACAACAGAAATGTGATCAAGGTCTCCCTCATCTGATGAGTCTTCCATGCCCATCGCCAGTTCGTCCTCCACTTCTTCCTGGGCTCCTGCACCTTCCTAACTAGTTTGGCTGCTACCATGTGCCCTGGTTAATCCCTCTCACCCACCCTCCCATGCCTGCCGCCTTGGTGCTCCCGACCGTCTGGACCTTGCAGATGTTAGCCCTTACAACCTTACGCATACAACTCCTCCTCCTCTACTTCCTCCACCTCCTCATGTCCCACCACCTGACTCCGAATTATGTTTAACATGTGCTCCAGCATGTAAATCACCGGAATAATCATGCTGATAATGGCATCGTCAGCACTAAACATCTTCGTGACCATTTCAAAACTGTGCAGAAGGGTGCATAGGTCCCTGATCTGAGACCACTCCTCCAGTGTGATTTGCCCCACCTGTGAATCTCGTTGGCCCAGGCTATAAGTCAGAACGTATTGCACCAGGGCTTGTCGGTGCTGCCACAGTCGCTGCAACATGTAAAACAATTTTATTAGATACACAGGTGGTGGAGCTTGGTATAGATGGCCTAATAGAATGAGTACCAAACACAGCTACAGGCCCAAAATTATTTTCCAGGCAAGTTGCAGCTAAAAATTCTTAGTTATTTGAACGCTGGTGGAGCTTTGTATAGATGGCCTAGTAGAATGAGTACCACACACTGCTACTATGCCCCAAATTATTTTACAGGCAAGATGCAGCTAAAAATTCGTGGGTTATTTGAACGCTGGTGGAGCTTTGTATAGATTGCCTAATAGAATGAGTACCACACACTGCTACTATGCCCCAATGTAAGGTTCTATGTATATATTCCTGAAACTCAGTTTGTTCGTCAGCCATTTTACTTTCTGTCTTGCTGCAGCTATCTTGCCCTCAGTCAAAATGGAGTTTCCAGCTTGCATGTTCCCGCCCTGATTCTCTCCTTTGCTTCTTAAGCAGCCACAGCTGAGCAATCAGTGCTTCAGAATCTAGCCTGCAGTGAACCTGTGACTTGACTCCTGTAAGCCTTGGACCTTGTACTCCAGCTATTCCTACTGAGGAACTCTGAAGCACTTGTGGACTCTGAACCCTGCTCTTTGAAAGACCCACGTTTGCATGGACTTACGGTAACAGAGAAGAAGATCCTGAATCTGTATTGGAGAGTGATTGCTGAGCTTGGATTACTCTGGCCTGCTGTGTCTCCTGTTTCTGTGTCTGCAAACTGTGTGACTATTTCTGCCAACTTGTATGAAGTAATACAGGACTTTTCTATATCAAACCTGTGACTCCTGTGTTTTCATCGCACCCAAGCACAAGACGCTATATGAACTGTACTACATACATTACAAGATTCTGAAGACAAAACGTTAGTGTCTGCTGGGTCTGGAAGGCTGTGTCTGCTGTACTGTGGATATCAGACGTCCGGTTGTACTTTCTGTGATGACAGTGGTTGTGACTTCTCACAACCATTCCAGGTGAGCAATTCCCTTAAGTTTTTTCTTTTTGCAGTGTTACCACAGGTAAACACTATTGTTTTTTTTTTTTTCTTTCCTTTCTTTTCTCTTTTTTGTCTGCTGTAACTCTGGATATCAGATGTCTGGTTGAAACTTTCTGTGATGATAGTGGTTGTGACTCCTCACAACCATTCCAGGTGAGCAGTTCCCTTAATTTTTTTTTTCTCTCTGCAGTGTTGCCACAGGTGAACACTATTGTTTTTTTTTTTCTCTCCTCTTCTTCCAGTAATCCTGTCTTAAAAGATCTGGAAAATGGAGGCCCGCATAAAGGAACTTTGCGGAGTGACTGATAATATCCTTGCAGATTTGCAGAATATAAAGACCCGTTTTACAAATCTACAGGACCTCAATAATCACAATTTGCAAGTGGTTGGACAGACTACCCAGGATTTGCGAGCCAGGATTGAGGTTCTAGAGGGGCGAGTCCAGGCTCCTGCCGTAGCCCGAGTGCTGGGATTCCCAAGTTGCCCCCTTTTCGTTTTGGCGGTGAACGTGAGAAATTCAGGGGATTTATTAATCAATGCAATCTTTTTTTTTCTGCACATGCTTCACAATTTCCCACTGAACGATCTAAGGTGCTTACTATAATTATGTTGCTTACCAACAAGGCTTTAATGTGGGCAAACCCTCTGATTGAGACTGAGGATGATTGTTTGAATCACCTTGATGATTTTATTTCAGCCATGGGGCAGGTGTTTGATGACCCCAATCGAGGTGCAACAGCTGAAGCAGCCATGTTAGCTTTGCGCCAAGGTAAGCACTCGGTAGCTGAATATGCCTTGGATTTCAGGAGATGGGCCCTTGATACCACCTGGGACAGTTCCGCTAAAAAATCTATTTTTCGAAAGGGGTTATCTCCACTGATTAAGGATGAACTTGCTCGTGCCGACCCTCCCACTGCGTTAGGTGACTTTATTAACTACTGCATCCGTATTGATACTCGTCTGACTGAACGCAGGCAAGAGAGATGGTTCGAAAGCAATCGTACTAACCTTTTCCTACCTTCCTCTCCAGCTAAGCAACCTTTGAGTAGGATTACACGGGAACCTGAACCTGAACCCATGCAGGTAGACTCTTTACAACGACGGGTTAGTGATGCACGCAAGGAACATCGTTTTAAGGAGAATCTATGTTTCTATTGTGGTAAGTCAGGGCACTTCATTATAAACTGCCCCAGCCGTTCTCGTAAGACTACTGCAGCACTCATTCATTGTGAGTGTTGCGAGAGGGATCTGTCAGGTCCGAGCCTCAGGCTCCAGAGAGATCTGCAGCAACAGATCTTGATTTCTCGGACTTAAACTCCGTTACCTCTGAGGACGTTGACTGTGTAAACGCTGCCATTTTTCAAGTTTCCTCAGCGGTGTCCCAGCTGAGTTGTAAGAAAAACAATTCTCATTGCTTTCTTTCCATCAAACTCTGGGTTGACTCAGCTTGGGTGTCTAGCTCTGCTATGATCGACTCAGGGGCAAGTGGAAATTTTATGGATGTCTCCTTTGCTCTGAAACAGGGAATACGTTCAGTGAAGAAGGCTACTCCAGTACAGATGGAAACTGTGGATGGCTCCCTGCTGACCTCTGGACCAGTGGATCAGGAAACAGAGCCTTTGAGGGTTCTTATGGGTAAAGATCATCAAGAGAAACTGTCCTTTATGCTTATCTCTTCTCCCCACTTTCCCATTATTCTAGGGCTACCATGGCTGCAGGTTCAGAATCCTACCATTAACTGGGAGACCAAGGAATTACACTTTCCAGAGAAACAGATGAGTCCAAAAGTTTCAGCTTGCTCTGTTCCTAAAGGAATCATGTCAGTCCCTGAACTACCAGCTGTATACCAGGACTATGTGGATTTATGTGACAAGAAGAACGCTGACCAGCTTCCTCCTCACCGTCCATATGATTGTCCAATTGAATTATTGCCTGGAGCAGAGATACCTTTTGGTAAGATCTACCAGCTGGCGGGGCCCGAGCTAAAGGCTTTAAAGGATTACATAGATGAAAATCTAGCCAAGGGCTTCATACGCCCCTCTTCATCTCCTGCAGGTGCACCCATCTTCTTTGTAAAGAAGAAAGATGGATCTCTGAGACCATGCGTAGACTATAGGGAACTCAATAAGGTTACTATTAGAAACCGTTATCCATTGCCTTTAATCCCTGAGTTATTGGAGAGAGTGCGACATGCCAAAATTTTTTCTAAACTAGATCTTCGTGGGGCCTATAACTTAGTCCGTATTAGACCTGGGGATGAATGGAAGACTGCATTCAGGTCACGCTATGGACACTTTGAATATCTAGTTATGCCTTTTGGTCTGAGTACCGCCCCAGCCACTTTCCAACACTTGGTGAATGACATCTTCAGGGATCTCCTAGATACATTCGTGGTAATTTATTTGGATGATATTCTAATTTTTTCTAACTCCACAGAGGAACATCATGGACATGTGAGAATGGTCTTGGAACGTCTAAGACAAAATCATCTTTACATCAAACTTGAAAAGTGTGAATTCCATAGGACCGAAATTCAATTTCTGGGGTATGTACGGTCTACACAAGGAATTAGTATGGATGGAAGCAAAACCCAAGCCATCAAGGATTGGCCAAGTCCTAGAAATGTGAAGGAGGTACAGCGCTTCATCGGGTTTGCCAACTTCTATAGACGTTTCATTAGAAATTTCTCTGAGGTAGTGTCACCTATCACTCAACTTACCCGGAAAGAGTCTAGGTTTTCCTGGACTCCCCAAGCCCAGGAAGCATTTTCCCGTCTAAAAGATAAATTTACCACTGCACCTATCCTAGTATATCCCAACCCCGAGCTTGCCTTCATAATAGAGGTGGATGCTTCAGACTGTGCCGTTGGAGCTATACTCTCTCAGAGAACAGGTGAGAAGAATGTCTTGCATCCCTGTGCCTTCTTTTCCCAGCAGTTGTCTTCGGCTGAGAGGAACTACGATGTGGGCAATAGAGAGTTGTTGGCCATTATTGCCGCCTTCAAAGAATGGAGACACCTTCTTCAGGGAGCTGCACAGCAAATAGTCGTCCTGACAGACCATCGTAACCTTGAGTTTATCAGGTCGGCTAAGTGCCTGACTCCTCGCCAGGCTCGCTGGAATCTTTTCTTAAACCAATTTAATTTTATCATCTCTTATAGACCAGGATCGCGCAATGGAAAGGCTGATGCACTCTCTAGGATTTACTCAGCAGAGACACGTCCAATTACTCCTCCTAAGACTATTCTTCCTGACTCTAGATTCCTAGGAGTAATTCATAATCAAGACCTACTTAAGGACATCAAGGAAGCATACCATGCGGATTCCTTTTTGGCACAACCCCCAAGGGACGTAAGTCTTGTCTTTAAGAATGGTGTGTGGATTCAGGGACAACGTCTGTATATTCCTGAAACAGTCAGATTAAGAGTATTGCAACTCATTCACGATTCCAAGATAGCTGGGCATAGAGGAATTCTAAAGACACAGGAATTTCTTTCTCGTTTCTTTTGGTGGCCTACTTGCAGGAAGGATGTTTTGAATTATGTCACTTCATGTGAGGTCTGTGCAAGATGCAAAACACCTCGCTCCTCACCAACTGGTCTGTTACAGCCTCTTCCCACCCCGTCCCGCCCGTGGGGATCCATTTCTATGGACTTCATTGTGGAGTTACCAACCTCTCAGGGGAAGAACACCATTCTAGTGGTGGTTGACCGTCTAACAAAGGCAGCTCATTTTATCCCTTGTGTCGGCTTACCCACTGCAAAACAGACATCAGATTTGATGATTAAAGATGTGTTTCGCTTACATGGAGTACCGGATGAGGTTATTTCGGATCGAGGGGTGCAATTCACTTCTAGGTTTTGGCAAAATTTCTGTGCAGCATTGGACATTAAAGTAAACCTTTCTTCTGCTTTTCATCCCCAGACTAATGGACAGACCGAACAAACCAATCAAACCCTGGAGCAGTATCTCCGCTGCTTTATCTGCCACCTACAGAATGATTGGGTGGATCTACTTCCATTAGCTGAGTTCTCGTATAACAACTCTCAGAGTGCCTCCACTAAACAGTCTCCTTTTTACTCTAATCTAGGTTATCATCCTAACATTCTACCACGATTTCCCATAGAAACGCCTTTACCAGCAGTGGCTGAAAGAATTACGTCTTTACAGAAGAATATGGATCTTCTAAAGGAAAATCTGGAATCGGCTCAAGAAAGGTACAAGAAAGCAGCAGATAAATTTCGTAAACCTGCACCAGCTTTCAAGGTAGGAGACTTGGTCTGGCTGTCAACCAGAAATCTTAAGTTAAGGATTCCATCGTCTAAGTTGGGACATAAGTACATTGGACCCTATAAAATCAGTAAAATTATAAGTGCCGTTGCTTGTCGTCTTCAACTGCCCAGAACTATGAGAATCCACCCTGTCTTTCATGTATCCCTACTAAAGGCTGCGACACCCAATACGTTTCCTGGACGTTCCTCTCCTTGCCCTGACCCAGTGCTAGTCGATGGTCAGGAAGAATTTGTGGTGGAAAGGATTTTAGATTCCAGGTTGTATAGAAATCAGTTACAATATCTGATTAAATGGCAGGGCTACCCAGTGGAGGACAACTCATGGGAACCGGTCAATAACGTTAATGCTCCTCGCTTGCTCCGTCAGTTTCATCAGAGGTACCCACACAAGCCTGGTCTGAGGTCATCCGGAGGTTGTCCTTAAGGGGGGAGTAATGTAAGGTTCTATGTATATATTCCTGAAACTCAGTTTGTTCGTCAGCCATTTTACTTTCTGTCTTGCTGCAGCTATCTTGCCCTCAGTCAAAATGGAGTTTCCAGCTTGCATGTTCCCGCCCTGATTCTCTCCTTTGCTTCTTAAGCAGCCACAGCTGAGCAATCAGTGCTTCAGAATCTAGCCTGCAGTGAACCTGTGACTTGACTCCTGTAAGCCTTGGACCTTGTACTCCAGCTATTCCTACTGAGGAACTCTGAAGCACTTGTGGACTCTGAACCCTGCTCTTTGAAAGACCCACGTTTGCATGGACTTACGGTAACAGAGAAGAAGATCCTGAATCTGTATTGGAGAGTGATTGCTGAGCTTGGATTACTCTGGCCTGCTGTGTCTCCTGTTTCTGTGTCTGCAAACTGTGTGACTATTTCTGCCAACTTGTATGAAGTAATACAGGACTTTTCTATATCAAACCTGTGACTCCTGTGTTTTCATCGCACCCAAGCACAAGACGCTATATGAACTGTACTACATACATTACACCCAAATTATTTTACAGGCAAGATGCAGCTAAAAATTCGTAGCTATTTGAACGCTGGTGGAGCTTTGTATAGATGGCCTAATAGAATGAGTACCACACACTGCTGTTGTGAACACGTTGGAGGCGACTTCGGAGCTGGGGCTCCCTTCGGTGGTTGCTGAGGGTAATGAACCAATTGCTGAATGGCTTTCAGCTGGGTCCGAATGGTCTGATATAAGTGACCTGAACTCCCATCAGCCTTGCCAGTAACCAATTGTTCTTCCAGGTCTTGGTTGGAGCTCAGCTTGCATTCCTGCTTTCATTCAGATAAGTGACTTGCTGTTTTTTTTCCTCTGGTCGGATTTTCCTTGCTGGTTTGCTGCCCTGCAGTGGACTTCAGCCTGGTCCCCTTTTGGGGCCTGGCGCTGCATTTGTGCTCAGTTTGTGTTTGCAATTTTGCTCTGTTCCTGTGTCACTTTTTATTTGCGGAATTGCTGTGTATTACACCAGAGATCTGATTTAGGTGGTTGAGATTGTGTGATCTCAGGTTTTATTGTTAATCAGAAGTGTTGGTATTTTTGTCAGGTTTTTTGGGTTGCAGTCAGAATTCTTTCCTATACTTTTCTATCTGGACAGTATTGGGCCCCAGCGTTTGCTCATTCTATTTTCTGTCTGTGTTCGTATTTTCTTCTTGTCTAACCGCCATTACATGTTTGGGGGCTTCCTATTTCTTTGGGGGTTCTGCTACTGGGCAGTTAGCTTTCATTTTTCTTCCTTTAGGTGTAGCTATCTCTCCGGCTGTGACGAGGCGTCTAGGATCACCGTAGGTACGCTCCATGGCTACTTCTAGTGTTGCGGTTAGTTTAGGGTTCTGCAACCCAGTAGTATCCAGCCTCTCTGGTGTATTGCTACTTTGGCTATTTTTGCTATTTCTCCTCAGCTACCGAAACATAACACACTGCTACTATGCCCCAAATTATTTTACAGGCAAGATGCAGCTAAAAATTCGTATTAATTTGAACGCTGGTGGAGCTTAGTATAGAACTGATATAACCTAGCCCTCAAAAGTGCTGCAATTACAAATAGACACTGCTCCTAAGTTGACCTATCTGTCTATTTAAGAGAACAGACCTGCCTGCTAAAAGTGCTAGGAACTGCTGTAACCTAGCCCTCAAAAGGGCTGCAATTACAAACTAGTCCCTACTCCCTAAACCTTCCTGTCTATTTCACAGAAAATTTGCTTGCAATTCGCAGTTGCATATCACAATATAGCGCTAACAGCAGCAGCAGTGCAGTCTAACACTCTGCTGCAGCAGTGAGAAAATGGTGGCGACGGGTAAAATGGCTTGGTCTTATAGGGCAAGGACATGTGACATACACAGCCAATGACACATGCCCTTGCTTGTGTGAAAAAAAAGCACTTCGCTCCGTGTGTGCGCTGCTGATAGGCTGACAGACTGCACCTCCCACTGGAAATACGGGAAAGAAAGAAAAAATGGAGATCTTCATTATTTCTGCAGAGATCCATCCCATGCCCCACCCCCCGCCCTGATGTACCCTCAAACTGTGTATTAACAGTGATTATCAGCATTACTGTGAAAAAATCCAGTTACGATTTTGGTGCACGAACAGTTATTGAACATAACCTTGAACAGCCGAATTTTTTCCAAATCGTTCAGGTTCGTCGAACGGCTCGAAACACGCCCAAAACAGCTCGAATTTGAGATTGGCGAACAGTTCGATTTGAACACCGCTCATCTCTACAATTGTTTGTATGGGGGCTCGTTGCTCTGGTGGTTTAGTCAACTCACATAGGTGGCACATATGGCACACTTCTTCTATTACGGTTTGTAACCGGGGATGGTAGGCTATTCCTTGTATCCACTGGAAAGTCTTTTGCACCCTGAAATGAGCCCCTTTCTCCTGAGCCTCCCGAGCAATGTCAGTCAGAAGGGCTCCCAGCACCACCACCTGCCAGGATGCGGTGAGCTCGGCGCTTTGGGTTGACTTACAATACAATAGTCCCTTTTTGATCACCAGTCTTTCCCATTGGCGGAGCAATAGTACAGTATCCTTAGAAAGCGTTTTTCTTTGAGTGTCAAAGGGGAGTTGTCCTTGGGTGACCCACCGGCAGAGGGCGCTGATTTCGCTATGTTCTTGTTGCTGGCATATTCATTCATCCCGGGATTGCTCGAGAATGCACTCTGCACGTTTTGCACAGGATTGCTCTCGTGCGACTGCTATGGTCTCGGCAGGTTTTAAGAAATACGGTGCTTCTTCTCCTTCTAGCTCTTCATCCCAGCTCTGTCCTGGGGCAGTGTGCCGGAACCGGGACAAGGCGTCGGCATGGACGTTCTCTGCCCCTCTCTTGTAGTCGATTTTGTATTTGAACTTGGCCATCCTGGCTACCCACTGCTGCTCTAGGGCCCCCAGTTTGGCATTTTCAAGGTGGGCCAGGGGGTTGTTGTCGGTTTGTACCACCACCTGGGATCCCGCTAGGTACTCCACGAATCGCTCCATCATGGCCCACACTACGGCCAGGAGCTCGAGCTTGAAAGAGCTGTAGTTGTCAGGATTGCATTCAGAGTCATGAAGTGATTGGCTGCCATAGGCGATCACATTCTCTCGGCCGTCCTGCATCTGTGATGACACAGCCTCCAGCCCATGCAAGCTCCCATCGGTGTGTAGAATGAACGGTTGCATGTAGGCTAACACTGGGGTTTCTGAGAGTGCGGCCTTAAGGACTCAGAAAGCTTCTTTCAGTGGTTCACGCCACTGTATCGTACAGTTGTTAGCACCGGCTGGGACTCCTCTTAGCAGGTCTTGCAGGGCTCGAGCTCGGCAGGCGAAATTTTTCACGAAGCAACGGTAATATCAAGCCAGCCCCAAGAAGGCCCGCACATCCTTCACTGTATCGGGGGTAGGCCACTCCTGTATCGCAGCGACCTTCTCCGGAGACAGCCTCACACCTTCGGCGGAGACCACATGCCCCAGATATTCAATTTGTGTGTGAAACAGGTGGCATTTTTGGGGCTTCACCTTCAACCCGTACTTTTGCAGCCGGCCGAGCACCTGGCCCAGACGATGCAGATGGTCCTCAAATATAGCAGCATAGATGATAATGTCATCCAAATATATCAGGGTGGCTTAGAAGTTTAGGTCGCCTAGGCACTGCTCAATCAGACGCTGAAAGGTTTCGGGGCGTTGGCCAGTCCAGACGGCATCCGGTTGAATTCAAACAGTCCCATGGGCAGAATGAAGGCGGTTTTTGCTCGTTCTTCTTCAGACATTGGTACCTGCCAATATCCGCTGGCCAAGTCTAAGGTAGAGAAATATTTCACCTGTCCCAGGGCCTCTATACGAGGGAGCTGGTATGAGTCTTTGATGGTGCAGGCATTCAACTTTCGGTAATCCACACAGAACCGCAGGGTGCCGTCCTTTTTCCGCATCAACACTATGGGGGCTGCCTAGGGCCTCTGGCTTTCCCGGATAACCCCTTTTCACAGCATTTGATTCAACGTTTTCACTTCTTGGTACAACTGCGGCAGAATCTGCTGATATCGCTCCCTGATGGGGGCCGTCCCTTCAGTGGGAATGCCGTGTGTAATTGCTGTGGTGCACCAAAAATCATCCTCATGGCTGGCGAATACCTCTTGGTAATGATCCCAGGAGAGCTTCCACCTGGTGTATTTGGGCCGGGTTGAGGTCAGAGAGTTCAGCTTGCATTTTCTCCAAGATTGTTCGCCCTGCCTGCTCAGGCGGGGGCTCTGTGGTCCTGACAACGTGCACATTTACAGCCCAGGGGTCCCTTGAATACACCCCCATCTGAAACGCCAGGGGCGGAAGAACCTCTTCAAATGACTTTACCAATTTTGCCATTTCTTCACGGGATTTCAGGAGAATGTCCTGATCTTCCAGATTGACACACTGCACGAGGACAGTCCCCTTTTGCACGGTAGCAAGAGTGCGAGCCACCAGGAGCTCGGAGGGTAGATGCTCGAGGAAGCATGGCTCCACCTGCACTTCTACTCTTTCCAGCGGTACATGGGCCCGGACGGGCAGAGCAACAACTGTCTGTCCTGGTGGTAGCACGAGCTGAGGAGCCGCAGGTGCAGTCACTCTCCACAGCACCTCCCCCCTGGCAAGCCTCTTGGACTCGCGCACCCCGCACCAGCTGCTGGAAGACTTGCCCCTGCAGAGTGTTGGGGCTCCATTGTTTCAAAGTCTCTTGAGCAGGTTCATGGAGGAAGAGACTGCTGAATTATTTTAGTACATTCATGCCCAAGGTGACGACGTATCCATCAGTCTCGCATCCCTAAGTCAGGACCACGCCTCGCCGGCCCAATGGCTTGCCGCACATCGAGATCTGCATCCATGCTACTCCAGCGACGGGAATGAGCAATTGATTGCAGCTACTAGCTTTATCACAGACCCCCACTAGGGCCTTGTGGCTTCTGGAAAATGCTGCCGGAAGTAAGCCTCAGGCATAGTGGTCACTTGCGACCCCATGTCCACCAGGCAATGCACGGCACTGCCATCAAATTCCGCCCAAACCAGTGGACACTTCGCGGTTAGATCCTCAGGACTTCCACCACTCTGTGGGGTGCATTCTGGCTCCGAGCGGCGTCCCCCCGGCTCTGAGCCCTCTAGTTTAATGGCTGCCGGGGGGGTTCTTCCCCCGCCAAGGGCACTCCCGGGTGAATTGATCCACCTCTCCACAGTTAAAGCAAGCGACGGGCCGTGGAGGCCGGCCACCCCGAGCGTTACAGGGCCTCCAAGTTGTCATGCTCGGCCCCGGTGGACCGCCCATAGCTCCGGCCTTTGTTTTCACTTCAGCTAGTTCGCCTCTGATACTCACCAGCTCCTGTCGCATTTCCCCCACCCATGGGGGCTCGCTGATGGCATTCACGGAGGCTTCAGTGCTCTGGGCCTCCCCCACGGGGGCTGTCACCTTTTGCTCTCGCGCGCAGGCCTCACTCCCTACCCTGGAGAAGGTCAAACGCGGGTCTACCCTTACCCGCTCCCTCAAGCCTTGCTTAGTCAGGGGGTCACGCAATCGAGTGACCAAGAGGTCACGCAGAGTAATGTCAAGGGGCCCCATGCCTACTCCGACCTTTCGCTCCATGGCCGTATAGAGCTCCTGCAGCACATTCATATTCTGAGGGCCAGTCTCCCCCCTCTCCCTGCATGTGGCTGAACAGCTGTGTTCTCAGTTCCTCTACATCAGTCGGGTCCCCGTGGATCTCTTCCAAGGTCTGCAAACAATAGTATTTCGTTGTCCCGGGGGTCTTAGCATCACAGAGTCCTGGGCCTCTCCCTCCAATGCCATGATGGCGACCTCTGCCTCCAGATCAGGGGTCATCGGGTGCATCCTGAACAATCCCTGCATTCGATCTGCCCAGCTCCACAGCATGGTATTACTGCCAGTGAACTTGGGCAAGTTGTTCAGCATGGCCCCCAACAAAAGGCTGGTCCGGGAGCCACTGTCACCCCCTTGGTCTGCGGCTTCCCCGCTCACGCTCGAGCCAATGACTAAAGGGCCGCGGTAGGGCCGTCTAAATGTCCTAGAACTATAATCAACATATAACAGAGTGACACTTATCCTTCTCTGACATCCTGCAGAGCTGTGGTCCGGTAGTTGTCCGTTTGGCGTCTCAGCTGCTGGGCCCAGCCGACGAGGAGCTGTTGTAGGCTTCGGGCGTTCTTACACCTAGGTGCAGATGGGGCGCAACAAGCCCTGGAGAAATCCCCTGGCATTGAGACCGCCCCTCCCGGAGGCGTAATGGTGGCAGCTGTGGACTCTATCATGTAGGCCACAGCTGTGGGCTGGAGCGGGACAGTAGCGGCCGTGGGTGATGGAGCACGGGCTGCAGCCACGGGCTGGAGTGAGGTGGTGGCAGTCTCGGCTGGAGGTGTACAGGCCACAACTGCGGGCTGGAGTGGGGCAGTGGCGGTCATGGCTGGAGATGTGCGGGCCGCAACAGCGGGCTGGAGTGGGGCAGTGGCAGTCGCGGCTGCAGGCGGACAGGCCACAACCGCGGGCTGGAGTGGAGCAGTGGCGGTCGCGGCTGGAGGTGAGCCGGCTGCAACCGCGGGCTGGAGTGTGGCAGTGAAGGCCGCGGCTGGAAGATTTCTCCTGCTCTCCGTTCCACTCGGGATCGTACTCTCCCTGAGCCACCTGAGTCCTTGCACTTGCTCACGTGTGTCCTCTGGCCCTGCCTGGCTCTGCAGTCCCCGCCAGGGTTTTCCTTCTTGCTTCTCGTCTGCCTCTGCGTCAATTGCACCCTGCTGGTCTCCTGTGCTCCTTTTATAGCCGCCCCACCCCCGTACCTTCTAGAACAGTCTCTCGGTCATCCTGCAGTTCCTTTCCCCAGTAACCTTCCCCCTAAGAACTTAAGTGACAGCTCCCTTGGTTCCGGCATGGGCACACAGCGGGGGTTCTCTCCCCTACACACAGACACTACACAAGGACACAAAGTCAACTATATCGTTACACAACCTTGGCCACCTACAAGAAATGAGGTCCAAGGCCGCCTGGGTGACTAGACAGAGCAAAGTTATGACTTGCCTCCAAGATTTTAAGACGCAGATGTACAGGTACAAACAATTTCTCTGAAGGACCAGCATGGGCGTCCCTCTGAGCCGTCAATACCTCACCCACAAGTTCAGGAAACACTTCGGAGATTAGCACCCCTTCTTGTAAAATAGAGACAGCATCATTAGTATGCCCATCCCCGCGGAAAACTTAGAGACAAAGCATCCGCTTTGACTTTCTTAATCCCAGGATGGTAAGTGATCACAAAATTAAACTTGATGAAAAACAAAAAACATCTAGCTTGACTGGAATTCAGATGTTTAGCAGATTCAAGGTACATCAAGTTTTTGTGATCAGTAATAACTAACTGGGTGAACTGCCACCTCCAGGCATCAACCTCAACAAATGGTTGAGAAACATTGGGTAGAATGAGTACTGGCGCATTGGAAAGACAGCTCTCCAAAGAAAAAATGGCTGCCGAGCATAGTCAGACCACCTTGAGAAGCCCTTACCTTTCCTAGTAATGTCAGTGAAGGGTTTGAAAATAGAGGAGAAGTTTCAAATACATTTCCGATAAAAGTTGGCAAGCCCCAAAAGTATTGTAATTTGTGATTGGCGAGCATTAAAATGCTCGGGTGCTCGTTGCTCGGATCGAGCAAATTGGAATGCTCGGGTGCTCGACCCTAGCAACGAGCCCAATGTGAATCTATGGGAAACAAGCATTTTTCTGGCGGCCCCCCCAGTGGTCTGCAGACGGACTAGAAATTGCAGAAATCGATGGGAACAGTGCTCAAATTACATGGGAACAGCATGGGAAAGACCCCTGGAAGCATTTCTGACTCCCAGGATACTGCTGTGAACAATACTGTCAGAGTCTTATGCCACTTTTACAGACTCACAATAAAACATATATAAAAAAAACAAAATTGATTTTCCTGGGAAATATGTTAAGGAACATCCTTTCCAGGGTAATGACTTGTATATAAGGCAAAAAAAAGCTCCTCCAAACCTTGGGCTGTGTTAACAAGTAGCATTTTTGATTCGTTTTTGAAACTTCAGCACTGCTTTCAACCAAGACAAATGCATTCACTGGGAAATATCATTTTAACATTTTACAACCTTATCTGGACATGTGGTGTATGACACATCAGACATATCTTGTTTCATTTATGAAGGAGGGACTCTGAAAGTCACAATGCCTATTTTTATAAGGCCATCAGGCGGCCTTTACTATTCTTAAAGGGCCAGATGTCAACCCTCACTATTCTTAGAGAGCCATCAGCCGGCTATGCTTTGTTGTTCCCATTATTAAACATTGTGTCTCCTATACTGTTAATGCGTATGCAGTGAGTGGCACGGCTGCCCAAAATTTGGAAGCACTCCAATATCTCTTTGAAGAGACGTACAGGAGGGCCTCATGTAAACAATGTACCCATTATTAGGAAGTGGGTCTCCCATACTGCTTGTCTATGCAGTGAATGCAAGGGCTGCCAAAAATTTGGAGGCACTCCAATGCCCCTTGAAAGAGATGTGGAGGAGAGCCTCATAAAAAATGTTCCCATTAGAAAAGGAGTGGGTCTTCTATACTTGTGATGCCCATGTACTAAGTGTATGGGCTGACAAACATTTACTCCTGGGGTATACATGAACATAATGTATAACAATTTTTTTTTTTACGGGCATCATAAACACCCTTTAAAAAAAAAAATTATGTGGGGTTATGTAAGGGGATTGAATAATATCTACTATGATATAATGGTACTGCTACACTTAAATGTGTATTACTATTGTTCTGCATTGGTATTGCTACACTTGAATGTGTATTACCATGTTTTGTAAACTGTATATTCCTATTCATGTAAATATGTGTATTATAACATGTTCTCTTTCACTGTAAAGTATATCTATGTTTAGACTTAGGGTAAGTGTAGTGTTTAAGCATGGCCACTAGATGGGGGCATTATAGAATATTATAATGGTAGTTAGAGCTTAGGATAAGGAATGGTTAAACATAGGAGGGGTTGCTGTGTGGTAAGCCAGGAACGTTTCCGTAGAGTAGTTAGCTGGGGCTCAGTGTCTGAGGCGTCCAGACAGGCCATAGGCCCTGGACACCGCAGCAGCCACGTAACGTTCTTACAAGAATAATTACAGCCATTCAGAGTCCTTTAGGGACAGAAGGACAGTGTACAGCACCGGAGTTTCAGCAGTTTGGAATGGGAACAAGAAAAAGGTCCAGAAGGTACAGGGCACAGATTGTTCAAGATGTGGCAGATCATTACATTGGCAGACGCACTCAGATCCGGGACAAAACGGAAGAGGGAGCCCCCAGAAGTAGTGAGACTGGACAAGGAGAATGCTGTGGTACCACCCAAGGCGCTATTACCCATAACTTACTGGAGGACGTAGACGGAAGCACAGGAAAAGTGCAGAAAATGAACTGTGTGGTACCTGATGCTGTCCCTGTATCTGACAAGAATGTGCTGCAAAGTGTGCCTAGTAAAGTTCTTCGTTTTGTATTGGAACCTGACTGTCTCCATTCTTACGGAACCAGCTACTAAAGGTCCCCAGTGCCACACAGGAGTCCCTGATGGTGCAGTAAACAAAGACTCAGGTACGCTTCTGAGGAGACACTGTTTTCATGTAAGTGGAGGCCAGGGCCCTGATGTAACTGAGGGCTCCGTCATGACTACACCCTGGTCGAATCTTACAGTTGCATCACGGACCACGGTCACCCTGGTGATATGGTGGTGGAGGAGGAGGACAACATCAAATAGCCAAAATCAGGAAGCGTATACCCATGGGTGGGTGTGAAGAGGTGCATGGGAATAGACCTCCCAAAAAAAGAAAATGGATTTTAGTTTATGTTACGCTGCTATCATTCGGTGGTGTTGAGAAGTCTGGCCCAATCCAACCCTTGTTCATTTTTATAAAAGAGTCAGCCTGTCAGCATTTTCAGTTGACAGGCGGATGTGCTCATCAGTTATAATTCCACCAGCAGCACTAAAAACCCGCTCTGACATAGAGAGCCAGTTCATTCCATGTGTCCAGCTTGGATACCGAATAATTATAAGGCACAGAGGAATCACGGGGTACATTGGTATGGTTAGCAAGGTAGTCCCTCAGCATCTTCAAAACTTTGCACTGCTTGTGAGAGTACCCCGTGCCTCAGGGCCTGTGTGATGGGAGGGTCTGAGAAAACTCTCCCAGAACTTAGCCAGTGTTCCCCTGCCTCTGCTGGATTGGAGTTGTGACTCTCTCACCTGTACTCAATAGTTGTCCAATGAAATGTGACCTCTGCAGCCAGCGTTTTCAGATGGGAATTTTTTTTTAATAAATCCACAACAAGGAGGGCCTTCTGTACTGCCCTATTTTAGTAGACCTGTCCGCCTTGGGAACAAGAGATATGAAGTTCTCCTTTTAGCATGGGTCTAGAAGTGTCACCAACCAGTAATAACGGTGTGATGAAGGAACAGCCACCATCTTGGATATTGGCCTGTTCCAGCCGCCATTTTGTCTGTTCACAGAGTCACAGGCTGCTAACTGCACCTGGCCCCATGGCCTGTGGGCATATTCAATACAACAGGGTTTAGTGTCCACTGTGAATAACCAGGCCTTTTAGTATACCAAGTGGTCAAGCCAAAAACAAGAGTTCAAAGGTGGAGTCTGGAGCCACATCAGCATGGGGCCTGGAGATGCCTGGTGGCCTCAATTAGTTTATACCTGCCAGCTAGACACAGAAAACACATCCATGTATTTTCCCAGACCCTACGGCTCCGTTCTAGGATTATGAATTATGAGCACATCTTTGTAGGTACAGACTCATAAAAAATATCTGCGTGATCCTGCGGACCTTGGGCATCTGACAGTGCACCTCCCGAGACGGTGATGGCTCGGGGGCCTGAGATATAGAGATTGGCCCTCCACAGAGACCCAATCGGGCCAGGTTTGATATCCACCCGACAAGCAAAACATACTGCATCCGCTGGTACATCTTGTGTCCTGATCCGATCGTCCTGGAGAAAGTTAACCCCTTTGTTAGATATTGGGAATAAATTCTGTAGGGAGCTAAGGGTGGAGATTATCAGTCCACCCTCTGACACAGAGGGGAGGGACCTAGCAGGTTTAAGAACTGTGAGCGGACGGCAGACTCTCGCTATTCTCACAGAAGCCAAGACGATGAAGATCTAAGAAGGAACAAGGGACAGATCTGCCAAGGGATCAGAGGTACACATTTTGGGGGACTGTCCAGCAACTAAGATTCTTACCTGTGGATCGCAGAGCTCCCTGCCTCCACATGCAACCTACAACCTGGTAATATTGACCTCTAGCTAATACCTCTAAGCCTTGTACCATTATTGTTGTATTTTACTCTGACTGCAAATCCACTGTAATTCCGTTGTATAGCTTACTGTGTTGTGTTTTGGTAGCTGAGGAGAGCAGGCAAAAACGGCAATACACCAGAGAGGTTGGAATCTACTGGATTGCAGTACCCTGATTAACCACCACAACTAAAGGCAGCCGTGGAGCGTTCCTACGTTGGTCCTAGACGCCTCGTCACTGCCTGAGAGGCTAACTACACCTAAAGGTAGAAAGATGAAAGCTATATGCCCCGGAGCAGATCCCCAAAGAACATAGGAAGCCCCCAAACATGTAATGGCGGTTAGACAAGAGGAAATACTGACAGAAAATAGTATGAGCAAACGCTGGGGCCCAATCTGCCTTGACAGAAAAGGATAGGAAGGGTACTTACTGCAATCCAAAAAAACCCTAAAAAAAACCAACGCTACTAATTGCAAAAACACCTGAGATCACACGACCTCTACCACCTAAATTAGTTCTCTGGTGTACTAAAACTAAGCCGCAGTCACAGAAAAAAAAAACTGGAAAAGGCAAATGAACAAACAACAGTGGCTCCAGAGGAACCGAGAGGAGACCAAGCCCCCCGGGGAGGGGAACCTGGCCAACCTCACAGAAATGCAGAGAAATATGCAAATGGCAAGCACAAAAACAAAAAACAGAAAATATCTTATCTGAGAGCAGGAGAAAAGGCAAGACTCAGCAAGCTTCCAAGTGAACCAGGAAACAACGTTGAGACAAGAACAATTGATCACCGGCAACCATGATGGGGGGAACCTCCATTATATCCAGCCAGTCCGTGATTCCTGATTGCCAATCCTCATTGAATGGTTCAGTACTCTTTGTAACCACCAGAGGGAGCTTCTGCTCAGAATTCATTTCTAAAACATTCATAACATTACTGCATATTTCTGTAATTATCTAGTGCGCCCTTAAGACAATTAAACCATAAAATTAATTTTGGGCTGATGCTTTTACTCTGATCACAAATCTTAGAATACCCAGAGGGTAACGGGACACCCTCCCCGGCGGCCATTTTCTCTAGGTGCAGTTCCCTTACTGACCTGAGAGACAAAGGGGGCGCCGGAGAGCTGTACCTGTGGAGTTACTTCATATTGGTGACATGGAAGGACGGGGGTTGTCCTTCACATTTGGTGGCAGCGGTGGGATCAGAGTAATAGTGTGCGTGGGACCCCTACTCCCAGACACTAAAGACTACCAGCGGTAGCTTTCACTGTTGGGGTCTTAAGGTCAGCCCAGCACTAAACGGCCAGAGTGTAAATATAATAAGTTGTGTGCAAGGTCAGGGTTGCAGCTGTGTCAGTAACCAAAGGTTCCCAAGATGGCAGAAGGCACGAGGAGTAAGGCAAAAGGGGAGGCCAATGCTATGGTCTATGAGGGGTTCGATACCGATGAAGGCGAGGGGGAGCTCAGCCAGGGCTCCCCAAGGAGCCAGACCCCCTTGCTCAGTCCCGCAGTGAACTGTCCACCCTATACCCGTCCCAGCCTGTCCAGATCGGAGGACCTTTTCCAAGTGGCTATGGCACAGCTCGAGGCTGGTAATGATGCCACCCATGACAGACTCCTAGCGGCGGCAGAGAGAGCAGCGGAGCGTGAGCATACAGAACGCCGTGAAGCTCCGGAGCGCCGGCACCGACTGGAGATGGCTCAGCACGGGCCCCCACTGGACGCTCCAGCCCCACCGGAGACGAAGGCTTCCAGGGTCCGGGAGGGGACTTTCCCTTGCTTGAAAAGGATGGAGACCTGGATTCCTTTCTGCTGGCCTTTGAGAGAACCTGCCTCCAACACCATCTGGCCCTGGATCAGCGGGCAAGGTACCTGACTCCCAGTTTGAGGGGTAAGTCCCTGGAAGTTTTGGGGGACTTACCTGCCGGGGAGGAGCAGGACTACAACAGCATCAAACGGGCCCTGATCCAGCACTACAACCTCACCCCCGATTCGTACCGCAGGAAGTTCAGGAGCCTGCAGCAGGGTTCAAAGGACACCTGGACCGACCACATGCGGGCCCTGCTGAGAGCTGCGGAGCATTGGATCTCGGGTCTAGAACTCACCACACGCCAGGAGGTCCAAAAACTGTTAGTCACGGAGCAGTTCTTGTTGAACTGCCCAGAGGACCTCCATCAGTTCCTCCGTGACTGGAAACCAAAGGGGGCTTCTGCTACAGCCGCCCTGGCAGACGAGTATTCCAACAACAGGGCGCCTGAGCCGAAGAAGCCTGCCAGCAGCACCTGGAGAGCGGGTAAGCCCAATCCTGCCCCGGCCCCATATCCAGCCCCAAGAGTGCAAGGGGTGTACCCCCTGCTGCCCTCTCCAGGCCAGGAACAGTACCCAGGCATTGTCATCATTGCAATCAGCCGGGACTCTTCAAGGCTGCATGTCCCCAGCGCCATAAGGCCCCATCCCTGTCCCAGAAACCGTCCACTGTTTTGTGTGTGGGAGGGGTGGTGGGAGGTCCCTGGACAATTACCAACCCGTCACCATCGGCCGCTCAGTGGTCATGGGACTGCGGGACACAGGCGCTGAATGAACCCTGGTACGTCCTGAGGTGGTGTCCCTCAAGACTTGGTACCTGGGAAAACCCTTTCCGTCTCCGGAATTGGAGCCGTTGAACCGGCGCTGCCCGTCGCCAAGGTGTATTTGGACTGGGGCGCCGGGAGGGGAATGCGGGAGGTGGGAATAACGCCAAATATTCCTGCCAATGTGTTGCTCGGGACTGATTTGGGGCCGCTAGTGTCCCAGTATGTGGCCACTGAACCCCCAAGTTCGGCTCCCCAAGAATGGCATGACTCTACTGTGAATGCTAACGTTAATATATTCAATGTGCCTCCAACAGTGGAGGAGGGAGTGAAACCTGATGGTAAGCCATGCACTGACACTACACACAGGGCTCACAGTGAGGACAGGTGAGGAGACTATGGGGGGGGAGAGCTCAGAGGTGGGGGGAGGTGCTGCTATTGGCAGTGTAGGGCCCCTAAGGGAATCCAGCCTGCTGAGTCTAGGGCCTCTGCAGAAAGAGGAACAGGCCATGGGTGGAGGGGGCATCTCGGGAGAGGAGCCACCAGGTAAGACCCCAGGGCAGGAGTTCCCCACATCTGGGCTACCCGTGGTCTTAGCGGTCGTGGCCACTGTTACCAGGAGTGGCAGCGCCAAAGCCCAAGGAGCCCCGCGGAGGTCCGACAGTTTACCCCTCTCCGACCAAGTGGCTGCCGAGTCAGACAGCGGCCAGGAGACAGATCCTGGGGAGCTCACAGAGGATGTGGAAGTTTCATCAATTCTTGCCACATCAAGTCAGTGATTTCAGGCAGCGTTGGAAACTGACGCTAGCCTGAAAACTCTCAAGGAGCAGGCGGCACAGCCTCCTCTGGAATCCGACCGCAAGCGAGTGGTCTGGGACCAGGGATGGCTGTACCGGGTAACTGTCCAGCAGGGTTCACCGGAGGCGTGGCCCAGGGACCGACAGTTAGTGGTACCCTATCCGTTCAGGGCGGAATTGTTGCGGATCGCACACGAGATTCCCATGGCCACACACCTAGGGATCGCTAAAACTAGGGCCAGGCTAGCTCAGCATTTCTACTGGCCTGGAATGAGGATGGAGGTGACTGCCTACTGCCGTTCGTGTGACACCTGTCAGAGGGTGAGGAAGGCGGGGCGGTGCCCCAAAGCCCCACTAGTAACTCTGCCCATCATTGAATAGCCTTTCTCGAGGGTGGCTGTGGATCTCATTGGACCTCTGTCCACTCCCAGCCGCTCCAGGAAATGCTTCATACTAACGGTAATGGACTATGCCACCCGGTATCCAGAGGCGGTAGCTTTGTCATCCATTCGGGCCGACAAAGTGGCCACTGCCTTACTGGAGATTTTCTCCAGAGTGGTGTTTCCCCAGGAGATGCTCACCGACCGAGGGACCCAGTTCATGTTGCAGCTGATGGAGTCTCTCTGTAAGCAGGTACAGGTGCAACATCTGGTAGCCAGCCCGTATCACCCACAGACCAATGGCCTGTGTGAGCGGTTCAATGGCACCTTAAAGCAGATGCTGAAGATGTTGGTTGACTCCCACGGGAAAGACTGGGAGCGGTATCTCCCACACCTGCTGTTTGCCTACCGGGAGGTCCCACAGGCCTCAACGTGGTTCTCCCCCTTTGAGCTCCTGTACGGGCGACGTGTACGGGGGCCCCTTGCTCTGGTGAAGGAAGCAAGGGAAGTGGATTTGGCCACCCCTGGGGTGTCGGTCATTGAGTATGTCGTGCGCTTCCGGGACCGAAAGATGGCCTTGACATGGCTGGTGCGTGACAATATGGCCCAAGCCCAGGCTAACCAGAAGCAGTGGTTCGACCAGAATGCTTGTAAGCAGACCTACCAGGTGGGTCAAAAGGTGTGGGTACTGGTCCCCGTACCTCAAAACAAGCTTCAGTCGGCCTGGGAGGGTCCATACCTCGTGCACGAGCTCACATCACCTACCTTGTCACCCTGGACCATGCCCGTGGAAGGAGGAAAGCCTTCCATGTGAACATGATGAAGGCCCATCATGAGCGGGAGGCTTGTGCCCACCCAGTGTGCAACCTTCCCGAGGAAGGAGAGGCCGAAACCCTCCTGGATCTGCTCACCCAAGCCAAGGCAGGTGGATCCATCGAGGATGTGGGGGTTGGCCACCAGCTCTCGGAGAACCAACGTTCCCAGCTGGGGGTCACCCTACACCCCTTTCGGGAGCTGTTCAGCAGCCTGCCTGGAAGGACTGAGACAGCTTTCCAGGCACTCAAGACCGCCCTTTCTAGCTCTCCTGTACTACAGGCAGCCGACTTCACTAGGCCGTTCTTAGTGCAGACCGACGCCAGCGACTTCATCCTCGGTGCTGTGCTCAGCCAGGTCGACACTACGGGCCATGAACACCTCATTTTGTACCTGAGCCGGAAGCTCCTGCCGAGGGAAGTGGCCTATTCCACGATGGAGAAGGAATGTCTGGCAATTGTGTGGGCCCTGCAGCGTCTGCAGCCATACTTGTACGGACGCCAATTCACCGTGGAAACAGACCACAACCCCCTCAGCTGGTTACACACGGTCTCTGGGTCGAATGGGAGGTTTCTACGCTGGAGCCTTGCTCTCCAGCAGTACCACTTCACCATTCGCCACAAAAGAGGCAGGGACCATGGTAACGCTGATGTGTTGTCTCGGCAGGGAGAGGGTGTGAAAGGGCGCATGGGGGAACACAGGAATGTGATACCCCGTAGTGCCCTCTAAAGCAAGGAGGTGTGATGAAGGAACAGCCACCATCTTGGATAATGGCCTGTTCCAGCTGCCATTTTGTCTGTTCACAGAGTCACAGGCTGCTAACTGCACCTGGCCCCATGGCCTGTGGGCATATTCAATACAACAGGGTTTAGTGTCCACTGTGAATAACCAGGCTTTTTAGTATACTAAGTGGTCAGGCCAAAAACAAGACTTCAAAGGTGGAGTCTGGAGCCACATCAGCATGGGGCCTGGAGATTCCTGGGGGCCTCAATTAGATTATACCTGCCAGCTAGACACAGAAAACACATCTATTGTATTTTCCCAGACCCTACGGCTCCATTCTAGGATTATGAATTATGAGCACATCTTTGTAGGTACAGACTCATAAAAAATATCTGTGTGATCCTGCGGACCTTGGGCATCTGACAGTGCAACTCCCGAGTCGGTGATGGCTCAGGGGCCTGAGATAAAGAGATTGGCCCTCCACAGAGACCCAATCGGGCAAGTTTTGATCTCCACGCGACAGGCAAAACATACTGCATCCGCTGGTACCTCTCGTGTCCTGATCCGATCGTCCTGGAGAAAGTTAACCCCTTTATTAGATATTGGGAATAAATTCTGCAGGGAGCTAAGGGTGGAGAT
This sequence comes from Oophaga sylvatica, assembly GCA_033576555.1. NCBI lineage: Eukaryota > Metazoa > Chordata > Amphibia > Anura > Dendrobatidae > Oophaga > Oophaga sylvatica. The sequence goes on from JARQOD010000005.1 coordinate 415,033,710, forward strand.
TATCAGACCACCCTCTGACACCGAGAGGAGGGACCTAGCAGGTTTAAGAACTGTGAGTGGATTGCAGACTCTCGCTATTCTCACAGAAGTCAAGACGATGAAGATCTAAGAAGGAACAAGGGACAGATCTGCCAAGGGAGCAGCGGTACACGTTTTGGGGGACTGTCCAGCAACTAAGATTCTTACCTGTGGATCACAGAGCTCCCTGCCTCCACATGCAGCCTACAACCTGGTAATATTGACCTCTAGCTAATACCTCTAAGCCTTGTACCATTATTGTTGTATTTTACTCTGACTGCAAATCCACTGTAATTCCGTTGTATAGCTTACTGTATATTTCTGTAATTATCTAGTGCGCCCTTAAGACAATTAAACCATAAAATTAATTTTGGGCTGATGCTTTTACTCTGATCACAAATCTTAGAATACCCAGAGGGTAACGGGACACCCTTCCCGGCAGCCATTTGCTCTAGGTGCAGTTCCCTTACTGACCTGAGAGACAAAGGGGGCGCCGGAGAGCTGTTCCTGTGTAGTTACGTCACAGTGGTGATGTGGAAGGAAGAGGGTTTCCTTCACAGATGGTCACCTCAAATTTTGAGAACGCGAGGGTCACAGGAAAGGCAGCATAACAAAGTCAGCCATGCATGCCAGACTACAAACAGGAAAGACTTCTGTGTCCTCACTATGAGGACAACTTACCATGCTCTCCTCCTCCTCCTCCCTATTCTCAGGCTATCCACGCTGAACAGATGGTTTGACAGTTGTGCAGGTAGTACCATCTATAGTGCATGAAAAAAAAAAGAGCTCCTGTTCTTCCTCCTCTTGCTCATGGTCACCGAATCCACATTGGGATGAGATGAGGCTGGGCTGTGTGTAATCACCCTGTATGGTCCCTTACTCCATCTCATTGTGCTCTGCCTGCAATGCAACCTCTTTGATTGTAAGCAGAGAGCGTTTCAGAAGACAGAGAAGCGGGATGGTGATGCTAATTATGGTGTCAACGCCTCTCACCATCTTGGTGGCGTCCTCAAAGTTTTGGAGGATGGTACATATGTCTGACCTCCATATCCATCCTGAGGTCTTATGTGTGGAGTCTGAGCTGAATACCGACGGCCTTGTTGATGCTGGTGGTCAACTGCCCTCTTCTGCTCAAAAATCCCTTCCATCATCTGCAGTGTAGAGTTCCAACACATGGGGACGTCACACACCAGTCAGTGAGCAGGAAGCTGCAAATGCTACTGAAGCACTGCAAGGGTGGCAGAAGATGTAGCTGACTTTCTAAAATGGGCGCACAGGCGGCGTACTTTGAAAAGCAGATCCGGCAGCTCCGGGTAGGTTTTGAGAAACCACTGAACCATGAGGTTAAGCACATGGGCCAGGCATGGTACGTGTGTGAGCTCGCCTTGCCTCAGAGCCGCCACCAGGTTCCAGCCATTGTCACACATGACCATGCCTGGCTGTAGGTTCAGCAGTGTCAGCCACAGATCTGCCTGCTCTTTCAGAGCTGTCCACAACTCTTCAGCATTGTGCGGTTTGTCACCTTAGTATATTAGCTTCAGCACAGCCTGTTGCCCCTTGGCTGAGGCAGTGCTGCAGTGCTTCCAGTTTGTGACGGATATGGTCATTTCGGAGGAGGAGGATGAGGTACAGGAGCTGTAGACTGTGGGGGCAACCCTAATTGATCTAGGGCTCACAATCATCGGCATTGGGAGGATGTGTTCCAACCCAAGGTCCGACTGGGTCTCGGCTTCCACTATGTTAACCCAGTGTGCCATCAGCGAAGATGTACCATCCCTGCCCACAAGCACTTGTTCACGTGTTCGTGGTTAGGTGGACTTTCCCAGTAACTGCATTGTTGAGGGCACGGCTAATGTGGGACATGTGCTTGTGTAATACGTGGACGGCACACTGGGAGAAATAGTGGCAGCTGGGGACCGAGTACCGAGGGATGGCCGCCATCAGGCTGCGGAAAGCTTCCATCTCCATGAGCCTATAAGGCAATATTTCGAGCGCAAGCAGTCGCAAAATGTGGGAATTTAATAGTGTGGCCTGTGGAGCGATGGCTGCGTATTTGCATTCCAATTACTGGGGTATGGCCAACTGAACGCTGTGCTGGGACAAGGACATGGACATTATTGATGATGGTGCTAGTTGAGTGTGTGCAACAACAGGTGCAGGGCAGGAGGCATCTTCGCATGCACCATGGACAGGGGATTGGCTTGCATGCATAATAGCGGAAGAAGCACTGGTGTCACCCACAGACACTTTTCCTGGACCCTGGGGTTCGACCCACAAAGCCAGGTGCTTTGCTGCCATGTGCCTAATCATGCTGGTGGTGGTCAGGCTGGTAGTTTTGCTACCCCTGCTGATGCTGGCCTGGCAGGTGATGGAAATGGCCTGTTTGGGGTTATCGGCAGAGTCTTTAAAAAACAACCAGACTCGGGAAGACCTAACAGTTGTACTGGCAACTTCTGTCATATTGGTGTTACAAGAAACGGTTGCCTGCCTTCTGTCTGCGGCCAACACATTGCTTCCTGCCTGTTGGGGTGCAATGCCTCTCTCCCCGTGTGCTGCTGTTCTTGCTCTGCATATCTTTCTGCCAGGTTGGGTCAGTTACTATATCATCCACCACCTCGTCTTCCACTTCCACACCCTGGTCCTCCTCCTGACTTTCTAGCAATTGTGTCTCATTATCGTCCACCTCTTGTGACACATCCCCATCATCGCCTTCGTGTGACCGTGGCTGTTCAAATATTTGAGCATCGCTACATGCAATCTCCTCTTGCCCCGCTTCAAGTGGACTGGGCGATAGGCCCGAATCTATAAATGGAAAAGTGAACAGCTCTTCGAAGTGTCCAATTGTGGGATCAGTTGTCTCCGGGCAATCGGCATGGTGGGAGGAAGGAGGATCAGGGCGAGGAATATGCGGTCCAGACTCACAGCTACTGAGACTTGACCATATGGAAGACAGGGTGGTGGTGTTGGTGGCAAAGTGACTGGAAGCATTATCTGCTATCCAACCAACAACCTTTTGACACTGCTCTGGGTTCAATAGTGGTGTCCTGTGGTACCCTAGTGACTGGGACAATAAGGTCAGACAAGAAGATGTGGGTGCTTGTTGTGGGCACAATTTCAGCTTGACCTCGGCCTCTGCATGCACCATCACATCCAGTTCCCCATCCCTAGCAACGCGCCTTGCTCATTTTAAAAGGAGGACAATATTTTCCACATTCACTACAAATGACTGAATTTTGAGCGCACTTATATATGATCCGTGTGATAAACAAACCACAGTTCTAAATAGTTGGCCTGTAGATAACTATTTTTAAAAACAGCAAACTGGTGTCAATAACTTCGCTAACACACTGCAACAAAATTTAAATGGAGGCCAGAAATCTCAGAATTTTGAGAGCACTTATATGTGATCTGTGTGACTGACAAACAACAGTTTTAAATAGATGGATTTTTAGCCCTGTAATATGCAAAGGATCTGGCTGTATTCTGCAGTGCCAACAAGCAAATGGAGAGGAAAAACAGTGTTCTCTGGATTATTTTTAAGCAATAATCAGGATTAAGATCCCCAAAAAATTATTTCTGGCCCCTGATACCTGGGGTTATGTCTAGAAATATCTGTAAAAGCAGCAGCAACAGACAGAACTGGAATGGACCCTCTTGCTAGCAGTGGGAATGGACCCACTGCAGTCTGCCACAAACATTGCCTGCCTAGCACTGATATCTATGCAGCTGGATTAGTCCTCAGAAGGACTGTTAGTTGAGATGGATATGTGTATAATATATTGTGGTATACCTATGCTAAGAAACAAGCAAATCTCTCACTCGCTCAGCATTACCTCTCCCTACACTGCCTGATTCTGGAGTAGACTGTGACGAGCATGGCGGTGCCAAGTCTGATATAGACCTGATAACGCCAGCCAATCACAGTAATGCCACAACCAACATGGCTGTGGCATTACAGTGTGTTACAGATAATCCCTGCATGTTCATTGGCTCCCTAAAGAGTGCCAAACATGCAGGAAGGGGAAGCGAGCTCCCGCCAAGCAACTCCAGAAATATTCGGTGAGCGCCGAGCATCTCAAGCAGTGAGATGCTCGGCTGAGTACCGAATAGTGGTGAGCAGGCTCGCTCATCACTAGTTGTAATGCTTTCAGATTTTCTGGGAGTTTTCATTCCAGGACCACTTGGACCTTATCAGAATCCACGCGGAAACCTGCAGCTGACACCAAAAAACCTAAAAAACTGAACCTCCTGTATGGCCAATACACATTTCTCCAACTTGGCATATAGTTTATTATCCTGGAGAACCTGTAACACCTGCCTGACACGTACCTGATGATACTTGAGATCGGACGAGCAGATTAAAATATCATCGAAATACGCTACTACAAACCTACCCACGAGGTGATGGAAGATGTCATTTAAGGAATGTTGGAACATTTCGGGAGAATTAGTCAAACCAAAAGGCATGACAAGATTTTCACAGTTCCCTTCTGGCATGCTTAACGCCGTCTTCCACTCATCCCCCTCCTTAATCCTAATCAGATTATAGGCTCCCCTAAGATCCAACTTGGAGGACCAATTTTGAACCAACAATCTGAACAAATCAGGTATGAGTGGAAGGGGATATGGGTCCCGGCTAGTAATCCTATTTACTTCACTAAAGTCCAACCAGGGAGCAGGCCCTCATTTTTTAACATTGAAAAACCCGGTGCTACAGGAGAAGATAAGGGTCTAATATGCCCCTTGGCAAGACTCTCAGGGATATAGTCTTTCATGACCTGTCTCTCAGGATCTGACAGATTGTATAATCTGGTCTTTGGAAACTGTGCACATGGAAGCAAGTTCACAAGACAATCATACACACGAAGGGAAGGCAGCTTTTGACACCCCTTTTCAGAGAAAAGAAAAAATATTTTTAGCGGAGACACTAACATAGTAACATAGTTAGCAAGGCCGAAAAAAGACATTTGTCATCCAGTTCAGCCTATATTCTGTCAGAATAAATCCCCAGATCTACATCCTTCTAAAGAACTTAATAACTGTAAGATACAATATTGTTACATTCCAGAAAGACATCCAGGCCTCTCTTGAACGCCTTGACTGAATTCGCTATTACCACCTCCTCAAGCAAGGAACTCCAAATTCTCACTGCCCTAACAGTAAAAATCCTCTTCTATGTTGGTGGAAAAACTATCTCTCCTCCAGATGCAGAGAATGCCCCCTTTGTGACAGTCACCTTCCTTGGTATAAACAGATCTTCGGAGAGATATTTGTATTGTCCCCTTATATACTTATACAGTACAGACCAAAAGTTTGGACACACCTTCTCATTCAAAGATTTTTCTGTATTTTCATGACTATGCAAATTGTAGAATCACACTGAAGGCATCAAAACTATGAATTAACATATGTGGAATTATACATTACACTTTACAAAAAAAGTGTGAAACAACTGAAAATATGTCTTATATTCTAGGTTCTTCAAAGTAGTCACCTTTTGCTTTGATTACTGCTTTGCACGCAGAAAAGGTGAACGGCTGGACTCTACATGCCTAGTGGTGTGATGGTGTGGGGGTGCCTTGCTGGTGACACTGTTAGGGATTTATTCAAAATTGAAGCGGTGAGCGGTCCAGCTCACCCCAAACCATCTCGATTGGGTTCAGGTCTGGTGACTGTGTAGGCCAGGTCATCTGGCGTAGCACCCCAACACTCTCCTTCTTGGTCAAATAGCCCTTACACAGTCTGGAGGTGTGTTTGGGGTCATTGTCCTGTTGAAAAATAAATGATGGTCTAACTAAACGCAAACCAGATGGAATAGCATGCTGCTGCAAGATGCTGTAGTAGCCATTCTGGTTCACTATGCCTTCAATTTTGAATAAATCTGTCTCACACCGTGTTTCTTCTTGTCTAACTGCCATTACATGTTTGGGGGCTTCCTATTTTCTTTGGGGATCTGCTCCGGGGGCAGATAGTTTTCATCTTTCTGCCTTTAGGTGTAGTTATCTCTCAGGCTGTGACGAGGCATCTAGGATCAACGTAGGAACGCTCCACGGCTGCCTCTGGTTGTGTGGTTGGTTCAGGTTGCTGCAATCCAATAGGTTCCAGCTTCTCTGGTGTATGGCCGTTTTTGCTTACTCTCCTCAGCTACCAAAACATAACAAAAATGGCTCGCTTTGTCCTCCTCTTCCTCCGACTTCTCCAATTCCTCCATTTGCAGCTGCTGAACGTCCAGCCTACACCTCAACATATGCCAGTTTTTCCACCTCCCTAACTGGGCAGCCCCCCCCCCAGGGCCGGCGTCAGCACCTGGCGCACCCGAGCAAGTGCTGGGGCCCTGAGCAGGTGGGGGGCCCACTCGCCGTCAGAGACATCGGCGTACTATGAGGGGCCCTGTGACAGTGCCGTCCACCCACGAGTGGGCCCCCCTGCTTGCTCAGGGCCCCAGCACTTGCAATACTTACCTCTCCCTGCTTCACTGCTGTGACGTCTTCCACGTTTCCTGACAGTGACATTCAGGTCAGAGAGCGCGATGAAGTCACGTCTGTGCGCCCTCTGCCTGAACAGTCACAGTGCAGAGAGCTGGAAGATGGCAACGCTGAGGAGTCCAGAGTAGAGCAGTGCCCAGCGAGGAGAGGTATTTCATTTTTTTTAATGTTTGGAGCAATATATGGGGAGCATTATACACTGGAAAATTATATATGGGGCCCATCAAACACTTGAGCTTCATAGATAGGGCCCATTATACACTGGAGCATTATATATGGGGCCCATATTACACTGGAGCATTATAAAAGGGGGCCCATCATACACTGGAGCATCATATATGGGGCCCATTATACACTGGAACATCATATATGGGGCCCATTATATACTGGAGCATCACATGGAGCCCATTATATATGGAGCATCATATATGGGGACCATTATATTTGGAGCATTATATGGGGCTCATCATACACTGGAGCATCATATATGGGGCCCATCATATACTAGAGCATCATATGGGGTTCATTATTTATGGGCCATCATATAGGGCCCTTTATATATGGAGCATCATATGGGGCTTATTCTCTGTGGAGCATTATATGGAGCCCATTCTGTATGGAGCAATATATGCGGCTCATTATTCTGTATAGAGCAATATATGGGGCTCATTATTCTGTATGGCGCACTATGTGGTGCCCATAATACTGTCATGTGTGCATTGCCACGAAGATCGTCGCAGTTGCACATTTTGACTTCTCACAGCTGAGTTGCTGTTTCTTTGTGTTTGGCAGCTAGGGAGTTAATTCTGTCTGTGCTCGGTGCTGGGACTGGGTGCAGTTTCTCCCGGCTGCAATTGATTATTTGTTGATTGGTTTCCTTTAAGTTTCTGGTTGTCTGCTTTGGGAGTTGCCAGTGAAACCCTTCATGCAGACCACAGATAGGAATGAATCTGTATAGACTCTAGTTGAGAGCTCCTTAGTTGTTTTAAGCTTAACTTGCTTAGAGTTTATTTCCCAGACCATTTATGTTCCTTCGGTGTTTGAGTGTGTATGCAAGAGAGTGCTATCCTGTCTGTCTTATATGTCTAATCTGTGTATTTAGCTGAGATCAGCCCCTATCCCTTTGGTGGTAATCAGGATCCTTCTTAGGACTGATTACAGGGTTCAGGGTCTGATAGGAGACAGGGTTAGGCTGGAGACTTGGACCTCTGAACCATTATCAGTACCTCCAAGGTAAGGGATTAGTTAGGACCCCAGTGTAGGGTCAGGTTAGACCCCGGTCCTCCTCTTTCCTGTTACAGCTCATCAAGTCCTCAAGATTAACCCTGAGTTCAACTGATATCGTTTCTGCACATCTAGTCCTCAAGATTAACCCTAAGTTCTGCTGATATTGTGTCAGGTAAATCTATTTTATACTTACATTCTGATGTTGCTAAACTATATGTTGTATAGAGTGTGGTTCCTGTATAAATAGTTTACTGACATTGTAGTCATATCATTAGACAGCGTGACAAATACTGTATGGAGGACTATACTGTCCTGTTTTTGAGCTATTGTAGAATTTACAATAGATATCACTCATGTAATGTACAGTAAGAAGTGAAGTATTTGGCATTGTACTATACCTATATTTCTCTGTCGTATCGGAACATCATGAATTGTGGTATGTGTTAAAGGGGCCCACTGAGACTCATTCACCCGGGGCCCACGAAAACCTGGAGCCAGCCCTGCCCCCCTACAACTTTAGCCAAATAACCCCCAGTTTTCAATGCGTTACTATTATTATAAAGTAAATTAAGGTTGACCAGCTTAAGTAATAAGAAATTATGTCGTTGGCATTGAAATGGGCACTGTAGATGTGTTTACTGTCCTCCACTCACTGGCGACTGTTATTTCCCATTGACTTGCATTGGGGTCGGGTTTCGTTTTTTGCCACGAGTTAGTTGGCCAATCTCGTTCGACTCAATTTTTTGTATAGTCGGATGGTCCGAAACCCGACTCAACCCTCCCGGAGGCAAAGTCGCTCATCTCTACTCCTAATGTAAGTATTAAAGGACATAAAGCTTTACATATAATTGGTATAGTAGATAGCAAGTGTCTTTCTACTTTCAGATACTTTGAGACACCAAGACAATATGTCTTCTTCTGGGAGCCCTCCCTCACAGCGTAGGCGAATTGAGGCAATTCAAATTTTTTTTGATGGGTTGCTATTGTTTAAATTTTGGGTTAAACTATATGCATTAATCATGTTGTCACAGGAAGCTGAAGCAGCAGAGGGCCTCCCAGAAGGAGACGGACAGGGTGAAGAAATGCCCAGAGAGGCCGCACAGAGTGTAAGTTTCTCATAAACAGTTCCTACAGACATCACAGTGAACCAACACATAAAAAAAAAATCATACATCACATTACACACAAAACATATGCCTAAATCAAACATAATGTTTTTTTTTTCTAGTCTGCTGCACCTTCTGGCCAGCGCCATCGAGGTCCTCCCAGCAGCTCCCAGGGTCAGAGTCGCAATCGCTTCCACGGTCAGCATAACATTTTTTGTTTTGTTTTTTTAAACTTAGATGTGGTTTGCAGTTTAATGTTATGCTTGTTTATTTTGTAACAGTCTTCAAAGCATGCTCCCGGAGTGGACCGCCTCATTGAAGAGGTGAGAGTTCAGGAGCCGCTGTGGAACATGTGTGACTGCAGGCATGCTGATCAATTTGTCACCCGTCGGCTCTGGGAGCAAGTCTGTTTTATCTTTGTGGACAACTGGGAGCACCTCAAACCTCAGCAGCAGACTCTAGCATGTAAGTATTTACAGTTATGGGTTTTAAGTTGCAGAACGCAATGTGTTTTAACCAATTTGTGTTTTCACTTTACAGGTGAAAGGGTAATCACGCGGTTTTTGTGTGATTTGTTGCAAAGAGGATACTGATTTCATTGAGGAGGCAAAAGTTTTGAAACAGCGGTTTCAACAGAAAGGGTACCCTAAAAAATTGGTCCAGGATGCATTCCTGAGAGCCAAAACTTCACACAGAAAGATTGTATAAGCAAGATTATGAGTAAAAAAACTGCTTGTTCTTCTGGTACGGATCTAGGTAGATGGAGTTTCATTACCACTTTCAACCAATCCTATGGGTTGATTAAGAAGCTCCTTACCAAGTACTGGTTCATCTTGAAAGGGGACCCAGTTTTGTCCAAGCATATTCCCCCCCCAACCTAGAACGGTATTCCGCAGAAACCGCATGTTACGGAACCTTGTTGCACCAAGTAACACCACCTTAAGTTGAGGTCCCTTATCCTCTCTCCCAATTTCTCTAAGTCCAGGTTGCTATGCATGTAGAGCCCCCAAAGGTCTTTAATGCAGCTCCATTTTAAATAGGGTACATGAGTTTAGATCCAACACTACAGGTACCTCATAAAATTAATTTGCACGTCAACTGTCAATTTATTTTTGTGGTATATTTGATTAAATGTGGTTGCGGCCTACAGTACGTAGGTCGAACCATACAAACGATGCATGCTAGACTGAACAAGCATCGACAGAATATCCAAAATGGCTTTCTCTTGCACAGGCTTTCTGAACATTTTTTAACTGTGCATCAAAAAAATCCAAAAACTTTGAAACTAAATTACTGACCACATACCTGATATTGTGGCTGATCGCTTCAACAGTTTAATAGAGAAAGCTTTTGGATATTCAAGCTTGGCACACTTGCCCTGAAGGTCTGAATTTAACTATTGATAAAGTGACCAGATAATGTTATTTGCCTCTTTCATCATAAGTGCGTTTTATTCATGTGTTATTGTTTACATGCTTTTTTCACTAACATGGGTTCTCTTTTTTTTTTTTATTGGTCTATTTACTGGTCTACTAAACTGTTAATAATTTTATATATATTTATATGTATTTTATTGCTCTCTTTTTTTGCATATTTTATACATTTTAAACATAGTTAACTCATGCTGTTTTTGTGGGTTGTTTTTATCTCCTTTTTGATTATAATATATGATGTCATATTGTTGTAATATGTGACTATCATTATACCATGTGATTGTTTTGACTGTTGTGAATGGCTGCTTCCCATTTAAATACCCCATCCCTTATGTCACCAATAAACATCCACCTGATGAAGACGGATCCTCCGTCGAAACGCGTTGTGGTTTAACCCCATCTCTCGTCTGAGTCTCTTTCCTGCGCTCCTAAGACCGCTTTCCATTTTCTCATAAGTAGCAAATTGGCTCTGTCACTAAGAGGTTAATAAAGGAAACAAGAAAGAAAAAAATTCACTTTGTTTTATCTGTTATGTTTTGGTAGCTGAGGAGAGTAAGCAAAAACGGCAATACACCAGAGAGGATGGAACCTATTGGATTGCAGTAACCTGAACTAACCACACAACTAGAGGTAGCCGTGGAGCGTTCCTACGTTGATCCTAGACGCCTCGTCACAGCCTGAGATATAACTACACCTAAAGGCAGAAAGATGAAAGCTATCTGCCCCGGAGCAGAACCCCAAAGAAAATAGGAAGCCCCCAAACATGTAATGGCGGTTAGACAAGAAGAAACACGGACACAGACAGAAAATAGAATGAGCAAACGCTGGGGCCCAATCTGTCTAGACAGAAAAGTACAGGAAAGGATACTCACTGCAATCCAAAAAAACCCCTAAAAAATACCAACTCTACTGATTGCAAAAACACCTGAGATCACACGACCTCTACCACCTAAATCAGTTCTCTGGTGTAGCAAAACTAAGCCGCAGCCACTGAAAAAACAGGAAAAAGCAAATGAACAAACAGTGGCTCCAGATAAACTGAAAGGAGCACAAGCCTCCCGGAGGGGACCTGGCTGCCCTCCACAGAAATGCAGGGAACAATGCAAAAAGCAAGCACAAAAATAAAAGCAAAAAATATTCGATCTGATAGCAGAAGATGCAGGCAAGACTCAGCAAGCTTCCAAATGAACCAGGAACCACAATTGAGACAAGAACAACTGATCACCAGGAACCATCATGGGAGGGAACCTCCCTTATATCAGACCAGTCCGTGATCCCAGATTGCCACTCCTCGCTGAAAGGTTCAGTACTGTCAGTAACCACCAGAGGGAGCCTCTGCTCAGAAACCATTTTTAGCACATTCATAACAGTACCCCCCCTTGAGGAGGGGTCACCGAACCCTCACTTGTGCAACCAGGTCGATCAGGATGAGCTCGGTGATGGGCACGAATCAGTCTCCTAGCATGGATGTCCGAAGCAAACACCCAAGAATTGTCCTCCTGACCATAACCTCTCCACTTAACCAAATACTGGAGTTTCTGTCTAGAAAAACGAGAATCCAATATTTTCTCAACTACATACTCCAGATTGCCCTCAACCAAAGCAGGGTCAGGAGGCGCAGCCATAGGAACCACTGGCTCGACAAACCTCTTCAATAAGGACTTGTGGAACACGTTATGGATCTTAAATGTCCCTGGAAGAAGCAAATGGAAGGAAAAAGGATTAAGAATCTCCATGATCTTATAAGGTCCAATGAACCTAGGCTTAAACTTTGGAGATGCAACCCTCATAGGGATATTTCTTGAGGACAACCAAACCAAATCCCCACTTTAAACCGAGGACCATCAGTCCTATGCCGGTTGGCAAACCGTTGGGCCTTCTCCTGAGAGAGACAACCTCTCCACTACCTGGTCCGAAATCTGCTGCATTCGCTCCACAACAGAGTCAACACCCGGACAGACAGAAGCCTCCACCTGTCCCGAAGAAAATCGAGGGTGAAACCCAAAATTGCAGAAAAATGGAGACATCAAGGTGGCAGAGCTAGCCCTATTATTAAGAGCAAATTCAGCCAAAGGCAAAAAAGAGACCCAGTCATCTTGATCAGCAGACACAAAACATCTCAAATAAGTCTCCAAGGTCTGGTTTGTTCTCTTGGTTTGTCCATTGGTCTGAGGATGACAAGCAGAGGAGAAAGATAACTGAACACTAAGTTTAGAACAAAATGTCCTCCAAAATCTGGAAACAAACTGGACTCCTCTGTCAGACACAATGTTCTCCGGAATGCCATGTAACCGAACCACGTGCTGAAGGAACAAAGGCACCAATTCGGAGGAGGAAGGTAACTTAGGTAATGGCACAAGATGTATCATCTTGGAAACCCATCACAGATTACCCAGATAACAGTCATTCTCTGAGAAACAGGGAGGTCAGAAATAAAATCCATAGAGATATGGGTCCATGGCCTCTTGGGCACAGGTAATGGCATTAACAAACCACTAGAGCGAGAGCAAGGCTTGGAGCGAGAGCAAGTACCACAGGACTGCACAAATTCCCTGACGTCACAAGACAAAGTAGGCCACCAAAAGGACCGACTCACCAAGTCTCTGGTACCAAAAATCCCGGGATGACCAGCCAACGCGGAACAATGAATCTCAGACATCACACTCTTCTTCCACTGGTCTGGGACAAACAATTTCCCAATAGGGCAGCGCTCAGGTTTATCCTCCTGACACCCTTCCAAAGCCAGTCTCAAATTGGGCGGGGATGGCGGAAAGAACTACACCTTCTTTCAAAATAACAATAGGAGCAGATAACTCAGGAGAGTCCACAAAGAAACTCCTCGAGAGGGCATCCGCCTTAACATTCTTTGTGCCAGGAAGAAAAGAAACCACAAAATTAAAACGTGTGAAAAACAAGGCCCACCTGGCCTGTCTAGGATTAAGTCGCTTGGCTGATTCGAGATAAATCAGATTCTTATGGTCCGTGAGGACCACCACCTGATGTTTGGCTCCTTCCAGCCAATGTCTCCACTCTTCAAAGGCCCACTTCATGGCCAATAACTCCCGATTACCCACGTCATAATTACGTTCAGTTGGAGAAAATTTTCGAGAGAAAAAGGCACAAGGGTTACTCTTAGAGGTCTCTGGATCTCTTTGGGACAAAACGGCACCTGCCCCAATTTCAGAGGTGTCAACCTCCACCTGAAACGGTAGAAAAACATCAAGCTTCCGTAGAACAGGAGCAGAAGTGAATCTCTGCTTAAGTTCCTGAAATGCAGAGACTGCCTCAGGAGGCCAATTCACCACATCAGAACCCTTTTTGGTCAAATCAGTCAGTGGTTTAACAATACCGGAGAAATTACCAATAAATTTACGATAAAAATTGGCAAAACCCAAAAATCTTTGAAGAGCCTTTAATGAAATAGGTTAGACCCAATCACAGATGGCCTGAACCTTGACCGGGTCCATTTCAATAACAGACGGAGACAAAATGAATCCCAGAAATGAGACCTGTACGCCAAAAAGACACTTTGATCCCTTCACATACAGTGCATTCTCTCTCAAAATCTGGAACACAGTCCGAACATGTTTCACATGAGAGTCCCAGTCATTGGAAAAAATCAAGATATCATCTAAATAAACAATCAGAAATTTATCCACAAAATCCCTGAAAATATCATTCATGAAGGATTGGAAGACGGAAGGAGCATTAGTGAGCCCAAAGGGCATCACTAGGTACTCAAAATGCCCTTCTGGGGTATTAAATGCCATCTTCCATTCATCCCCGTGCTTAATGCGAATAAGGTTATACGCCCCCTGAGGTCAAGCTTGGTAAACCAACTAGCACTTTTCACCCTGGAAAACAGGTCAGAAATCAGGGGTAACGGATATTGGTGCTTCACAGTGATCTTATTCAAGAGATGATAATCAATACACGGCCTCAATGAACCATCCTTTTTGGCCACAAAAAAAAAACGGCACCCAAGGGTGAAGAGGATGGTCTGATATGACCCTTCTCCAATGACACCTTGATATAAGATCGCATAGCATCGTGTTGAATTACAGACAAGTTAAAAAGGCGACCTTTAGGAAATTTACCATCAGGCACTAATTCAATAGCGCAATCGTAGCTCCTGTGAGGGGGCAAGGATGCGGATTTACTTTCACTAAACACATCCGAAAAATCAGTCAAAAAGTCAGGAACATCCTGAGATTGGGGAGAGGCAGAATAAACAGGAGTGTCGGCATTAACACATTGGCAGCCCCAACTGGTCACAGACACAGATTTCCAATCCAAAACAGGATTATGAGACTGTAACCAAGGGAAACCTAGTACAATAATGTCATGCAGATTATACAGCACCAGAAATTTGCAACTCTCCTGATGATCTGGTTCAACCCTCATTAACACCTGAGTAGAAAACTCAGGTTTATTCTCCGCCAAAGGGGTAGAATCAATGCCCAGTAGGGGAATAGACTTCCGCAGGGGTATCATGGGAAACCCACAACGTTTGGCAAAGTCAAAATCCATATGGTTAATAGCTGCTCCTGAATCAACAAAAGCTTGAGCAGAAAATGTGGACAGGGAGCAAATCAGGGTATCAGTCAACAGAAATTTAGTCTGAACACTACCCAAGACAACGGAGCGTGCAAAACGTCTTCCCCGTTTGGGGCAGACTGAAATAGCATGAGAGGCATCACCACAGTAGAAACATAACCCATTGCGCTTTCGAAACACATGACGCTGTGCCCCAGAAGTCACTATCACACTGCATGGGCTCAGAAGCTGGCTCACAAGGCAACACTATCTCACGCATACCTCCGCGCTCATGCAAACGTCTGTCAATTTGAATAGTCAATGACATAGAATCATTGAGACCAGAGGGAGCAGGGAATCCCACCATAACATCCTTTACATTCTCTGACAGCCCCTTCCGAAAAAGGGCTGCCAAAGCATCATCATTCCATTTGGTCAGGAATGCCCACTTTTGGAATTTCTGACAGTACAACTCAGCGTCTTCAAGACCCTGATTTAATGCCAACAAGGTTCTTTCAGCTTGATCAGTGACATTAGGTTCATCGTACAATAACCCCAGAGCCAGAAAAAATGCATCAACATCATTCAAAACAGGATCCCCAGGTGTCAGGGAAAAAGCCCAATCCTGAGGATCGCCGTGCAGGAGAGAGATGACAATTTGAACCTGCTGTGCTGCGTTCCCTGAGGACTTAGGCTTTAAGGCAAAAAACAACTTACAGTTATTTTTGAAATTCAGAAACTTAGCCCGATCCCCCAAAAACAAATCTGGCATGGGAATCCTAGGTTCCACAACCGGCAACCCAGCAAGATAGGCAGCAATACTCCGAACCTCAGTGGCAAGCTGATCCACACGGCCAGACAACTGTGCAAGCTCCATTGAGAGAGAAAAAAAATCCTCCTCAGCACCCAGAGAAACAGAGGGAAAAAAAAATGCAACAAACAGGGAAAAGAAAAAAAAAATCTCTGACAACTCTGACAATCTTTTTTCTTTCCACACTATTTTTCCCTTCTGTGAGTACCATATAATTTTCAGTTTTGGCCAATGATACGGTTATGTTTTGGTAGCTGAGGAGAGTAAGCAAAAACGGCAATACACCAGAGAGGCTGGAACCTATTGGATTGCAGTAACCTGAACTAACCACACAACTAGAGGTAGCCGTGGAGCGTTCCTATATATATTGAGTCTCGGGATGCATTTGTGCAGGGGTAGCATTTATGTACATTTACTTGAAGTACATTTGATCAAAGTACTTGGCAGTTAAACATGGCAGTTAGACAGGGCAGGAGACAGGTAAGACAAATAAATAAATCTACTCCCTCTACATTTGGATTACAACACATTCACCATATGCATTTGTATAATTTATATCCACCGCCCTTGCATTAACTCTTTACACTCCATCCATATCGGTCCCTCTGTCCTTTTCTCTCCTATGTATAGAACTCACGCTCTTTTCACATTGCTAAACAGCACAGATCCATTCATTCCCACTATCCAACACAAGAGATGCTCTCACAAATCACTTAACAATCTGCTCTCTCTTTCTATCCTCCTTCTCCTAGTCGAAGGAGATATAGCTCCAAACCCCGGCCCCCCATGTTATAGCAAGTCAAACCTCCCAACTGCTACACTCAGAAATCCCTCTAATCTTATTAATATTCCCTGCATGCCTTCTGTCTCTTTCAATTGTGCCCTTTGGAATTCTTGCTCAGTGTGAAATAAATTCCCCTTCATCCATGACTTAATCCTTTCAAATTCTCTTAACCTACTAGCGCCTACTAAAACCTGGATCCTGCAGTCAGTCACCACCACTGCTGCTGATCTTTCATATGGTGGACTACACTTTTCTCATACCCAAAGATCGGACAACAGAGCAGGTGGAGGCGTTGGTCTGCTCCTCTCACCCAAATGTACCTTTCATGTTATACCTCAAGCACCCTCACTTGTCTTCCCTTCTTTGAGGTCCATGCCGTCAGACTCTACATCCCCTTAGCCATGCGAGTGGCAATGGTGTATCGTCCTCCTGGCCCTTCTCATCAGTTCCTGGATCACTTTGCCACCTGGCTTCCACATTTTCTCTCCTGTGACATCCCCACCCTCATCATGGGTGATTTCAACACCCTCATGACCTCACTATCCAATAACCCTAAACATCTCTTGGACACTTTTCATTCCCTACTCAACCCAAAAGTGCAGGTCCCAACCCCTGATCTCCACGCTGACGATCTGGCCAATTATTTCAAAGAAACAATTGGCCATATCTGACAGGAAATTATCTCCCAATCCCCTCATACCATGCACTGTCCTCCCTAACCTACTGCATCTGGCTCACTCTGATTTTGAACCAGTCACAAAAGAAGTAATCAGGCTCCTTGCATCTTCTCGCCCTACCACTTGCACCAGTGACTCCATTCCATCACATCTCCTCCAGTCCCTTTCCTCTGCTGTCACCTTTCACCTAACAAAAATATTCAACCTCTCTCTCTTCCGGTATCTTTCCCTCCTCATTTAAGCATGACATTATACATCCATTACTTAAAAAATCATCCCTCGACTAAAACTGTGCCGCTAACTATAGACCTGTCTCTAATCTTCCCTTCATCTCTCAACTCCTGGTCCACACCCGTATTATCCATTATCTCTCAGATAACGCTATTCTCGACCCTCTTCAATCTGGTTTCCGCTCTTTACACTCTACTGAAACTGCCCTCACTAAAGTCTCTAATGATCTACTAACTGCTATATCTAATGGTCACTACTCCATGATAATTCTCTTGGATCTCTCCGCAGCATTCAACACTGTGGATCATCAACTTCTCACTATGCTACACTCCATCGGCCTCAAGGACACCGTTCTCTGCTGGTTCTCCTCCTATCTCTCGGACCGTTCCTTCACTGCATCTTTTGCTGGTTCCTCCTCCTCTCATCTTCCCCTTACTGTTGGGGTTCCTCAAGGATCAGTCCTAGGCCCCCTCCTCTTTTATTTGTATACCGCCCCTACTGGACAAACAATCAGTAGATTTGGTTTCCAGTACCATCTCTATGCTGATGACACCAAGTTATACACTTGACCCAATATCACCCCTGCCTTTTTAGAAAACACCAGTGATTGTCTTACCGCTGTCTCCAACATCATGCCCTCCCTCTTATTCATTCTTGTCTGGACTATTGTAACTCTCTACTAATCGGTCTCCCTCTTACCTAAGTCTACCCTTGCCAATTGGTCTTGAATGCTGCAACCAGGATCATATTCCTCACCAATCGTTATACCGATGCCTCTACCTTGTGCCAGTCATTACACTGGTTACCCATCCACTCCAAAATCCAGTACAAACGTATTACCCTCACCCACAAAGCACTCCATGGCTCAGCACCACCCTACATCTCCTCCCTTGTCTCAGCCTACCACCCTACCCGTGCTCTCTGTTCTGCTAATGACCTGAGGTTAGCATCCTCAATAATAAGAACCTCCCACTCCTGTCTCCAAGACTTTTCCTGTGCTGTGCCAATTCTTTAGCATGCACTTCCCAGGTTAATACGATTAATCCCCAATCCCCACAGTTTTAAGCGTGCCCTAAAAATGCATTTGTTCAGACTGGCCTACTGCCACAATACAATAACCTAACTATCCCTGTGCGGCCCATTCAAAAATGTTTTACCATAATCAGGTTCCTCCCATCATGTTCTCGCCAGCTTTCTGCATTTAATAGCCCTCTATGTCTGTACTGTTACATACTTTGGCTGTTAACTGGTTCATGCAGCATTACAGGAACACCCGATTTGTACGCTATGGCTGGTCCAAACAATGAAAGCAATTGTTACCATCTACCTTTCGTGTCTCCCCTTTTTCCTCATAGATTGTAAGCTTGCGAGCAAGGCCCTCATTCCTCTTAGTATCTATTTTGATCTGTGTTTAATATTATGCTGTAATATCTATTGTTTGTACAAGTCCCCATTATAATGTAACTAGAAATAGGCCCGTTGCTATCGCATTGGGAGTGCGGTGAAAGTTTTAAGTGCCTTACCGGTAACGGTATTTTTCGGAAGCCCATGACAGCACCACGAGAGAGGTGATCCACCCTTCAGGAACAGGAAACCTACAGATACAAAAAGGGCGGCACCTCTCCCACGCATCAGTTGGATTACAAAGCTTGAGAGGACTACCACAGTTAATAGCACAAATATATACACAATATATACAAAATATATACAAAATATGTATCATTTTAACTGTAAACTAACACATGTGAAACTTATAAGAAGTGCAGCCCCCACGTGAAAAGGGAGGGAACCAAGGGTGTTGTCATGGGCTTCCGAAAAATACCGTTACCGGTAAGTAACTTAATACTTTATACGGACTCCCATGACAGCACCAAAAGAGAATTACAGAGATGTAAACTAACCTAGGGAGGGACTATAGCCTGCAGTACCCTTAAGGTGAGCTCTGAGGAAGCCCCCATGTCCAACCGATAGTGTTTAAAAAAGGTGGAAGGAGATGACCATGTGGCCGCCTTACATATCTCGTCGATTGACACTCCAGATCTTTCTGCCCAAGATGATGCCATGGCACAGGTGGAATGCACCCTCAGATTCTGCAGAGCCGGCCCTCCACCTGCTGCATAAGCCAGAGAGATAGCCTCCCTAATCCACCTGGCTAACGTGCATCTTGATACTCTAAGCCCTTTCCTAGAATCTTGGAAGGATAAAAATAATGCATTATCCTTTTTCCAAGGATTAGTAGCCGAGATATATTCTAATAGGTATCTTCTAAAGTCTATATATGAAGTTTCTCTTATTTAGGGGTTAAAAGGGTTAGGGATAAAAGAAGGTAGAACTATCTCTTGTGACCTGTGGAAGTGTGATGCTACTTTGGGCAAGTAAGCCGAGTCCGGCTTTAGGACTACCCTGTCATGTAAGAACTCTGCATAAGGGGGAAGTCTGGAAAGTGCCTGAATAGCCCCTATTCTTTGTGCAGATGTTATTGCTATCAAAAAAGCAATTTTAAGGGATCGCATCTTAATTGAGGCTGACTCCAGGGGCTCAAACAGGGCCTCTGTCATAGCTGAAATTACTAGGTTCAGATCCCATGGCATTCATTTATCTCTGTGTTTGGGTCTAGATCTACCAGCCACTAATAAATCTAGAAATCCAATAGTTATTGGCAATATCACAGGAAAACAGGGCACCCAGGGCTGAAACTTGTACTTTTAGTGTACTTGTGGAAAGACCTAATTCCAGACCCTTCTGAAGAAATTCTAGAATCTGTCACACCGGTACCCCCTCCTTGAGACTAAATTCAGTTCAGGTTAGGAATCGCCTCCAGGTTCTAGCATAGATCTCTGTTGTAATCTGTTTCCTACTCTTCAGAAGGGTGTCAATTCAATTCGGGGAGAACCCTCTATCCTTCAACAATGACCTCTCAAACTCCACGCCATCAAATGGAGCCCCGTCACTTGTGGATGGTTGATCGGCTCCTGGCAGAGAAGATCCGGAAGGTCTGGAAGTACTCAGGGATCGCATAGCGACATAGTCCTCAGCCATGCGAACCAGCTCCTCCTGGGCCAAAATGGGGCAATTAGTCTTCCCTGATCTTCCTCACTACCAGAGATAACAGGGCTAATGGCGGGAATGCGTAGGCCAGGGAGAAATCCCATTTTGTTAAGAAGGCGTCCACTACCAGAAGATATTCAACTCCCGCAGATGAGCCATGACTACGGCAACCATTTTCGTGAATACCCGAGGGGCAGCTGATAGACCAAAGGGGAGAGCCCTAAACTGAAAATGACGGACTACTACCCCCCATGGAAACCACCACCCTCAGGAACCACTGGAAATCTGCATGTATAGGCACATGATAGTACGCGTCTTTCCAATCCACAACTGCCATGAAACAGTTTTCAAATAACATCTTTATTGTTAAACCAATCGACTCCATCTTAAAGGTTCGGTTGACCAGAAACTCATTAAGGGACCGGAGAGGGTTCTAAATGACTTATCTGGTTTCTGAATTAGAAACAGTGGAGAGTCAAAACCTCTACTTCTCTCGGATTCCGGAACCTCCACCAGGACATTTTTAATGCATAAATTCAAAATCTCTGCCTCCAATGCCGACTGTTCAAGAGGAGAAGAGCATAGGGGAGTTAACTTAAAGCTATCTCGCGGGATATAACTAAACTCAAGCTTGAGTCAGTTGGCTATTACGCTCCGCATCCAGTCACTATTTGTGATCTCTAACCACGCTGGAAGGAAGGCCGACAATCTACCCCCCATGGGAATTGTTAGTCATTGGGCAGGTTTCTTCCATTCTCTTTAAGAAAGCATGAACATACAGCCCGTACCTCTCCTTTTATCTTCCCACTTGAAACGGTCTCTAGCGGGCGATAATACGCGTCTTCTTCCCTGACCAAAGTTCTTTCTATTGAAAGAGCGTTGGTAGGACGTGGACGATACGTTAGGAAACTTCTTTTTCTCATCCCCTGCCTTATCCAGCAACTCATCCAGGACTGGTCCAAGCAGATAGTCCCCTTCGCACGGGATAGCGCAGAGTTTAGTTCTTGCCTGGATGTCCCCTGGCCAGCAATTTAACCACAAGGCTCTGCGGGCCACGTTGGAAAGCCCTGCTGCTCTGGCCACCATTCTAAAAGAGTCAACTGAGGCATCCGATAGGAAAGCTGCGACCCCTGAATCACTGGCAGGGCACCCAGAATTGTATCTCTAGGAGCTCCTTCCTTTAACGGAGACTAATTGATCCAGCCAGACCATGATGGATCTGGCCGTACAAGTTGATGCTACCGCTGGTCAGGGCTGCCATCAAGGCATTACAGCCCTTACTAATGTATGGGGCCCGGTGCTTTAGGGGGCCCGCCCGCCGCCCGAGCACTCTGGCAGCACGGTCCAGCATCAGGCGCAGTGCTTCGCTGCTTTATATTCCCCACTCCTCACTGTCCCCAGTCCTGACCTCCTGGCTGGCTAATTAAATGGGCAGGCACTGTAGCTTTAAGCGACGGCCCGCCCTGATGCATCATGGTCCAGCAGTGACGTCACACGCTGCTCTGCTCCACTTCCTCATTCCAGAGCAGAGCGAGCAGCGTGTCACGTCGGTGTGTTGTGCCTGACACACACTGCCACGTGGCTGGGAGCGGCGGACCGGACCGGGACGGGTGCAGGCTGCAGGCGAGCAGTCTGTCGCAGGGGGGGCCCGGTCAGGACAGCCGCAGCGCAAGCATCCACCACGCACCACCAACAGGGCCCAGGGCAGGAAGGGGGGAGCACAGCATCCACCAAAAGGGCCCCCAGGGCAGGCGGGGGGGTCCGCAGGTGCAGCATCCAGCAACAGGGGCCCTGGGGACCCTGTTGGTGGATGCTGCGGGCCCCTTCTGCCTGTCCTGGGCTGGGGCCCTGTTGGAATGCTGCGTGCGGCCGCCCTCCCCTGCCTGCCCATCATATGGGGGCATAAAATCTATGGAGCATCATATGGCGGCATAATCTATGGGGCATCATATGGGGGCATATACAGTACAGACCAAAAGTTTGGACACACCTCATTCAAAGATTTTTCTGTATTTTCATGACTATGAAAATTGTAGAATCACACTGAAGGCATCAAAACTATGAATTAACACATGTGGAATTGTATATTACACTTTACAAAAAAGTGCGAAAATATGTCTTATTCTAGGTTCTTCAAAGTAGCCACCATTTGCTTTGATTACTCCTTTGCACGCAGAAAAGGTGAACGGATGGACTCTACATGCCTAGTTCCCATTGTGAAGCATGGAGGAGGTGGTGTGATGGTGTGGGGGTGCTTTGCTGGTGACACTGTTGGGGATTTATTCAAAATTGAAGCAATGAGCGGTCCAGCTCACCCCAAACCATCTCGATTGGGTTCAGGTCTGGTGACTGTGGAGGCCAGGTCATCTGGCGTAGCACCCCAACACTCTCCTTCTTGGTCAAATAGCCCTTACACAGCCTTAAGGTGTGTTTGGGGTCATTTTCCTGTTGAAAAATAAATGATGGTCCAACTAAACGCAAACCGGATGGAATAGCATGCCGCTGCAAGATGCTGTGGTAGCCATGCTGCTGCACTATGCCTTCAATTTTGAATAAATCCTGAACAGTGTCACCAGCAAATCACCCCCACATCATCACACCACCTCCTCCATGCTTCACGGTGGGAACCAGGCTTGTAGAGTCCATCAGTTCACTTTCAAAATCTTAGAATGAGAAAGTGTGTCCAAACTTTTGGTCTGTACTGTACATCTATGGGGCATCATATGGGGGGCATATACATCTATGGGGCATCATATGGGGGGCATATACATCTATGGGGCATCATATGGGGGCATATACATCTATGGGGCATCATATGGGGGCATATACATCTATGGGGCATCATATGGGGGCATATACATCTATGGGGCATCATATGGCAGCATAATCTATGGGGCATCATATGGCAGCATAATCTATGGGGCATCATATGGCGGCATAATCTATGGGCATCATATGGCGGCATAATCTATGGGGCATCATATGGCGGCATAATCTATGAGGCATCATATGGCGGCATAATCTATGGAGCATCATATGGTGGCATAATCTATGGAGCATCATATGGGGCATAAAATCTATGGAGCATCATATGGGGCATAAAATCTGGATCATCATATAGGGTATAAAACCTATGGAGCATATATGGGGCATAAAATCTATGGAGCATCATATGGGGGTTATAAATCTATGGGGCACCACATGGGGCATAAAATATATGGAGCATTTTATGGGGGCATAACTTTAATGAAGCAGCATATGGTGCATATTATTCTATGGAGCATCTTATGGGGCATTATTAACCTTTATGGAGCATTATATGGGGAGTATTTTGTATGGAGCATCTTATGGGGTCCATCATTAACTGAATACAATAATCTGCAATCAGAAATACAGTGTATGTATATATATATATATATATATATATATATATATATATATATATTTATTTATTTATTTATTATGATTTCAATTAGTTTATATAAAAATTTATGTGACACATTCCCTTGAAGAAAGATAATTATAATATACAAAAAAAAGTTACCAAATGTTTAATAGGTTAGAGTAGAGTAGGGCCCTGCCAATAGAGTCTACCTTGTTGTGGTGGCAGGCTTAAAAAAATCTTTTGGTCAAAACAAAAGCTGATGGCTATGCATGTGATTTGGTGTTAATGTGTCATTGGTGAGGGCGTGGTGCAGAAGTGGAGTTTTTTCAAGAAAAGGCGGATGGATTTTGGATGGTTCGCGTGGAGGAGGAGGAGCTAGAGTGGAGGCGGAACTGGGGGTGGAGCCTGGGCAGAGTCTCAAGGGGGGCCCCATAAAATTTGTCAGTATGGGGCCCCGAAATTCCTAGTGGTAGCCCTGCCGCTGGTCATAGGGAACCAGCCGCCATCTTCCAGGTTCCTTTAACCCCTTCATGACCCAACCTATTTTGACATTAAAGACCTTGCCATTTTTTGCAATTCTGACTAGTGTCCCTTTATGAGGTAATAACTCAGGAACGCTTCAACGGATCCTAGCGATTCTGAGAATGTTTTTTCGTGACATGTTGGGCTTCATGTTAGTGGTAAATTTAGGTCGATAATTTTTGCGTTTATTTGTGAAAAAAATGGAAATTTGGCGAAAATTTAGAAAATTTCGCAATTTTCAAATTTTATTTTTTTATTTTGTTAAACCAGAGTTATGTGACACAAAATAGTTAATAAATAACATTTCCCACATGTCTACTTTACATCAGCACAATTTTGGAAACAAAATTTTTTTTTGTTAGGAAGTTATAAGGATTAAAAGTTGACCAGCGATATCTCATTTTTACAGCAAAATTTACAAAACCATTTTTTTAGGGACCACCTCACATTTGAAGTCACTTTGAGGGGTCTATATGGCAGAAAATACCCAAAAGTGACACCATTTTAAAAACTGAACCCCTCAAGCTACTCAAAACTACATTCAAGAAGATTATTAACCCTTCAGGTGCTTCACAGAAACTAAAGCAACGTGGAAGGAAAAAATTGACATTTTAATTTTTCCAACAAAAATTTTCTTTTAGCATCAATTTTTTCATTTTTACATGGGCAACAGGATAAAATGGATCCTAAAATTTGTTGGGCAATTTCTCCTGAGTATACCTCATATGTGGTCATAAACCACTGTTTGGGTGCACGGCAGGGCTCAGAAGGGAAGGAGCGCCATTTGACTTTTTGAATGGAAAATATGCTGGAATATTTAGCGGTTGCCATGTCGCATTTGGAGAGTCCCTGTGTGCCTAAACATTGGAGCTCCCCCACAAGAGACCCCATTTTGGAAACTAGACCCCCCAAGGAACTTATCTTGATGCATAGTGAGCACTTTGAACCCCCAGGTGCTTCAGAAATTGATCCGTAAAAAAAAGAAAGTCCTTTTTTTTCACAAAAATTTTATTTTAGCCTCAGTTTTTTTCATTTTCACATGGGCAACAGGATAAAATGGATCCTAAAATTTGTTGGAAAATTTCTCCTGAGTACATAGATACCTCATATGTGGTCATATACCACTGTTTGGGCGCACGGTAGGGCCCAGAATGGAAGGAGCGCCATTTGACTTTTTGAATGGAAAATTAGCTCCAATCGTTAGCGGACACCATGACGCGTCTGGAGAGCCCCTGTAAGCCTAAACAGTGAAAAAACTCCACATGTGACACCATTTTAGAAACTAGACCCCTTATGGAACTTATCCAGATGTGTTGTGAGCACTCTGAACCCCCAAGTGCTTCACAGAAGTTTATAACGCAGAGCAGTGAAAATAAAAAAATCATTATTTTCCTCAAAAATGAATTTTTAGCCCGCTATTTTTTATTTTCACAAGGGTAACAGGAGAAATTGGACCACAAAAGTTGTTGTCCATTTTTCCTGAGTATGCTGGTGCCCCATATGTGGGGGGAACACTGTTTGGGCGCATGGGAGAGCTCAGAAGGGAAGGAGCGCCATTTTGGAATGCAGACTTGATGGAATGTTCTGCGGGCGTCATGTTGCGTTTGCAGAGCCCCAGATGTGCCTAAACAGTAGAAACCCCCCACAATTGACCCCATTTTGGAAACTAGACCCCCCAAGGAGCTTATCTAGATGTGTAGTGAGCACTTTAAACCCCCAAGTGCTTCACAGAAGTTTATAAACGCAGAGCAGTGAAAATAACAAAATCATTTTTGTTTCTAAAAATCATTTTTTAGCCCGCTATTTTTTATTTTCCCAAGGGTAACAGGATAAATTGGACCCCAAAAGTTGTTGTCCAGTTTTTCCTGAGTACGCTGGTGCCCCATATGTGGGAGGGGGACCACTTTTGGGTGCACGGCAGGGCTCAGAAGGGAAGGAGCACCATTTGACTTTTTTAATGGAAAATTAGCTCCAATCGTTAGCGGACACCATGTCGTGTTTGGAGAGCCCCTGTGTGCCTAAACTTTGGAGCTCCCCCACAAATGACCCCAATTTGGAAACTAGACCCCCTAAGGAACTTATCTAGATTCACAGTGAGCACTTTGAACCCCCAAGTGCTTCACAGAAGTTTATAACGTAGAGCCGTGAAAATAAAAAATCATTTTTTTTTCTCAAAAAATGATTTTTTAGCCCCCTATTTTTTATTTTCACAATGGTTACAGGAGAAATTGGAACCAAAAGTTGTTGTCCAGTTTGTCCTGAGTACGCTGGTACCCCATATGTGGGGGGGGAACTACTGTTTGGGCACATGTCAGGGCTCGGAAGGGATGTAGTGACACTTTGAAATGCCGACTTGATGGAATGGTGTGCGGGCATCTTGTTTCGTTTGCAGAGCCCCTGATGTGCCTAAACAGTAGAAACCCCCCACAAGTGACCCCATTTTGAAAAATAGACCCCGCAAGGAACTTATCCAAATGTGTGGTGAGCACCTTGAACCCCCATGTGCTTCACAGAAGTTTATAATGCAGAGCCGTGAAAATAAAAAATCATTTTTTTCCTCAAAAACTGATTTTTTTAACCCGCAATTTTTTATTTTCACAAGGGTAACAGGAGAAATTGGACCCCAAAAGTTGTTGTACAGTTTGTCCTGAGTACACTGGTACCCCATATGTGGTGGGAACCACTAATCGGGCACATGTTGGGGCTCAGAAGGGAAGTAGTGACGTTTTGAAATGCCGACTTTGATGGAATGGTCTGCGAGCGTCATGTTACGTTTGCAGAGCCCCTGATGTGCCTAAACAGTAGAAACTCCCCACAAATGACCCCATTTTGGAAACTAGACCCCACAAGGAACTTATCTAGATGTGTGTTGAGTACTTTGAACCCCCAAGGGCTACACAGAACTTTATAATGCCCGGCATGAAAATAAAAAAATCATATTTTTTCCACAAACATGATCTTTTAGTCCCAAATTTTTTTATTTTCCGAAGGGTAACAGGAGAAATTAGACCCCAAAAGTTGTTGTCCAATTTGTCCTGAGTACGCTGATATCCTACATGTGGGAGAAAACTACTGTATGGGCACACGTCGGGGCTCGGAAGGGAAGTAGTGACGTTTTGAAATGCCGACTTGATGGAATGGTCTGCGAGCGTCATGTTACGTTTGCAGAGCCCATGATGTGCCTAAACAGTAGAAATCCCCCCAAGTAACCCCATTTTGGAAACTAGATCCCCCAAGGAACACCTCCAAGTGCATCACAGAAGTTTATAACGCAAAGCCGTGAAAATAAAAAATCATTTTTTTTCCACAAAAATAATTTTTTTAGTCCCCAATTTTTTTTCCCAAGGGTAAAAGGAGAAATTAGACCCCCACAGTTGTTGTGCAATTTTTCCTGAGTATTCTGATACCCCATATGTGGGGGTAAACCACTGTTTGTGCACACGTCGGAGTTCGGAATAAAGGGAGCACTGTTTGACTTTTTGAACGCATAATTTGCAGCAATCAATGGTGGCGCCATGTCGCGTATGGAGACCCCCTGATGTACCTAAATAGTGGAAATCCCTCAATTCTAACTCCAACCCTAACCCCAACACACCCCTAACCCCAACCATAACCTCTACACAACCCTAACTGTAATCCAAACCCTAACCATAACCCTAACCCCAACACACCCCTAACCCTAATCCCAACTCTAACCATAACCTAACCACAAACCTAACCCTAATCCCAACCCTAACCCCAAAACACCCCTAACACTTATCCTAACTCTAACCCTAACCAAAAACCTAACCCTAATCCCAACCCTAACCCTAATTCCAACCCTAACCCTAATTCTAACCGTAACCTTAATGCTAACCCTAATGCTAACCCTAAGGCTAACCCTAACCTTAGTTCTAACTCTAACCCTAAGGCTAGGTTCATATTGCGTTTTACCAGCCCGTTCAACACATAGCGTTGACGGGCTGGTAACGGTATAGCATAACACGATCGCATTATGCTATACCCGCTAGCGCAGATGAATCAGCAGATGATTCATCTGTGCTAGTGGAGCCCAGACGCTGCAGCCCGCGTCCGAGGCTCCGTCACTGAATGACGGCACTTCGCGAACGCATGCCGGTTTACAGCATGAGTCGCGAAGCGCCCGACAATGGGGGTGAAAGGCAGCGTTGACGGACTGCATTACACCGCGTTATACGGACTGCCATAACGCAATATGAAGCCAGCCTAACCCTAACCCTAAGGCCCCGTGCACACATTGCGGATTCACTTGTCGATTTTTCCGTGCGGATTTTGCTAAATCCGCAGGTAAAATTACCTGCGTTTTACCTGCGGATATAGCGCGGATTAAGAGCCTGTGCACACGTTGCAGATTTAATGCGGTTTTGCTGCAGTTTTTGTGCAGATTTGCCCTGCGGTTTTACACCTATAATGGAATAGGTGTAAAAACGCTGCGGAATCCGCACAAAGAATTGACATGCTGCGGATTTAAAACCGCACCAAATCTGCGCGGAAAAATCCGTAGCATGTGCACAGCGTTTTTTTTTTACCATTTATTTACATTGTACTGTACATGGTTTCTGGATCTGCTGTGGATCCGCAGCGCCAAATCCGCTGCGGATCCGCAGCAAAATCCGCAACGTGTGCACAGGAAAAAAAAAATTCTTTATTTTATTATTTGTCCCTACCTATGGGGTGATAAATGGGGCGTTTAATTACTGTTTTTTTATTTTGATCACTGTGAGAGAGTATCACAGTGATCAAAATAAATATTTTGACTCAGGAGAGCACAATGCGCATGCGCCAGCCGGAGGGCGCACTGCGCATGCGCCCGCCATTTTCCAAGATGTCGGCGCCCATGAAGAATCCCGGACCGATGCCGGGATGGACCCAGGGACATTGGAGGACCGGAGAGAGGTGAGTAGGGGGGTGCGGAAGGTAAGGGGGGGGATCGGAAGGCGGGGGAAAGGGAGGCAAGGAGGAGGGGAGCAGATAGTGACGGCGGCGACGAATCGTCGCCATTTATCGGTGGCGGCGGCTGATCGCCCCGTCACTCGGTGTCGGGGGGGTCAGATTTCGGTGTCCAGCCATGGCAGATGCTATTGCAGCATCGGCCATGGCTGGATTGTAATATTTCACCAAATTTCATTGGTGAAATATTACAAATCGCTCTGATTGGCTGTTTCGCTTTTAACAGCCAATCAGAGCGATCGTAGCCACGTCGGGGTTAAGCAACCCCCACTGTGGAGATGCACAAAGGGTCTTGTAACTGCGGGTCGGGTGACCTTTCAGTGACCCCGGTCACCCGACCCGCAGGAACATGATTTATAGCATGACGCCTACGTAGGCGTCATGGGTCAGGATGCCACTGGTTTTCATGACACCTACGTAGGCGTCATGGATCGGGAAGGGGTTAAGGAAAATATCTGCCTTCCTGTCTAGGGGATCTTTAAGGGTCCCATGTCTTCAAAAGGTAGCGAGGCTCTTTTGGATACCTTGGCCACTGCAGCATCTAGCTTAGGGGCTTTGTCCCAAGTATTGACTGCCGGATCTTCAAAGGGATATGTGCGCTTGAGAGCTGGTGGTAAAGAGCCCCTCTTTTCTGGCTTTTTCCACTCCCGGTGAATTAGCTCCTAGATATTTTAATTTAAAGGGAGGGACCTTCGCTTCCTCTGTTCCAGCCCTTTGAACATGTCATCCTGCATGGATAGCTGTAGTCTGGGTTCCTTTATGCCCATCGTTGCCCTGACCGTCTTCACCAACTTATCTACCCGGTCTAGGGGCAGACAGAAGAGCCCGGAGTATTCCTCCAATGAAGACGAGGGAAATGAATCGTTGGAGTCCTCATCTTTCCCCCCTTCTGGTAGGGTGCATCCACAGAGGGCGCATTCCCTGTGTTTTGCCTTACTCGTACACTTCTTCCCCTAAAATAAAAACATAAGGGGAAGCCGCATCACTGAGTGAACATTCACGTAGAACACTTACCAATGCCTGCAGCGAATAGGTACCGGAATATGAGGGGGGGGGGGGGTTTCCCAGTCGATGCTCCTGACCCCTGTCTGGAGGAGCTTTATGACTGAACTGGTCACTCCGTCTGTTACGCTCTGTGCTGTCCCGGGATTTCTGCTTATCCTTAGGCTTCTCCGCAGTTTCTCCAGCTGCTGGGGCTGCTGCTCTTGATCACTCTCCATCATTGCGTATGGATAATGAGGCCTGAAGCATGGGTCCTTCTCGAAGCCTGCTTATATCCCGTCTTCTGGTCACCAGATGTACCCCCGCCCCCCCGATTGGCTCTCTGCTCTCCCCAGGTGAAGTTACTGGCCAGTGAGATGCTTGTGTTCCCCGCATCCCGTTCCGGTGGGCGCCGCCATCTTGGATGCCCCATGCATGCGCAGTAGCGCCGATGACCTAGAAGCACTCGCCGGCTACGCCCCCCGATGTCACGGCGGCCGCACAGATGCTTCCAATGCGTCCAGGAGCAGAACGGGACGCCCGAGCTTGCGCCTGCGGCACAACCAGATCCCCGGAAACGTCACAGCCGCGCCTCCAGGCCCCAGCACCATCACCACCGGCCATCGCACCGCCGGAGCAGAAAGCATCAGGGGGATACTCACCTGGCACTGGCTTCTCCAGAGAAGGATGTCCCCCGGACTCCGCTCCCTGCTTCGAATGCCACTGCCGTGCAACCCAGCAAGGACCACCATGGTGTCTCCAGGAGCTCCGTACCGGCCGAGGTAGGAGACCCCCGCTACCTGTGTCGGCCGGGCTGGGATCCATTTAGACTCCTGCAGCACATCTGTAGGATCCAGTCCCACAGGAACAGGAAACCAACTGATGCGTGGGAGAGATGCCACCCTTTTTGTATCTATATGTTTCCTGTTCCTGAAGGACGGATCCCCTCTCTCGTGGTGCTGTCATGGGAGTCTGAATAAATTAATATCTGTGTATGCTTAGTGTACAGCTGTGCAGTTACTGCGCATGCACGGGTATAGCGCGCAGTTGTGGCTGTTACTGCGCATGCGCGGGAATAGCGGTGACGTGAATGTCCCTTGCGCAATCGCAGTTTGTGGCCTTGCGGCCTGCTACTACGTGTTTATATTGCACAGAATATATTATATATGACATTTTTTGGTGTTAGATATTGGTGCCTAGTATAAATCATATGAACGGTATAATATAGGCTTGCATGCATTGTGCCACGGACTAGGGTCTGTAAACGGCTGGGTTACTTATACCCCTGCCTCACGAATACATATGTGTACTTTCTTTATATACATTCACTCCACCATTGCCAGGAGCTCCATTGACTATTTGTATGTTCATAAAACAATCCAATATTGACCATAATTGTGACCCATTTTTGCACCTGATTATGTAGGTTTTAGGTTTTGTACTTGGTTTTAGTGATTTTTGTGTGTGAGTGTCAACAAAAGTATATTTTAAAAACAATCTGTATTCCAAGATGTGTGCATCACTATTTTATCTCTTTCTCCCTTCAATTTTATTTTTTGCAAGTGCAAATTTGGTGGGAATAGATTGCAGATGCCATGTCACATCTGTAGAGGCTCTAAGGTGCAAAAAAGTACCGAAATAAAAAAGTGGCCCCATTCTGAAAACTACACCCCTCAAGGAGTTAATCTACGGGAGCTTTAAACATCTTGAAATCGCGTCACAAAATGTTATATTACGTCATGAAAATGAAATATGTTTACCATGAAAATGTTGCTTTAGCCCCAAATTCTTCATTTTCACAAGAGTAAAAAGAGAAAGTGGACCATACAATTTGTTGACCAATTTCTCTTGTACACTAATACCCCAGATATGGTCAGAAACGGTTTCTGAAAATGGAATGGGAGGAGCACCATTTGACTTAGGAGTGCAATTTTTGCTAGAATAGATAGTGAACATTAGGAGAGCACCTATGTTGTCTTTGTACACATTCACACGATGTGCAATCTGACATATAGCATAAACTTCTTCTGTCTTCCAAAATAAGCAGACCATTCTCTGAAGTCTAACTTATTTATCAACAGACGGATGTATAGAATTGAAATGTATGGTAAAAGAGAAATAGTCCAGTATAATGGAGTTCAAATGAGATAATACATGGAACAAGACACACTCAAGTATCTGAAAAACCCCCTTTAAAAAGAGCTACCCAGCATGCCTTGGTTCCTCCCAAAATACAACCGACTGCTTTATAGAAAAACAACATGTAATACAATTAAACATCACCGAATGGCGTTATTACCACATTACACATCACTAACTTATTATTACAGCTTATACCTATTACAGCTTATTAACACATTAACGAACAGGATTATTTCAGTTTTTGAATTTCCGTTTTTATTTGCTCCCATTCTCTCCACACCCATAAGTTTTTTATTTTTCTTTCAATACGGCCATGTGAGGGCTTGCTTTTTGCGGGACAAGTTGTACTTTTGAACGACACCATTGGTTTTAACACATTGTATACTGGAAAACAGGAAAAAAAATCTAAATGCGGTGAAACTGCAAACAAAGTGCAATTCCACAGTTTTTTTTTTTTTTAACATATTCACTAAATGCTAAAACTGACCTGCCATTATGATTCTTAAGGTCATTAAGAGTTCACAGACACCAAACATGTCTAGATTCTTTTTTATTTTGTGAAAAAAAATCCAAAATTTGTTAAAAAATAATGGCGCCATTTTCCGAGACCTGTAGTGTCTCCATTTTTCGTGATGTGGGGCTGTGTGAGGGCTTATTTTTTGCACACCAAGATGACATATTAATTGATACCATTTTGGTGTAGATATGATCTTTTGATCACCTGTTAATGCAATGTAGCGATAACTAAAAAAAACGTAATTCTGGGATTTGGAATTTTTTTTTATCGTGATGTTTAACGGTCAGGTTAATTCTTTTTTTTATATTAATAGATCGGGCAATTCGGAAAGCAGCAAATACCAAATATGTGTATATTTGATTTTTTTTATTATTTTATTTTGAATGGGGTGAAAGAGGGGTGATTTGAATTTTTATTTTTTTTATTTTAATATTTAAAAAAAATTTTTTTTTCATTTTTGAATGCATCAATTATCTCCATGGGAGACTAGAAGCTGCAATACTTTGATCACTTCTGCTACACAGCGCTGTGACCACCGGGCAGCGCTCATAGCATTCTATGTACAGGTGCAAATTTACAATGATGGTCCAGCCATCTTGAGGGAGTGAGGAATAGATAAAGGCTGCGTGACCTGGTCACCAGCCAGTATTTGTGGTGCTGTTGGGTGAAGGAGTTTGATGGAGGATTCCTTTGATTAAGGAACATGATAGGCCGCTTTGAACAGATATGTTTTGAAGGAGCGCCTAAAACTGTGCAAGTTGTGGATAGTCCTAATTTCTTGGGGTAGAGCATTTCAGAAAATTGGCGCAATGCTGGAGAAGTCTTGGAGCCGGGAGTGGGAGGTACGGAATAGTGCAGAGGCTAGTCAAAAGTCGTTTGCAGAGTGTAACGACCGGGTAGGCAGATAAACAGAAATGAGGGAGATGTAGGGGTGTGTCGCACTGTAGAGAGCTTTGTGGGTGAGAACTTGCAATTTAAATTGGATCCTATAATGAATGGGCAGCCATTGCAATGACTGACGAAGAGCGGACACGTCTGAGTACCAATTAGCCAGATGGATAACTCTGGCTGCTGCATTAAGGATGGACTGGAGAAAGTCGAGTGAGGGGAGGCCAATTAATAGAGCATTACAGTAGTCCAAGCAGGAGTGGATCAGGGCTACAGTGAGGGTTTTTGTTGTTTCCATGTTGAGAAAGGGGCGTATTCTAGAGATGTTGTTTAGGTGTAAGCGCAAGAGTGGGAAAGAGATTGTATATGGGAGGAGAAGGAATGATTGGTGTCAAACATAACACCCAGACAGCGCGCCTGCTGCCGGAGCGTTATTATGGTGCCACCCACGGAGAGGGAGATATCAGATTTAAGGAGGTTAGTAGATGACTGGAGCAGAAGAAGTTCAGTTTTGGATAGGTTGAGTTTCAGATATAGAGCAGACATGATGTTGGAGACTGGGGACAGACCGTCACTGGTATTCTGTAGTACAACGGGGGTAAGGTCAGGAGATAATGTGTATAGTTGTATGTCATCGGCATAAAGATGGTATTGAAAGCCAAATCTGCTGATGGTCTGTCCAATTGGGGCCATGTAGAGAGAGAAGAGATGGGGCCGAGGACTGAACCCTGAGGGACCCCAACAGTGAGAGGAAGAGGAGACGAAGTGGAGCCAGCGAACGATACACTTAAGGAGTAGTCAGAAAGATAGGAGGAGAACCAGGAGAGAGCAGTCTCCTTCATGCCTATTGACTGGAGCATAGAGAGTAGGAGATGGTGGTCAACAGTGTTGAAAGCAGTAGAGAGGTCAATTAGAATGAGTAGAGAGTCACCATTACGTTTTGGTGTCAGAAGGTCATTGGTCACTTTAAGGAGTGCAATTTCTGTCAAATCTAGGGGTGGAAGCCGAACTATGAAGGATCTAGGAGGGAGTGAGTGGAGAGGTAATGGGTAAGGCGGGAGTAGACCATGCGCTCCAAGAGTTTAGAGATGAAGGGGAGATTGGAGACTGGTCGGTAGTTATTTATGCAGGATGGAGAGAGGTTTTTTTAATAATGGAGTAATTATAGAATGTTTGAAGGAGGAGGGGAAAATGCCAGAGAAGAGGGAGAGATTGAAGATTGTCGTTAGGTGGGTAGTGACGACAGGAGAGAGAGACTGGAGGAGATGTGAAGGAATGGAATCAATAGTGCATGTAGTCAGATGAGAAGAAGAGAGGAGCCTGGAGACTTTTGTGATGGGATCAAATATTGAGAGTGAGCTAGGGGAGCTGCGAGTCACAGTACTTGGTGGCTGGGAGCGGATTTCCTGACGCGGATAATCTTTATTTTCCCTATAAAGTGGGATTCCAGGTCATCAGCTCTAATGTCTGTGATAGGTACCTGTGTTTTGGGACTGAGGTGGGAGTGAAAGGTGTCAGAAAGTGTTTTGGGTTGTTAGATCGTGAGGAGATCAGGGTGGTGTAGTAGCTCTGTTTGGTTAGGTGAAGGGCAAAGTTATAGGTCTTTAACATAAATTTGTAGTGGATGAAGTCTTCTGGTGTGCGAGTTTTCCTCCATAGACGTTCAGCACTCCTAAAGCATTGCTGGAGAAACCGAGTTTGCGATCTGAGCCAAGGATGTTTTACTCTGTGTTTGCAGGTTTTGAGGGTGATGGTAAAAAAAGGGGAGAAGCCAGCGCTGCCTATGGTCAGCATGCAATACATAAAGTGCATATGCATATATTGGTTTTTAACTGTATTTAAAAATGAGACATTTGGCAAATAATTGATCAATTCTTTGAGCCACCCCGCCACGACAAGGCATTCTCATATGGGGCAGTCCTACTCTACGTTTTTTATATTCGCTGTGCCATTACGGCCTCCTAAATGTATTAAAAGCAAGACTGCATAAAATTTTTTTTTGCAAACTGCAAAAGTACCTGAGGCATTGCTGAATCACTCTCATGGTGCCAGTAAGGCAAGCACAGGTAAAAGCTGGTACTTTTGCATTTTGCAAAAAAATTTTTTTGCAGTCTTGCTTTCAATACATTTAGGAGGCCGTAATGGCACAGCAAATATAAAAAACGTAGAGTAGGACTGCCCCATATGAGAATGCCTTGTCGTGGCGGGGTGGCTCAAAGAATTGATCAATTATTTGCCAAATATCTCATTTTTAAATACAGTTAGAAACCAATATGTGCATATGCACTTTATGTATTGCATGCTGACCATAGGCAGCGCTGGCTTCTCCCCCTTTTTTTTTTACTCGATGTTGGTTTGTGGCTGACCACTACTTGTTGCCGTGCGCGCTGGGTTATGCACGCCATTCTGTTTTTTTTTTTGTGATTGACCTAGGCTGCTGTACACACATACAGCAGCCCTGCCCTAGGCTCTATTTGATTGTGCACCTGTATCTGGGCCTGTTTAACCCTTCATCTGTGGTTGCTGGTTTGGCAGTGTGGAAGTCAGATCTGAAATGTCCATCTCAGGACCTGGTCGGCTTTTACCTGCGCTTGCCTTACTGGCATCTAATGTGGTGTACCTAATTATATGTACTAAATGTCCAACTGGGGGTCTGTATGTGGGGGAGACCGGGCAAAAACTGAGAACAAGGATGAATTCTCATTGCCACACAATAAGAGAAAAAAGAATGGATCTACCTGTGGCAAAACATTTTTGCTCCCCTGATCATAGCTTGTTAGATATGAAAATACTTGTACTCAGAGGCAATTTCACATCTCTGAGACAAAGAAGAATTTGCGAATACAAATTGATGGTGACCTTTGACACTCTTAAAGGGCCCGTCTCATATAGCGAGATCGCTACCGAGATCGCTGCTAAACAGCGATCTCAGCAGCGATCTCGCTATTTCTGACACATACCAGCGATCAGGCCCCTGCTGTGAATCGCTGGTCGTGTCAGAAATGTCAGGACATTTTTTTGATCGCTGATCTCCCGCTGACAGGCACGCATCGTTGCGTGTGACAGGCGGGAGACCAGCGATCCGCTGGTAACCAAGGTACACAGCGGGTTGCCAGGCGCGGGGCTGTGCCTGGAAACCCGCTGTGTACCTTGGATACCAGCGCCCTGATGCAGGGAGCTGATAACCAAGGTACACGTCGGGTTTCCAGGTGCTGCGCGGTGCCTGGAAACCCGACGTGTACCTTGGTTACCAGCTCCCTGCATCAGGGCACTGGTATCCAAGGTACACTGCGGGTAACTAAGCGATGTTACCCGCAGTGTCCCTGTGCTGATCGCTGCCCTGAGCTGCCTGTGTGGCAGCTCAGCAGCGATCATGTAGCGATACACAAGCGATCCTGATCGTTGTCAGGATCGCTGGTGTATCGCTATGTGAGACCCAGCCTTTTTAATGCTGGAATGAACCTATCACATGGATTTATGGCCTATTACATCAATTAAGGAATTTACTCCAAACACCCTGTGAAAACATCACAAAACATTACCAGACCCCAATCAGAGGGTAATAAAACTTTCACACTCCTTATCTATGAATTGTTCCAATATTTATGCTCATCCCTCTGCCATAATGACTATTCTGCTTCACGTCACTTGTCTTACCTATTGCATTTTTTCTGTGCTATTTTGTGTATAAATATGTGATTCTTCAGATGTTGTATTAGTCTATGCCTGATGAAGAGACCTGAGTAGTCTCGAAAGCTTGCAATTTGTTACCATCTTTTCAGTTAGCCATTAAAAGGTATCAACCACTGAGGACTCTCAACTCTAAATATTTTTCTTGGCACCATGGGAGTGATTCAGCAATGCTTCAATTACTTTTGCATTTTGCAAAAAATTTTTTTTGCAGTCTTGCTTTTAATACATTTAGGAGGCCATAACGGTACAGCGAATATAAAAAACGTAGAGTAGGCTTGCCCCATATGAGAATGCCTTGTCATGGCAGGGTGGCTCAAAGAATTGATCAATTATTTGCCAAATGTCTCATTTTTAAATACAGTTAGAAACCAATATGTGCATATGCACTTTATGTATTGCATGCTGACCATAGGCAGCGCTGGCTTCGCCCCTTTTTTTATTTGAGGGTGATGCCTGCTACTTGGTCCAGGGTGCTTCTGAGAGAGTCATTGTAGTCATGTACAGCCAAATCAGGACATGAAAAAGAGGAGATTGGGGACAGTGATGAGTGTAGGGAGTCTATAAATGAATGCGTGTTAAGAACTTGTAAATTTCTGTAAGCGCGGTAGCTAGGAGTGTGCTGGGATGGGCGAGGATTTGTGAGCGTGAAAGAGAGAATGTTGTGGTCAGAGAGGGGAAGCGGAGCTTTATCTAGGTAGGAGACTGAACAGAGCCGGACAAAGACCAGGTCAAGGGTGTTACCTTCTTTGTGTGTCTCAGATGTTGAGAGCTGTGAGAGGCTGAGAGAAGTGGTTAGAGATAGAAGCTGGGATGCAGATGTGGAAGTGAGGCTGTTGAAGTCTCCCAAGATAAGGATTGGTAGTTCTGAGGACATGAAGTGTGGCAGCCAGGCAGAGAAACTGTCAGGGAAGTGGGTGAGTGAGCCTGGGGGCTGGTATATGACTGCTACTCTGAGGGAGAGGGGATGGAAGAGCCTGATGGTGTGGACCTCAAAAGAAGGGAATAAGAGTGATGGAACTGGGGGGATGACCTGGAAAGTGTATTGTGGGGACAGGAGTATTCCTACTCCACCAAGTCTGTTTGCGAGTCTCGGGGAATGGGAAAATTGTAATCCACCATGGGAAATGGCAGCAGGGGAGACAGTGTCAGAATCCTGAACCCAGGTTTCAGTGAGAGACAACAGATTAAGAGATTTGTTCAGGAAGTAGCTGTGCAGGAAAGGAAGATTATTGCATACAGACTGTGGGTTCCAGAGTGCACAACTAAAAGAGGGAGATGAAGGAGTACAACTAATGTTAATTAGGTTAGTACAGTTTCGGTGTGAGGTGGGGGAGTGGTTGAGGTTGGGGGATGATGGACCAGGGTTGGGGGAAACATCCCCTGAAATCAGTAGCAGTAGAAAGAGAAAGAGCAAGTAGTTCTTGGAATTGTGACAAGTTTTTTGTGTGATGTGTTTGGGCAAGATGGGCTGAGGTTTTTCAGCAAGGTGAGAAGTGCATGGAAGCTGTACATGGGAGAGGGAAGTAGAGAGTAGCTGATATAGATGAGTGATGATGGAGAGGGGATTGGGTGGTGAATGTGGATGGCAAGAGCACATAGAAGGATAGAAATAAAGCACATGGCTAAAAGAGAGCACAGTGTGGGTTACCTGTCTCCTTCCCTAAATAACTGCCATTGATTAACTGCTTTTTCTGGATACTTAGCTACTGGGAAACTTTGCTGAAGGGATGAGTGCAAGCACCCCACACGTGCACACCCCTTAGAATGCTTCTAAATTTATAGGGCTCACTGGATGGTCAGGTGAGAGGGATTGTGGGAGCTTGTTTGGGATAAATTAGCAGCTGCTCAACACACCATAGGGTGGATAGATGATCAAAGACACTAGGCCTGGCTCCATCTCTATGTTATAACACTTTTCACCAGATAATTCTATAGTGACCTCACAATGGATATACAGAAGTGAGTATTGAATACAATGCAACAGATGATTTAGACCAAAGATGCAGCAAGCAGGGTTGTTATATACCATTAAAATTGTCGAAGGATAAGGCAGTAGATGAAAGACAGCAAACAGTGCTGTTACGCCACATGTCGGAATGGGGTTAAACTGAAAACAGTCATTTAACCTAGTCTTTTACCCTAATGGGCAGATTCCAAAACAGCAGAAATCCCAGATAAGTGACCTCATTTGGAAACTGATCTCCTCAAATAATTAATCTAGGTGTACAATGAACATTTTAAACTCACAGATGATTCACGGAAATGTACAACATTGATCTGAGGAAATTAAAAATTATATTTTTTCTACAAAAATGTAGTTTTAGCCCCAAGTTTTTAATTTTCAAATGGGTTTGTAGGAAAAAAAGGACAATACAATTTGTTACAGAGATATAATGTGTTATGCAATTTCTCCTGAGTTTGCTGATAAATCATTATCTGATTATCTTTTGATAAGTGATAGGACAACTTTATTCTTTGGGTAAAATTTGATTACATGCTTTGCTACTTTTTCAGACTAAAAACAATGTTTTTGCATTTCTTGCATATATTGAGACTTATACTTTTGAGGGCTTGTTTGTGGAAGGATAAATTGATGGTTTTAGTTCTAATTTTTTTTTAATCGATTTACATTAGACTTTTTAATTGCTTTTTATACTATTTTTTCTTGGCAGAATGATTAAAAAACATCCATTTTTGGCTTGTTTATTTTTCATGGTGTTCACTGCATGCGTTATATGATGCTACATTTTTATAGCTTGGGTGTTCTGGATGCAGAAATACAAATTTTATTTTCTTTATTTTTGTCTTTATATAAAACTTGATTTTTAAAAGGAAAACAGTTTTCTCTCATTCCTTTGTGCATTTTTTTTTACATATTTTATTGAACTTTTTACTTAGTCCCACTATGGAAACATTTTACACTTTGATGGCTTGTCTAATATAAACATGTCAGTTTACATTACACCACCATTGCAGGCACAATGCAAGGCCATTAATTGGTCTTGGGTTACCTTAGCAACTATGGCCAGCCCATGAATGCATTGCTGGGGTTCCAATGGAGTTGAGGTTTGGTGGGTTCTGCACTTATCTGTTGGCGCCACAAAAAAGTGACCCTGTGGAAAAAGGATCCTTAATGGTTACTGTAGAAAGGAGTATTGCTGGTCAATAAGGGGTTAAACAGTTAAAGCAGATTTTGGAGTGTGAATTTTAGAGTAGATAGACCTGCATTAAAATCTTTTTGTACAGTGGGTTGGAAAGTATTCAGACCCCTTTAAATTTTTCACTCTGTTTCATTGCAGCCATTTGGTAAATTCAAAAAAGTTCATTTTTTTCTAATTAATTTACTCTCTGCACCCCATCTTGACTGAAAAATCAGAAATGTAGACATTTTGGCAAATTTATTAAAAAAGAAAAACTGAAATATCACATGGTCATAAGTATTCAGACTCTTTGCTCAGACACTCATATTTAAGTCACATGCTGTCCATTTCCTTGTGATCCTCCTTGAGATGGTTCTACTCCTTCATTGGAGTCTAGCTGTGTTTAATTAAACTGATAGGACTTGATTTGTAAAGGCACACACCTGTCTATGAGACCTCACAGCTCACAGTGCATATCAGACCAAATGAGAATCATGAGGTCAAAGGAATGGGCCAAGAAGCTCAGAGACAATTGTTGCAAGGCACAGATCTGGCCAAGGTTATAAAAGAATTTATGCAGTACTCAAGGTTCCTAAGAGCACAATAGCCTTCTTAATCTTTAAATGGAAGAAGTTTGGGACCACCAGAAGTCTTCCTAGACCTGGCCGTCCAGCCAAACTGAGCAATCGTGGGAGAAGAGTCTTGGTGATAGAGGTAAAGAAGAAACTCCCAAGATCACTGTGGCTGAGCTCCACAGATGCAGTAGGTAGATGGGAGAAAGCCCCACAAATTCAACTATCACGGCAGCCCTCCACCTGTCCAGCATTTATAGCAGAGTGGCCAGACGGAAGCCTCTCCTCAGTGAAAGACATATGAAAGACCGCATAGAGTTTGCTAAAAAACACATGAAGGACTCCAAGACTATGAGAAATAAGATTATCTGGTCTGATGAGACAAAAATAGAACATTTTGATGATAATTCTAAGCGGTATGTGTGGAGAAAACCAGACACTGCTCATCAACTGCCCAATACAATACCAACAGTGAAACATGGTGGGGGCAGCATCATGCTATGGGGGTGTTTTTCAGCTGCAGGGACAGGATGACTGGAAACATGAATGTGACCAAGTACAGAGATATCCTGGATGAAAACCTCTTCCAGAGTGCTCTGGACCTCAGACTTGGCCGAAGGTTCATCTTCCAACAAGACAATGACCCTAAGCACACAGCTAAAATAAAAAAGGAGTGGTTTCTGAACAACTCTGTGACCATTCTTGACTGGCACAGCCAGAGCCATGACCTAAACCCAATTGAGCATCTCTGGAGAGACCTGAAAATGGCTGTCCTCCAACATTCACCATTCAACCTGACGGAACTGGAGAGGATCTCTAAGGAAGAATGGCCGAGGATCCCCAAATCCAGGTATGAAAAACTTGTTGCATCATTCTCAAGAAGACTCATGGCTGTATTAGCTCAAAAACGTGATTCTACTCAATACTTGTCATGTGTGCATTGCCACGAAGATCGTCGCGGTTGCACATTTTGACTTCTCACAGCTGAGCTGCTGTTTCTTTGTGTTTGGCAGCTAGGGAGTTAATTCTGTCTGTGCTCGGTGCTGGGACTGGGTGCAGTTTCTCCCGGCTGCAATTGATTATTTGTTGATTGGTTTCCTTTAAATTCCTGGCTGTCTGCTTGGGGAGTTGCCAGTGAAACCTTCATGCAGACCACAGATAGGAATGAATCTGTATAGACTTTAGTTGTGAGCTCCTTAGTTGTTCTAAGCTCAACTTGGTTAGAGTTTATTTCCCAGACCATTTATGTTCCTTTGGTGTTTGAGTGTGTATGCAAGCGTGTGTTATCCTGTCTGTCTTATATGTCTAATCTGTGTATTTAGCTGAGATCAGCCCATATCCCTTTGGTGGTAGTCAGGATCCTTCTTAGGACTGATTACAGGGTTCAGGGTCTGATAGGAGACAGGGTTAGGTTGGAGACTTGGACCTCTGAACCATTATCAGTACCTCCAAGGTGAGGGATTAGTTAGGACCCCAGTTTAGGGTCAGGTTAGATCCCGGTCCACCTCTTTCCTGTTTCAGCTCATCAAGTCCTCAAGATTAACCCTGAGTTCAGCAGATATCGTGTCAGGTAAATCTATTCTATACTTACATGCTGATGTTGCTATACTACTTGTTGTATAGAGTGTTGTTCCTGTATTAATAGTTTACTGACATTGTATACATATCATTAGACAGCGTGACATTTTCACTGGCCACTAAAAATTATCTCCAGTTACCATGGATCCAGTAGCCCAGCTGGCTCTGCAGTTGCAGGGATTATCCATGGAGCTGACGGACATTAAGTCCAAAGTTTTGTCTCCCCTGGAGCAAACCAGAGTTGAACCTAAAGTAGCTCTCCCGGACAGGTTCACTGGTGGGCGAGACAAATTTTTCACCTTCCGGGAGGCATGTAAATTGTATTTTTGGCTTCGGCCTCGATCATCAGGGAGTGATGAGCAGAGAGTGGGAATTGTTATCTCACTTCTGCAAGGGGACCCTCAATCCTGGGCATTTTCCCTTCCTCCGGGATCCCCGGCTCTACAGTCTGTAGATCAATTTTTTACTGCCCTGGGATTGGTATATGATGACCCAGATCGGGTCTCTCTTGCTGAGACAAAATTACGTAAGATACAGCAGGGAGATCGTCCGGCAGAGGAATTTGCTTCTGAGTTTCGTAGATGGGCCACAGATACTCAGTGGAATGACCCAGCTCTTAGGAGCCAGTTTTGTCATGGGCTTTCTGATAAATTAAAAGACGTTTTGGCTCAGTATGAGTCTCCTCATTCACTGGAGGCTGCTATGGCCTTAGCTATCCGTACTGATAGACGGCTTCGGGAGAGGGGTGAGGTAACCCCACTCCCTGTTGTTTCTCCACCTACCACTAAAGTCCCTTATGTTGAGGTTCCCCTTGTCTGTTCGGATGAGCCTATGCAGTTGGGAGGGACATCATTTCGTAGGAGGGGATTGGCGGTACGCCGCAGGACTAGAAGATGTTTTTTCTGCGGGAAAGAGGGACATTTTGTTGGAGAATGTCCATCCCGTGCCTTGTTGAGCCAAAAGTCGCCGGAAAACTGTTAATCCCAGGTTGTGTGGTGGACGACAACCTGGGAGTATGTATTTCATCTGCCAGTTCTTCTCAGTTCCTTGTACCAGTGGAGGTGGTAGTTGGTACGAGAGTGGAGAGATTGTCTGTTCTTCTTGATAGTGGTTCAGGGGCTAACCTGGTTGACGCTCAGTTTGCTCAGGCTCAAGGTATGCATCTGAGTGTATTGGTCAAACCGATCCCTATATTCTCCATTGACGCCAGGCCTCTCGGCCAAGGTAGCTTTGTTCATGAGGTTCATAACATTGACCTTCGGGTAGGGGCAATACATAGGGAACAATTATCTTGTTTTGTGTTGGAGGGTCTACCTACTCCCATTGTGTTGGGACTTCCTTGGTTGGTTAAACATAACCCTGTGATTAATTGGCAGTCCAGAGAAATAAGCCAATGGGGTGAGTTTTGCAAAAGCAACTGCATGAACACAGTCATCAGTGCGGTCGTGCCTAGTACATTGCCTCCTTTTTTGGAGGATTTTGGGGATGTTTTCTCTGAGGAGGGGTGTCAGGAGTTGCCTCCTCATCGCGTGTATGACTGCTCTATTAATCTCCTTCCTGATGCTAAGTTGCCTAAAGCTAGGTTGTATAATCTTTCTGGTCCTGAGAGGCAGGCTATGAAAGATTATATTTCTGAAAGTCTGGCCAAAGGGCATATTAGACCTTCATCTTCCCCAGTAGCCGCGGGGTTCTTCTTTGTGAAGAAGAAAGATGGAGGCCTATGCCCTTGCTTGGATTTCCGCGAACTTAATCGGATTACTGTTCGAGATCCGTATCCACTCCCTCTTATTCCTGATCTCTTCAATCAAATTGTTGGCGCCAAATGGTTCTCTAAATTAGATCTCAGGGGGGCGTATAATCTGATTAGGATAAAAGAGGGGGATGAGTGGAAAACGGCGTTTAACACGCCGGAGGACATTATGAGAACCTAGTCATGCCTTTTGGTCTGACTACTGCACCAGCAGTATTCCAACATTTTGTTAATGACATTTTTCGTCACCTTGTGGGGCTGTTTGTGGTTGTATATTTGGACGACATTTTAATTTACTCGCCAGATCTTGTGT
This sequence comes from Oophaga sylvatica, assembly GCA_033576555.1. NCBI lineage: Eukaryota > Metazoa > Chordata > Amphibia > Anura > Dendrobatidae > Oophaga > Oophaga sylvatica. The sequence goes on from JARQOD010000005.1 coordinate 415,078,515, forward strand.
CTCATCAGGAGCATGTGAGACAGGTGTTGCAGATCTTGCGAGACAATAAACTATACGCCAAACTGGAGAAGTGTGTATTTGCCGTACAGGAACTTCAGTTTTTGGGTTTTTTGGTGTCAGCCTCCGGTTTCCGTATGGACCCTGAAAAGGTGAGAGCAGTGCTTGAATGGGATCAGCCAGGGGATCTTAAGGCTCTGCAGCGTTTTTTGGGGTTTGCTAACTACTACCGGAAATTTATTTGTAATTTCTCATCTGTCGTCAAACCTCTCACTGACATGACAAGAAAAGGGACGGATATTTCTAAATGGTCGGACAAAGCTTGCCAAGCCTTTTCCTCTTTGAAGAAATGTTTTGCTTCGGCACCCGTTCTCATCCAACCAGATGCATCTCAGCCGTTCATTGTGGAGGTGGATGCGTCTGACGTAGGGGTGGGTGCTATATTGTCCCAGGGTCCGTCCCTGGTAAATGGCATCCGTGCGCTTTCTTTTCTAAGAAATTGTCGTCCGCCGAAAGGAATTATGATATCGGCAATAGGGAACTTTTGGCCATTAAGTTAGCTTTTGAAGAATGGCGTCACTTTTTGGAGGGGGCAGTCCACCCGGTTACCGTTATTACTGATCACAAGAACCTGTTGTATTTGGAATCCGCTAAGCGTCTGAATTCCAGACAAGCTCGATGGTCGTTGTTTTTTACCAGGTTTAATTTTGTCGTCACTTATCGCCCGGGGTCTAAGAATGTAAAGGCTGATGCCTTGTCTCGCAGTTTCCCAGGGGCCGGGAAAACGGATGACCCGAGTCCTATCCTTCAGGAGGGGGTGGTAGTGTCGGCTGTATTTTCTGAGCTTGAGGAGGAGGTGTTAGAGGCTCAGGGGGACGCTCCTGCAGGACCTCCAGGAGACTGTTTGTCCCAAATCTGTTGAGACAAAAGGTTATTGAGGCACATCATAATTCTGCTCTAGCAGGACATCCAGGGAGTAAGGCTACTTTAGATCTCCTTTCTCGCCGGTTTTGGTGGCCTAATGCTAATAAAGATGTTATAACTTTTGTCGCGTCATGTGGGGTGTGTGCTCGCTCTAAAACCCCTCATACCCGTCCGTCTGGGACCCTTTTACCCTTGAAACTTCGGAGCGTCCATGGACTCATTTATCTATGGACTTCATTACGGACCTTCCTCCGTCGTCAGGGAATACTGTCATACTGGTGGTTGTTGACAGGTTCAGTAAGATGGCACATTTCGTTGCTCTTCCTGCACTCCCTAATGCTAAAACTCTGGCGCAGGTGTTCATTAGGGAGATCGTGAGACTTCATGGGTTGCCTTCTGATGTGGTGTCAGATAGGGGGTCTCAGTTTGTGTCCAAATTTTGGAGGGCATTTTGTTTACGTCGGGGGATGCAATTGTCATTTTCCTCGGCTTTTCATCCGCAGACCAATGGTCAGACAGAGCGTCTGAATCAGAGCTTAGAGACATATCTCCGGTGTTTTGTCTCAGAGAACCAAGAGGACTGGTCTTCTTTCTTGCCTCTGGCAGAGTTCGCTCTTAACAACAGGCGGAGCGAGTCCACTGGTAAGTCCCCGTTTTTTGGGGCATATGGTTTCCATCCCCAGTTTTGTACTTTCAATGGGGGGGGCCCTTCTGGGGTTCCTGAGAAGGAGCGTTTCTCGTCGTCACTTGCTTCTGTGTGGAGAGGTGTATTGAATAATCTGAGTGCGATGGGGAACCGTTACAAACGTATGGCTGATAGGAGGAGAGTTTCTGGTCCAGATCTGAATGTGAACGATCTGGTATGGTTGTCTACCAGGAATATAAAACTTAAAGTGCCCTCCTGGAAACTGGGTCCCAGATTCATCGGGCCGTACAGGATCAGTTCCATAATTAATCCTGTGGCATTTCGTCTGGACCTCCCTCCTACGTTTAAAATTCATAATGTGTTCCACAAGTCATTACTTAAAAGGTATGTGGCACCAGTCATACCGTCACCTCTACCTCCTCCTCCTGTGTTGGTCAATGGTAACTTGGAATTTAAAGTATCAAAGATCATTGACTCACGTCTGAATCGCCGGTCCCTTCAGTACTTGGTGCATTGGAAGGGGTATGGTCCGGAGGAGAGGACGTGGGTCCCTGCGTCTGATGTTAACGCAGATCGTTTGGTTCGGACCTTCCACAGAACTCACCCGGGCAGGCCTGGCCCTGAGGGTCCGGAGGCCCCTCGTAGAAGGGGGGGTACTGTCATGTGTGCATTGCCACGAAGATCGTCGCGGTTGCACATTTTGACTTCTCACAGCTGAGCTGCTGTTTCTTTGTGTTTGGCAGCTAGGGAGTTAATTCTGTCTGTGCTCGGTGCTGGGACTGGGTGCAGTTTCTCCCGGCTGCAATTGATTATTTGTTGATTGGTTTCCTTTAAATTCCTGGCTGTCTGCTTGGGGAGTTGCCAGTGAAACCTTCATGCAGACCACAGATAGGAATGAATCTGTATAGACTTTAGTTGTGAGCTCCTTAGTTGTTCTAAGCTCAACTTGGTTAGAGTTTATTTCCCAGACCATTTATGTTCCTTTGGTGTTTGAGTGTGTATGCAAGCGTGTGTTATCCTGTCTGTCTTATATGTCTAATCTGTGTATTTAGCTGAGATCAGCCCATATCCCTTTGGTGGTAGTCAGGATCCTTCTTAGGACTGATTACAGGGTTCAGGGTCTGATAGGAGACAGGGTTAGGTTGGAGACTTGGACCTCTGAACCATTATCAGTACCTCCAAGGTGAGGGATTAGTTAGGACCCCATTTTCGGGTCAGGTTAGATCCCGGTCCACCTCTTTCCTGTTTCAGCTCATCAAGTCCTCAAGATTAACCCTGAGTTCAGCAGATATCGTGTCAGGTAAATCTATTCTATACTTACATGCTGATGTTGCTGTAGCGCCCGCGTCCCTGCCTGCTGCCAGACAGGGACGTCGCTCTCCTCACCTGCGCTCAGCGTCCTCAGTGCTCCCAGCCTCCTCTGCGCCTCTGGCATCCTCGGCGCCCTCCTTCTGCCCTGCTGGTCCCGCGCGCTCCTTCCCTGCTACTGGCCTTAGGGCGCGCGCCCGCACCCTCCCCCGCTCTATAAGGAGCCGCGCGCATTTTCCAAATCAGTCTCCAGCCAATGCTGGAGGACTCCACCCTATATTAAGGGCTTCCTCCTTAATGTAGGTGCCCGAGCAATGTTGTTCCTGTGCAGTCTAACTCTGTTTCAGCCATCAGCTCCTGATTCCAGTTACCTGCCTGTTACCTGTCGGCTTGCCTGTCTGCCATCCGTCTGCAGTTCCATCCAGAGGTTCGGACGTCATCTGCAGAGATCCCCGGCTCTTGCCTGCTCACCTAGGAGCGATCATCTGCCATCCGACTGCAGCTCCATCCGGAAGTTCGGACATCATCTGCAGAGATCCCCGGCTCTTGCCTGCTCACCTGGGAGCGATCATCTGCCATCCGACTGCAGCTCCATCCGGAAGTTCGGATATCATCTGCAGAGATCCCCGGCTCTTGCCTGCTCACCTGGGAGCGATCATCTGCCATCCGACTGCAGCCTACCTGGAGGCTCCACCATATCAGGTCGTATATACCTGCCTGTCTAGAGACTGCCTGGTCACTTGCCGTGACAACCTGCCTGTCTAGAGACTGCCTGGTCACTTGCCGTGACAACCTGCCTGTCCAGAGACTGCCTGGTCACTTGCCGTGACAACCTGCCTGTCCCAGAGACTGCCTTGGTCACTTGCCGTGACAACCTGCCTGTCCCAGAGACTGCCTTGGTCACTTGCCGTGACAACCTGCCTGTCCAGAGACTGCCTCGGTTACTTACCGTTACAACCTGCCTGCCCAGAGACTTCCTTGGTCACTTGCTGTGACAAACCTGCCTGTCCAGAAACTACCTATATTCCCTGCCGTGATCCCTGTCCCTGTTTCCATCTCTGTGGACAATCCAGCTGCGGAATCTCTGGTTAGAGAATTCTCCTCCATCTGGGAGAGTACCCGGTCCGCACTCATTCAGTCATCCGAGCGCATGAAAAGACATGCTGACAAAAAACGTCTGGATCCTCCTCAATTCCGTCCTGGGGACAAAGTCTGGCTTTTGTCCAAATATGTTCGACTCAAAATTCCGTCCTACAAGTTAGGTCCTCGGTTCATCGGTCCTTTTGAGATCATCAGTCAGATCAATCCGGTGTCCTATAAATTGAAACTCCCGGCCAATTTGAGAATTCCTAATTCTTTTCATGTATCTCTCCTCAAACCTGTGGTTCTTAACTCTTTTTTTTAAGTCTACAGGTACACCTCCTGCTCCAGTGTCTGCTGATGATGAATTTGAGGTAGAGAACATTCTGGCCACAAAAAGGGTAGGAAGAAAGACTTATTTTTTGGTGGATTGGAAGGGGTTTGGTCCTGAGGAGAGAACCTGGGAGCCTCGGGAGAACATCCATGCCCCTCTTATCCTAGCTAAATTTCTTTCTGGCCTAAAGAAGGGGGGGCCTAGAGGGGGGGGTACTGTAGCGCCCGCGTCCCTGCCTGCTGCCAGACAGGGACGTCGCTCTCCTCACCTGCGCTCAGCGTCCTCAGTGCTCCCAGCCTCCTCTGCGCCTCTGGCATCCTCGGCGCCCTCCTTCCGCCCTGCTGGTCCCGCGCGCTCCTTCCCTGCTACTGGCCTTAGGGCGCGCGCCCGCACCCCCCCGCTCTTAAAGGAGCCGCGCGCATTTTCCAAATCAGTCTCCAGCCAATGCTGGAGGACTCCACCCTATATTAAGGGCTTCCTCCTTAATGTAGGTGCCCGAGCAATGTTGTTCCTGTGCAGTCTAACTCTGTTTCAGCCATCAGCTCCTGATTCCAGTTACCTGCCTGTTACCTGTCGGCTTGCCTGTCTGCCATCCGTCTGCAGTTCCATCCAGAGGTTCGGACGTCATCTGCAGAGATCCCCGGCTCTTGCCTGCTCACCTAGGAGCGATCATCTGCCATCCGACTGCAGCTCCATCCGGAAGTTCGGACATCATCTGCAGAGATCCCCGGCTCTTGCCTGCTCACCTGGGAGCGATCATCTGCCATCCGACTGCAGCTCCATCCGGAAGTTCGGATATCATCTGCAGAGATTCCCGGCTCTTGCCTGCTCACCTGGGAGCGATCATCTGCCATCCGACTGCAGCCTACCTGGAGGCTCCACCATATCAGGTCGTATATACCTGCCTGTCTAGAGACTGCCTGGTCACTTGCCGTGACAACCTGCCTGTCTAGAGACTGCCTGGTCACTTGCCGTGACAACCTGCCTGTCCAGAGACTGCCTGGTCACTTGCCGTGACAACCTGCCTGTCTAGAGACTGCCTGGTCACTTGCCGTGACAACCTGCCTGTCCAGAGACTGCCTGGTCACTTGACGTGACAACCTGCCTGTCCAGAGACTGCCTCGGTTACTTACCGTTACAACCTGCCTGCCCAGAGACTTCCTTGGTCACTTGCTGTGACAAACCTGCCTGTCCAGAAACTACCTATATTCCCTGCCGTGATTCCCTGCCCTTTTCCCAGGTGCCACCCGCTCTCTTACAAGTAGACTCTCTTGTATAATAAAGCTTTGTGGTTCCACCAACCTGACCTGTCTCGTCAGTAGTTCCACCCACCAGACCCGTTACAGTTGCTATACTACTTGTTGTATAGAGTGTTGTTCCTGTATTAATAGTTTACTGACATTGTATACATATCATTAGACAGCGTGACAATACTGAGCAAAGGGTCTGAATACTTATGACCATGTGATATTTTGACCATGTGATAGTTTTTTTTTAATAAATTTGCAAACATTTCTACTTCTGTTTTTTCAGTCAAGATGTGGTGCGGAGAGTACATTAATGAGAAAAAAAAAGAACTTTTTTAAATTTAACAAATGGCTGCAATGAAACAAAGAGTGAAAAATTTAAAGGGGTCCGAATACTTTCCGTACCCACTGTACTTACTCAAACTTAGCTTGTTGCAGGTGTACTAAAGAGTCATTTAGATCTAAAATGTATCCAGGTCCCTTTACCATGGAGTTTCTGAGTGTTGGATTATGTGCTGCAAATCTGACTGAACAGATAATCCTTTGAGGATTTCCCAGCATTTGCAATTTACTCTGTTCATACCATAATGACATAACCCTTCAATCTGCTATTACTTCCAGTAATGTTTCTCTATCCTACTTTTTAAAGTATTCTGAATTTTTCTTGACCTCGTTTTAGTGTTGAAGCAATCAATCATTCATGACTTGCTGGTTTACTGCGACCACTGTCCATTCTCAAGAATCATTTTTACACATAATACAGATACATAATACATACTGGTATTGATCTACAATGCGAAACAAGGTTCATATACAGGTTTTGAAAATTTAGGATTTAGAATACTTTTATTAACTGTACCCCGCCGCAAGCTATTTTTGTTTTTTTTAGTGATGAGCGAGCATTCCAGGTAATGCTCGGTACTCAGCGAACGCAGAGCATTTCCGGGATTTTTCGGCAGGAGCTCGGGTCCCCGCTCTGCATTTTTGGTGCTCTTTAGAGCACCAATCAACATGCAAGGATTGTCTGCCATGCACTGTAATGTCGCAGCCATCTTGGTTGTGGCATTACAGTGATTGGCTGGCCGCAAAGCGTCATCAGTTGTATAAGAGACCTGGCGCCGCAATGCTCATCACGGTCACCTCTGGAATCAGCTAGTGTGGGGAGAGCTGCTGTCCAGATAGGGTCAGATTTGGGGGTTTATAAGTTAGTGTGGGTATACCATAATAGAATACACAAATCCAGCTAAATCAACAGTCCTTCTAAGGACTAATTACGGGGTATATAAATTGCAATGCTAGGTAGGCAGGGAGTGTTTGTGCGTATATACATATCAGTGCAAGGCATGCAGGCACTGTATGTGGGTATATAGATATCGGTAGCAGGCAAGCATTGTATGTGGCACACTTCATTGCATACATCAAGAGGGTCCATTCCCTTACTATTTGCCGCCTATTACTTAAATTGACCGTATCTACATAGCCCTAGGTCTCAGTGGGCAGGAAATTTTTTTTTTTGCATCTTAATCCTAATTATTTTATTCCAAAGCAATCCAGAGCCCCCCTTTTTTTCTCCATTTGCTTGTTGACACTGCAGAATACAGCCAGATCATTTTCATAGTACAGTGTGAAAATCCAGCTATTTTATATGGTTTTGCCTGTCCCAGCCATCACATCTGAGTGCGCAGAAATTTCTGACATTTTTGTGGTTCTGTTACATTTTTTTGGAGTGTCTAATATAATTTCTTGACACCATTTTGCTGGGTTTTGTCCGCCACACGGATCGCATATCATTGCGCTCAAAATTGAGCCATTTCAGACCTCCATAGAATTTTTTTCCTTGCCTATTAGCCTACTTGTTGACATAATTTAGCTGGGCAAAAAAAAAAACTACAGGTCAGATATCTGAAAGTGGGCTATCTCCATCAGAAGTTTCATCTATCTGTGGGCTACAAATTGTGGCATTTAAGGCCTCCATTCACCTGTTTTTGCTGTGTTTTACTCTGGTTATTGACACCAGTTTGCTTAAAAAAAATAAAAATTTACCTACAGTCCAGATATTTTAAACTGTGGTTTTCCCGCACACAGATCACATCTAAGTTCGCTCCCAATTCAGCCATTTGTAGTAAGCGTGGAAAATATTGTAGTCCATTTAAAATGGGCAAGGCGCGTGGCAACAGATGGAGAAGTGGACGTGATGGTGATGGTGCATGCATAGGCCGAGGCCGCGGGCAAGCCGAAATTGTGCAAACACCCACATCTTCTCGCATGACCTTCCTGTCCGAATTCCTAGGGGACCGCAGAACAGCACTATTGAAACAAGAGCAGTGTCAAAAGGTTGTTGGTTGGATAGCGGATAATGCTTCCAGTCACTTTGCTGCCACCACCACCAGTACCCTGTCTTCCACACGGTCAAGTCTGAGTTACCGTGAGTCTGGACCGCATATTCCTCACCCTGATCCTCCTTTCTCCTGCCATGTCGAGTGCCCAGAGACAACTGATCCCACACTTGGACATTCCAAAGTGCTGTTCACTTTTCCATTTATAGTTTCAGGCCTCTCACCTGGTCCACTTGAAGTGGTGAAAAATGAAATCGCATGTAGCGATGCCCAAATATATATATATGAGCAGCCACATTCACATGAAGGCGATGGTGAGAACGTGTCACAAGAGGTAGATGATGATGAGACAATTGCCAGGCAGTCAGAAGGAGTACCAGGGTGTGGAAGTGGAAGACGAGGTCGTAGATTATATAGTAACTGACCCAACCTAGCAGGAGGACATGCAGTGCGAGGAGAGCAGCACACAGGGGGAGGGAGGCATAGCACCACAACAGGCAGAAAAAAGCAGTGTGGTGGCCGCAGAAGGAAGGCAGGCAACCATTCCTCGTAACACCAACATGACGGAAGTTGGCAGTACAACTTTTAGGTCTTCCCGAGTCTGGTTGTTTTTTAAAGACTGACGATAACCCCAAACAGGCCATTTGCATCACCTGCCATGCCCGCATCAGCAGGGGTAGCAAAACTACCAGCCTGACCACCATCAGCATGATCAGGCACATGACAGCAAAGCACCCGACTTTGTGGGCCAAACCCCAGGATCCAGGAACAGTGTCTGCGGGTGACACCACTGCTTCTTAAGCTGTTGTGAGTGGAAGCCAATCCCCTGTCCATGATGACTGCAAAGATGTCTCCTGCCCTGCACCTGTCATTACACACACTCAACTACCACCATCATCAAGCACGTACACGTCCTAGTCCCAACGCAGCCTTCACTTGTCCATACCCCTGTCATTGGAATGCAAGCAGAAATACCCAGCCAACGCCCTACAGGCCACAGTGCTAAATTCACACATTTCTCGTGTGCTTGCACTCAAAATGTTGCCTTTTAAGCTCATGGAGAGGGAAGCTATCCGCAACCTGATGGCGGAGGCTGTCCCAAGGTACTCGATCCCCAGCCGCCACTATTTCTCCCAGTGTGCTGTTATGGCATTACACAAGCACGTGTCCCACAACATTAGCTAGCCCTCAACAATGCAGTTACTGGGAAAGTCCACCTAAGAACAGACACGTGGACAAGTGCTTGTGAGCAGAGACGGTACATCTCGCTGACGGTACACTGGGTTAACATAGTGGAAGCCAGGACCCAGTCGGACCTTGGGATGGAACGCGTCCTCCCGATGCCGAGGACTGTGGGCCCTACATCAATCAGGGTTGCCCTCACAGTCTACAGCTCCTGCACCTCCCTCCTCTTCAGCATCCTTCTCCGAAATGATCACATCAGTCACAAGCTGGAAGCACTACAGCAACAGGCTGTGCTGAAGCTTATATGCTTAGGTGACAAACAGCACAATGCTGAAGAGTTGTGGACAGCTCTGAAAGAGCAGGCAAACTGTGGCCGACACAGCTGAACCTACAGCCAGGCATGGTCATGTGTGAAAATGGCTGGAACCTGGTGGTGGCTTTGAGTCGAGGTGAGATCCCACATGTACCATGCCTGGCCCATGTGCTAAACCTCGTGATTTAGCGGTTTCTCAAAACCTACCAGGAGCTGCTGGATCAGCTTGTCAAAGTATGCCACCTGTGTGCCCATTTTAGAAACTCAGCTACAGTTTTAGCCACCCTTGCGGGGCTTCAGCAGCGCTTGCAGCTTCCGGCTCACTGACTGGTGTATGATGTCCCCACGCGCTGAAACTCTGTACTGCATATGTTGGAAAGGATCTGTGAGCAGAAGGCCGTCGGTATTCAGTTCAGACTCCACACATAAGACCTCAGGAGTGGACATGGATGTCAGACATATATACCATCCTACAAACCTTTGAGGAGTCCACCAAGATGGTGAGCAGCGATAACGCCATAATTAGCATCACCATTCCGCTTCTCTGCATTCTGAAACGCTCTCTGCTAACAATGAAAGAGGATGCATTGCAGGCAGAGCAGGATGAGATGGAACAAGGAACCATACAGGGTGATTACACACAGCCCAGCATCATGTCATCCCAACATGGATTGGTTGTCAATGAGGAAGAGGAGGAGGAGGAAGAACAGGAGGTACTTTCATGTGCTATAGACAGTACTACAAGCACAACTGTCTTACCGTCTATTCAGCATGGATGGCCTGAGGACAGGGAGGAGGAGGAGTTGGAGAGCATGGTCAGTTGTCCTGTTGGTGAGGGAATGCAAGTCTTGCCTCTTAGCAGTCTGGCACTCATGGCAGACTATATTGCGCTGCCTTTCCTGTGACCCTTGCATTATCAAAATTTTCGCTCACACTCATTACTAGTTGGTGACACTTCTAAACCCACGCTACAAGGAGAACTTTAAATCTCTTCTTCCAGAGGCAGATAAGTGTACTAAAATGTTGACGTATGTTGACGTTCCATTGTTGTGGAATTATTAAAAAAATTCCCATCTGAAAATGCTGACGGCAAAGGTCACAATTCGTTGGACAACCAAGGAGTTACAGGTGAGAGAGAGACACAACTCCCAACCAGCAGAGGAAGGGTAACACTGGCAAGGTTCTGGGACAGTTTTCTCAGACCCTCTCATTGCCCTGGCCCAGAGGCGTGGGGTACTCTCACAAGGAGTGCAAAGTTTGGGAAGATGCTGAGGGAGTACCTTGCTGACTGTACCAACGTCCTATGTGATTCCTCTGTGCCTTATAATTATTGGGTATCCAAGCTGGACACTTGTTATGAACTGGCTCTCTACGCCTTGGAGGTCCTGGCTTGCCCTGCTGCTAGTTTTGTCAGTGCTGCTGGTGGAATTATAACTGATAAGCGCATCCGTCTGTCAACTGAAAATGCTGACAGGCTGACTCTTATAAAAATGAACAAGGGCTGGATTGGGCCAGACTTGTCTACACCACTGAATAATAACAGCGAAACATAACCTCCAATACAGTGTCTTTTTTTGGGAGGTGTATTACCATGCACTGCTTTACACCCACACATGGGTATACAATTCCTGAGTTTGGCTATTTGGTGTGTTATCCTCCTCCTTCTCCTCATCCTCATCATCCACCACTAGATCAACATGGTGACTGTGGTCCGTGATGCAACAGCCAACTTATTGTGTAAAAGGGGTTTTTTGATGTTCTTTAAAAAAATGTTTATACAGTATGTTGATGTGTACCCCCCAGGGGGAAACGTCAGCACATATCTGAGCAGGTGCAAGATGCAGTAACAGTGGGAGGCAGAGCAAGGGTTAACGTGGGGTTTATTTAAACAGTGGATACTCCGTGCAGGGAGAAAATAGGGAAAAAACTGAATTGGGGGGAAATTGGCAACTTGAGAGACCAACAGGTGAGACAAAGTACTAAAAGAAAAGTTCAGTGTTAAACTTATCAGTCCGATGGTGTCAGAAACCTGGTATCCTGGATGCAAGCGATGGTGCCAAGGCAGAGGTACGTGAGAGGTCCAGCGTGGTCTTGAAGATGGCGTCCCAGGTCCTGGTGACGACGGTGGATCCTCGCTGTCCTGACGGGGGTCCTGGGTCCGGAAGGTGAAGTACAGGAATGATAAAAGTCTTTAACACTGCCAGAGTATAACGTTACTCCGCTGTTAAACATGGGTGTATCAGGAAACAGTACAGAGCGGATCACCCGTTTTTTTCTGTCTCGGCATGCGCACGTCTATCTCCTGCCAGTCGACTTTCTCACTCACGGTCAAAGGTGTCAACGGGCATTTTTTCAGTGTCTGTCGGCAGTTTACAGTTGAGGATCTGAGGCCCCTCAGACTTGGGCCTGCTCCATCCCGCTCAGAGGTCGAAGCGTTAACACTGTCCTCCTGCGCGCTGTGCGTTCCCGCCAAGACTGTCTTGTTTCCCGCATGCTGCAGCTTTTTTAGTTTAGCAGCGCCCCCATCACTGAGTCCAAAGGTCGGTCTGGGGTTTTTAGCTTTCCCCCGTGCAACATGGGTGACAGCCCCAACAGTTCTGGACCCGCAACGGAAAAGGTACACCTGGTCCAGTCCTTTTCCTTACATTTCCCCTCTCTTTTTGCTTGCCATTCCACGGGCGAGAGTTCTTGTAGTATGCATTGACATTCTTCTATTCCTTGAACGATTTGTTGCCAAACATAATGATCTTGATCAAATCAGTTAGGAGGCTTCCCTGCTGTTTAACGTCGGAAACTCGAAGTAAGGGTATGCCACACTAAACAAGAACGCTAACGAGATCGCTAAAAAACGTCACTATTTAGCGATCTCGTTAGTGACGTTGTTGTGTGTGGCATGTAGCAACGACGTGGCCCCTGCTGTGATCTCACTGATCGTTCACTAGCGTTCTGGACCGTATTTTTATCGTTGGCGTCCCGCTGGTGAGCGCTATATCGCTGTGTCTGGCAACTTTTGTTAACGATGTGCGCTGTTTTTTACATCACAATGACCGCAAAAGTTGTTAACGAGATCGCTAACCGCTTATGCGTCGTTAACGAGATCGTTAAGTTTGGCAGCTACTAGCGACATCAAAACGATCACAAAAACGATCGCATTAGTATGCGTCGTTATCGTGATCGTTAGCGGGAGCGTTTAGTGTGGCAGTACACGTAGTCATTGAATCAGGTTGGATAGTTGAGTCAGGTTAGACTAACGGGGGCGGGGATGCGCCCGGTTCTGGTGAAACTGCCATTTCAGGAATCTCAGGAGCCCCAAGGGCCTCAGGTATCTGCTCTTCTTTTGGGCTCACTTGTGGTGGTTCAGGGCATTCTTCTTCATAAATCTAAATCTAAAGGGACAGAAGGAAGGTTCTCAGAAATACTGGTATATTCTTCCTTTTCTCATGCAGGATCCCTTGACACGCAGGCATGTAGCATGTTTCGGTGCACAATACGAGCAGGGGCATTTTCTTCTCCTTCAGGTTGAACTTCATAGACGGGTCCCTCAAGGTTGACTTGCTGCTTCACACGATACGGTGTTTTCTCCCACCGATACTCCATCTTATCTCGAGGACATTTGTCTCTTACCAACATCTGATCTCCGGCCTGCAGAACTGTCCCTCGCAGGGGAGTTATCTCTGGATGCTCCAACTCTTGAAACCTTGTCCGCACCAGACTATGTAGCATCTGTAGCCAATGACTAAGTTCTCTTACTCAGGTGGACATCCCTATCCATGGGTAGTCCTCCTCTGGGTCCAGTTCCACCTCTGTGATTTCTTTTCCCAGGATGCCAAAGAGTAGGGTGTAAGGAGTGTACCCTGTGGTGCAATGTACTCAGTTGTTATACACCCACACCAGCTCCGCTACGAATTCTGGTCACAGCACCTTGCGGTCTACCTCTAGTGATCTCAACATTTGAATGAGAGTCCGATTGAATCACTCGCATGCTCCATTGCATTGAGGATGGTAGGGTGTTGTCTGGGATTACCCGATTTGATATAAACGATGCAGTTCCTCCATTACTCGCCTCAGAAAACCGGCACCTTGGTCGGAGTGGATTCTCTTCAGACATCTGTATACTTGGATGAAGTGCTTACAGATGGCATGTGCTGCAGATTCTGCTGTTTGGTCCTGACTCGGAGTCACGACGGCAAATTTGGTGAAATGATCTGTCATTACCAATGTGCATACCCTTGATGAGCTGGGCCTATTGTCAAATAATCGATCATTAATACTTCTAAAGTTGCCGAGGTCACAATATTCTGTGTGGGGGCTCTCTGTTCTGGAGGTTTGGCCAGCTCGCAACTACTACAGAGCAGGCATACTTCTTCCACAAGGGGTGGTACACCAGATTCTGTAACCACTGAAAGGTCTTCTCCTGACCGAAGTGGGCTCCTCTCTCATGTGCATCCATGGCCATTTTATACAACAGCGCCTCAGGGATCACCCACTTGCCAAGTGATGGACAGGGCCCGACATAATTGGATCTTTCCATACAATAGTCTGTTCTTCAGTTGTAGTCTCTCCCATTGTTGAAGGATTTGTAATTCCCCAGGAGACAGGGCCTCCCTCTCACTCTGGCAGGCGAGTTGTTTAAGGGCCACCCACCTTCGTATCTGTGCGAGCTCTCCATCCTCCTGTTGAACGCGTACCCACTTGTCACGAAGCTGCCCTAACACGTTTTCCTGGTGCACTGTCTGTACCTGTTCCTGCATAGCTGCCAATGTCATGGCGGAATCTCGGAACTTCTTAAGCTTCTAGTTCTTAATCTCGGTTAGAACCAGGCTTCTCGTGTGTCACCTTAGATAGTGCATCTGCATGAATTTTTCGGCTCCCCTTCTGTAGGCAATTTTATATCGATATTTAGCCATCCGAGCCACCCAGCATTGCTCCAGGGCCCCCAATTTGCGTTCTCCAAGTGGGCCAGAGGATTCTTATTGGTGCGTACCAGGACTTCAGACCTCGACAAGTATTCTGTCAACTTCTCTGTCATGGCCCAAACTACTGATAACAGATCCAACTTGAACGAACTGTAATTGTCCAGGTTCCATTCAGAGTCATGGAGGGAACGACTCACATAGGCAATCACCCGCTCTTTTCCATCTTGAATCTGAGACAATACAGCTCCGAGTCCATGCAAGCTCCTATCAGTATGGAGGATGAACGGTTGAGAAATGTTGGCGTAAGCCAAGAATCGTGCTTCTGTCAAGGCCACTTTCAAGGCTTGGAATGCTTCCTCCTGGCGTTCTCCCCACTGAATCATCCTGTCTTTGGCTCCCCTTTGGCACCCCTTTTAGTAGCTCTAACAATGGATTCACGATGCGGGTATAGTTTTTCACGAACTGCCGATAGTATCTGGTTAATCCCAAAAAGGTCTTTGGAATGGGCAATACTGCACTGCTGCAATTTTCTCATGGGACATTCTTACGCCTTCAGCAGACACCACGTCCTAGGTACTCAATCTGGGTGCGAAACAGACACTTGGGAGGTTTTACTTTCAACCCATGTTTCTGAAGCCGGCTCAATACTTGCTCTAGTCGTTGCAGATGTTCTTCGAACGTGGCAGCATACACAATGATGTCATCCAAGTAAATGAGAGTTGCCTCGAAATTTAGATCACCCAAACATCTATCCATGAGACGCTGAAAAGTGCCAGGAGCATTAGCCAGACCGAACAGCATCTGATTAAACTTGAACAAACCCATGGGTAGTATGAAGGCTGTCTTTGCTCGGTCGTGTCCGGACATCGGCACTTGCCAATAACCACTGGCCAGGTCTAAAGTGTAAAAGTATCTCACGCTCCCCAATGCCGACAGGGACTCTTCGATACAAGATAGTGGGTAGGAATCTCACACAGAGCAGACGTTTAGTTTGCGATAGTCCACGCAGAAAGCAGTCTTTTTCCATACTAACACGATGGGAGAAGCCCACGTACTTTGACTTTCACGAATAACGCCGTTCTGTAACATCTGTGTTAGCATCCCTTTCACCTCCTGATACATTTGCGGAGGAATCTGTCAATAGCGTTCTCTGATGGGCGCAGCATTACCGGATGGAATATCGTGTGTGATTGAAGTAGCACAGCCGAAATCGTCCTCATGGCATGCAAATATGTCTTGGTAATGCCTAAGGAAGGCTTCCATTTGCTGTACCTGTTGCAGTGAGAGTTCCGCTAAGTCAGCCCACATTGGTTTCAAAATTCGACGCCCCTTCTGCTGGTGCTGGGGCTCCGGCGCTGAGGATGTCTCTACAGGTACGGTCCATGGATCTTTTCTTTTTGCCATCAACTTAACAGACTGGGATGGTATCAGCTCCTCCACCATACCTACAATTTGTGCTACTTCGCTTCTGGCGGGAAGTGTCAGATCAGCTTCTCTCAAATTCACGCACCTCACGGGAACCCATCATGTACAGTTGCCAATGTTCTGGCGACTTGGAGCCCTGTGGGTAAGTGTTCCATGACAGCCGGTAGTATTTGTAGTTCAACCCCCTCAGAGGAGTGCAAGCCCAGAAAGGTAAGGAGACCATGATTTGCCCCGGAGGTATTACAAGCTTGTTTGCAGCCAGAATAATCACTTTTCCCAGCACCTTCACATCACAAGAGGCCTCTTGCGCTTGAGCTGTCCGGATCAACTGTTGAAACACTTTGCTTTGAGGCGTTTGCGGACTCCATTGTTTCAAAAACACATCTGGGGTCTCATTGATGAGAAGACTTCCGAACTCCTGTAGCACATTCATCCCCAGGGTGACAGCATGTCCTCGTTCTGTGTCTCTCGTGGTTAACACCACACCTTTGCGGCACAGATCTTTGCCACAGACCTTGATTTGCATCCATGCCACCCCTGTGACCGGGATGGGTAACTGATTGGTGGCCATCAAATTTATCACTGGGCCCCACTTGGGCCTCATTACTTCAGGGAAAGATCTTCTGAAGTATGTCTCGGGCAACGTAGTCACTTGTGAGCCGGTACCTTCCAGGCAGTGGATGTCCCGACCATCCATTTCAGCCCAGACTAGAGGACACACGGAAACTTAGTTAGTGGGACTTCTGGTTCTCCCTTTTGGCTGTTCTGGCTCCGGGCAGCGTCCCCCAGCCTTGCAGCCTCCTAGTTTAACAGGCGACGCTGAAGAGGCTGCCCTCAGTGTGGACATCCCTAGCCACATGTCCAAATTCTCTGCAAATATAACATGTAGGAAGTTCCTCCCGACGAAATGTTCTCCCGCCCTGTCACAGTTCTGGGACAGTTCTGCCCCTGGGTGGGCTTAATGAGGTCACTTTAATTTTAGTTTCCGTCAGATCTTCCCCTATAACTTGAATCTCCTTCCGCAATTCCTCTACCCATCCTGGTTCAGCGATCAGATTCACAGATACCTCAATGCTCCAGACTTTTTCCGCCAGGACTGTCACCCCCTGCTCCTGCACGCGCACATGCCTCACTTCCAACTTCGCAGGGCCCATTTCAGCAGCGAGTCTCTCATTCCGATCACTAACTGATCCCGTAACACTATGTCAGTCGACCCTATGCCCACGCCGTCTTTTCTGAATGTATCCCGCTGTCGCGGGGGGGGGGTCATAGCATAGGCGAGTCTCTCGTCTCTCTGTCCAAAGCCATCATGGCAACCTCCGCCTGTAGGGCAGGAACCATGGGGTGCATCCTCATCATTCCCCTAATACGCTCTTTCCAGCTCCATAGCATAGTATTATTCCCATTAAACTTCGGGAGGTTGTTTAACATGGCCCCCAGGTAAATGCTGGCCTAGGGCCCTCCCCAGCCTCTTGGTCTGACTCCTCCATGCTGGTAGACTGCATCCTGCTGACTACACCAAGTGTGAGCAGTTGCAAGATGCAATAATGGCGAAAGGCAGAGCAAGGGTTAATGTGGGTTTTATTTAAACAGTGGATACAACACGCAGGGAGAAAAATAGGGGAAAAAATGATTTTTGGGGAAATTGGCAAATTGAGAGACCAACAGGTGAGAGAAAGTACTAAAAGAAAAGCTCAGTGTTAAACTTATCAGTCTGACAGCATCAAAAATCTGGAATCCTGGATGCAAGCGATGGTGCCAAGGCAGAGGTGCATAAGAGGTCCGGCATGGTCCTGAAGAAGATGGCGACCCGGGTCTTGGCGACGACGGTGGATCCTCAGACTTGGGCCTGCTCCGTCCCGATGCTCAGAGGTCGGAGAGTTAACACTCGTCCTGCGCGCTGCGCGTTCCCGCCAAGACTCTCTTTTCCCACGTGCTGCGGCTTTTTTAGCTTAGCTGTGCCCCCCATCACTGAGTGCAAAGGTCGGTCTGGGTTTTTAGCTTTCCCCCATGCAACGTGGGGGATCCGCAACGGAAAAGATATGCCTGGTCCGGTCCTTCTCCTTACACATACACGCAGTGTATGGGCATTTCAAGTATAGGAGACCTGCTCCTTTAAACTGGGAAGACATTTTTCCTAGGCCATCCTACACGTCTCTTCAGACACCACCACTAGAACACAAGGGTGAACGTCTTTTGTAATGCAACAGCCACTATATTTTTTTGCAACAGTGTTGATGATGACTGTGAAAAAAATATTTACACAGTAGGTTGATGTGTACCCCCAGGGGGAATTGTTTGTCAGCCGATACACTTACTGTATGGGCCTTACAAGTATAGGAAACGTGCTCCTTTGTAATAGGAACAGATTTTTCGGAGGCCTTCCTCCACGTCTCTACAAGAGGTATTTGGATGCGTCCAAATTTGGGGCAGGCCTTGCATTCACTGCATAGGCAAACAGTATGGAAGACCCACTTCCTAATAATGTGAACTTAGTTGGTTGTTCATTTTCAACAATCCAATTCTCCACTGCCAGTTCTTCAGCCTCAACACTGCAATGCTGCAATGCAGGTTCCTCAGCCTCAACATTGCAGCTCTTCACTGCCGGTTCTTCAGGCTCATCACTGAAATGCTCCACTGCTGGGTGTTCTTCGTCAACACTGCAATGCTACAATAAAGGTTCTTTGGGCTCAACACTGCAATAATCCTATGTTAGTTATTCAGGCTCAACACTGAAATGCTCCACTGCCGGGTCTTTAGCCTCAACACAGCAATTCTCCACTACAGTTTCTTCAGCCTCAACACCGAAATTCTCCAATGCAGGTTCTTCAGTCTCAACAATTCACTGCGTAGCCAAACAATATGGGAGTTCCAAATTACTAGGAACAATGCTTTCAGACGGCCATCCAGTACGTTGGTTCAAAGGGTTATTGGGGTGTAGGTTACGTTGGGGCAGGGCAGGCCTTGCATTCAATGCCTAGGCAAACAGTATAGGGAAAACTTATCCCATACGTGGAGATTATACATGTGATACCAATTTAGCTATATATATCAAGTGTCCTTGTGGTCTCCTCTATGTTGGGGAGACCACACAACACGTAAAGGACCGCATAGCCAGCCATAAGTCCACAATACGATGGGGAAAGATGTGGCTCCCACTCCCAGATCATTTTACTAACCTTAGACATTCTGTGGCTCAATTAAGGTTCCAAATCATTGAGCAGGTCCCACGCCCTAGGAGAGGGGGTAATCATATCAAACTACTCAAATCCAGGGAAACTTATTGGATCCATACCCTGGATACCCTCTCTCCTAAGGGCCTCAATCGTGAAATTGATTGGTTAGTTTAACTGGTTTTTGTCTCTAATTAATTCTCTCTATTTATCGCCATTTCTCAGATTAGTTGATTGGGTATATCTCTGGTGAGTCTGTGCGCATATTCTACCCCATTTATAATAATTATATTTATTTACTTATTTCTATTCTATCTGCAACATAATCCCTTTATTTTATTTTAACAATGCTAAAAATTTGGTCCCACAATATATTTTGATGCATTAATATATGCTTTTTCCCATATGCAGCATTCTACCAGCCGATCGTTTCCCATTGCGCATGTGCCATGTACCCCAGGCAACATGCCTTATACACATATTCACCAAAGCGCAACGTCACTTCCGGTCCGGATGATCACTTCCGATCCGGCGGTACGCAGTGCTTCGAATTAGACGGCCACTACATAGCAGCTGTACGCCATGCCAAGCAAGGCGCGGGAGCGCCGCTATAACAAGACTTTAAACAAGGTAACATTTTCACAGGCAACATGCCTTATACACATATTCTCCACAGCGAGACGTCACTTCCGGTCCGGATGACCACTTCCGGTCCGGCGGTACGCAGCGCTTCATATAAGACGGCCACTACACAGCAGCTGCACGCCATGCCAAGCAAGGCGCGGGAGCGCCGCTACAACAAGACTTGAAGCAAGGTAACATTGCACAGGCATGATTTTACCAGCTTTTCTATTGCTACATTACTGCCTTCATCGCTATATATATTTATGAGGAAAATGTTTCTGGCCTACTGATTCATTATAATTTACTTCCCTCATCATATTATCTCCTTAATGTGTCTCCATATAAGCCATAGCGCTCATACCTGCCGTATACTTTTGCTCCCCATCTTAGATGTATGTGTCACCATATTACTATACTGACATTCTTTTTTATTTCTATAATCTCAGGTTCTATTATGCCTGCAACATTACCCTACCAAGTACTCTGTTTATGCACATTGGACAGGAACTTCTAACATCCATACT
Organism: Oophaga sylvatica; assembly: GCA_033576555.1. Taxonomy (NCBI): domain Eukaryota; kingdom Metazoa; phylum Chordata; class Amphibia; order Anura; family Dendrobatidae; genus Oophaga; species Oophaga sylvatica. The sequence goes on from JARQOD010000005.1 coordinate 415,098,547, forward strand.
TGTGCATTTAATCTTTATATTTCCAGTGATTTATTTTGTTTCATTACTTTCCACAGCAAGTCTAGATTATCTTGAAAAGCTTTACACAGACCTTTTCTCACCATAATTAAGGTATTCTTCAACCGCCTTACAAATCTTGGTTTTTGTCTTTTAGTAACCACAAGTGTGTACTTTGACACGATTGGTGCCCCTCAGCTCTATGGATCTCAACTTCTTTTATGTTTTTATTTTCTTTCCCTTTTTTTCAAACTCAGTTTCCATTATAATTTTCTTTCTTTTTCACTTCAGGATTTGTAATTGTATTTTATTATTATTGTAATTTTTGGATATTAATTATTATAATTGTTAAGTTTTCTTCAGCGACTGTGTTGAAAAAGACCCGGGAGGGTCGAAATGTTCACTTGTTTCTAGTCGCCATTCACTTTATTATTGGCTCCCTTGTATTGTATCAACAATAAAATTTTCCCTAATTGCATATATTCCTGAGAGTGTGCGGTGTACTTATCTATTATTGTACTTAAGACATTTGTCCTCTACACCAGCACCTCGTCTATTGTGACTGAGTGCGCACCAATTTACCCATTACTAGGCAAACAGTATGGCAGTACCAAATAAAGCTTAATTGGAACTTTGGTTTAATGTGGCCATCCAGTACGTGGGTTGAAAGGCTTATTGGGGTGCGTGTAACTTTAGAACAGGGCAGGCCTTGCATTCAATGCATAGGCAGAAAGTATGGGAGTACCAAATGAATACTTGAAACTTTGGTTGCATGTGGTCATCCATGACGTCTGTTCAAATGGTTGTTGGGGTGCGTTCAAATTTTGGGCAGCCCTGCCACTTACTGCATACACAATAAAGGGACCTACTATTTAATAATGGGAACAAAGCATAGCCGGCTGATTGCTCTCTAAGAAAAGTGAGGGCCCACTGCTGGCACTATAAAAATAGACTTTGTGACTTTCAGAGTCCCTCCTTCATAAATGAAACAGGATGTGTCTGATGTGTCACACACCACATGTCCAAATAAAGTTGTAAAATGTTAAAATGACATTTCCCAGTGAATGCATTTGTCTTGGTTGAAAGCAATGGTAAAGTTGAAAAACACATCAAAAACGCTATGCGTGAACATAGCTCAAGTGGTGGAGGAGCATTTTTGTTTTTGGTTATTTTGCCTTATATACAAGTCATTATCCTGGAAAGGATGTTCATTAACATATTTCCCAGGAAAATCCATTTTGGTATCGTTTTTGTATGTTTTATTGCGAGTTTGTAAAAGTGCCGTAAAACTCTGACAACATTGTTCACAGCTGTGACCTGGGAGTCAGAAATGCTTCCAGGGATATTCCCCATGATGTTCCCATGTCACTAGAGCACTGTTTCCATCAATTTATGACGTTTTAGACCCTAAAAGGAACCCGAGGGGGGGGTCGCATTAAAAATGCTCGGTTTTACCACAGACTTACATTGGGCTCATTGCTCAGGTCAAGCACCCGAGCATTCCAATTTGCTCGACCCGAACAACGAGCACCCGAGCATTTTATTAGTGCTCGCCCATCACTATTGTTTTCGGTTTCTTGTTTTCTTCTCCCCCTTTATCTACACTGCCGCATGAGGACTTGTTTATTGCAGTTCTTCGAGGAAAAGAAGACTGAAATACATTTTTACGGACATATGGAGGAAACGTATATGCTTTCTTTTTTTTCAAAATGAAAGAGTGGGGAACCTTATTTTTATACTTTTAAAATATATTTTTAACTTCTTTGTTAGGAGAGTTAAACCGGCAATTACTTGATTAGTTGCATAATAAACTGCAAGACCACTTAAGTGTCATGCCAATAAACAATCTCCTATGAGTACCAACATGGCGGCAGCTGAGCTTCTGGTTCAGGGAAGGGGGCAATAATTAAATGAACCTTTCCAATATCTTTTTACTTGAATGCAGCTGTCTGTGATTGACAGTGGTATCTTAAATATCCGGCACCTGCAATGTATGGGGTGGGCTTGACTCCTTAGCCTGCTCTATACAAACACACCTGGGCATTTTACACATACAGTATGTATGTCACATGATGATGGGTGATTTCACCTATCCATTAGATTCAGAATAAGGGCTCGCTCACGCAAGCGTATAAATCAAAACGAGTACAATCCAAATTATTTTCGGATAGCACTCTGACCAATGTTATTTAATGGGGCGGTGCTGATGCATAATTTTTTAAATTGGATGCCCCTTACCCATTCAAGTGTGTGTGTGTGTGTGTGTGTGGAAAACATCTGAGGAAAGTTGATTTCCATGGCCTCACACAATGGAGAAGACGGAGGGTTTTTTTCTCCGTCTTTTCCTCACAGTGTTCTCCAATTCTCTCATCCAAAAGAATAAGATCACACCATGCTGACAGTCGGATCAAACTCTGATCAGTGTATTATCTGAGTGTCATTAGCATAAATCAGCCCGATTCTCTAGAATGAGAGAATCTAAGGCAGACTGACAGTAGCCTAACAGGTAGTTTGATGGGTGCCAAAAACAAAGCACCCCAAATGTTTCTGTGTGAATAGAGAAGTAGTGTGCATGGTTGATCATCACTATTCACATAAAGGTCTCAGGACTTAATTAGCAGCAATCTATCAGTTATCACCATTGCAGAGGAAAAGGTGAAACATCTACTAGTCCTATTAGTTTGTAGAACACTTTCGCTCTTAATATAATGCCACGTGGGAGAGATGATTTGCTTGGTCACACAGTTATGGTCTTATTCATTATTTGAAACATTTTATTTTATACTCATGAAATGTTTACCTGGGTTTGTGAAGGTCTGAAGGATGAATCAAAGCCATTTTGCAAAGACTTAAGGAAGGGTTGAATCTTGTAGAGTCCATGAGTTGTTTGGCTGGAGCGAAAGGCTACAATGTGGAAGAACTTCAAAATTTTCTCAAATCTTGATTGTGTCATAACAACTGATATGCTCTTGCTGCTATAAAATCCACCACTCCATATACTGAGCACAGATTCACAATGATGGGTACTAGTTGATATCATGTAACCAAGAAATGCTTTCATCTCAGCAAGGGTGACATCCGTCCATGCATGGTCAATCCCAAATCTTTCTTGAGACTTCTTAGCATACATATTGGTCTGTGCCACCATGTTTTTAATAACGTTGTCGGAGACAAACAATTGAAAGAAATCAATTGCACTGGAGTTAGATGGCATAATATGAATAGGCCCTGCAAACAAAAAGAAACATTTTTTTTTACAACTGTGAAACAATTAACAGCAATTTTTATTCTGCCAGCATGCCCGTAACATCAAAAATAAGGCATACAGATCAACACGAAAGCACTATACAAAAAGATGGTCAATTACAGCTTTATACTGCATAAAAGCTGTGCGAGGAATGAAGAAATCAGCTGGTGTCACAAAACTCGTCATGATTGGAGGAGACAGAATGCGGAGTTGAATCCAAAGAACACCATACCTACTGTGAAGCATGGGGGTAGCAACATCATGCTTTGGGGCTGTTTCTCTGTAATGGGACCAGGACGACTGATCCGTGTACATGAAAGAAAGAATGGGGCCATGTATCTTGAGTGCAAACCTCGTTCCATCAGCAAGGCCATTGAAGATGAAATGTGGATGGGTCTTTCAGCATGATAATGATTCCAAGCACACCGCCAGGGCAACGAAGGAGTGGCTTCGTAAGGAGCATATGAAGGTCCTGGAGTGGCCTACCCAGTCTCCAGATCTCAACCCCATAGAAAAACCTTTGGAGGGATTTGAAAGTCCGTGTTGACAAGTGACAGGCCCAAAACATCACTGCTCTAGAGATTTGCATGAAGGAATGGGCCAACATACCACAACAGTGTGTGCTGACCTTGTGAAGACTTACAGAAAACATCTGACCTCTGACATTGCCAACAAAGGATATAGAACAAAATATTGAGATGAACTTTTGATAATGATCAAAAACTTATTTTCCACCATAATTTGCAAAATAAATTTTGCCACATCAGACAAGATGATTTTCATTTTGACTCTCATGGTTGTCGTCTACATATGATGTTAATTACAGGCCTCTCTAATCTTTTTAAGTGGGAGAACTTGCACAATTGGTGGCTGACTAAATACTTTTTTTCCCCACTGTACAGGAATCAGGATAGTGGATCTCATATGCTGGAATTAGATACAGGGCTCAGCTGAGTGTATTACACAGGATGAGATTTTGATACGTGTCCACGTTCTGTTCAGGTCTGTTGGAGCAGTAGTGTAATGTCCACCCAGCCCTGTCTCTTATGGGAGCAGTGGTGTAATGTGTGACATCATTCCATCCAAGTCTATGGCAGCAGTCGTGTAATGTGTGACCCCCCGCTCTGTCTATTTCTATGGCAGTAAAGGTACTGTCACACTAAGCGAGATCGCTAGCGATATTATGATGCAGCAGCGACATCGTCAGCGATGTCGCTGTGTGTGACATGTAGCAGCGATGTGGCCCCTGCTGCGATGTCGCTGATCATGCACGAACGTTCTGAGCCCTATTTTGATCGTTGGCGTCCCGCTGGTGAGCCTGAATCGCTGAGTTTGACACCCTTTATGAACGACGAGCGACCTCGTTGGCGACTCATATGTCAGCGGCGCAGGTGGGACTAGGTTATCTTTAGGTTTTCTTTGGGATCCTGAAAAAATGAATCCAGGGCAAACGCAATAGCGGCACAGACTGGATCGCAGTAGCTGCAAAGCAGAAGGCTAGCAGGACACAGTATGGAACGATGCTGGAAATTCGTATGAACTTGCGCTCGAGAACAATGGAAGTGAGCGCTAATACGTCGTCTTTTATGATGCGGTCATGCAATCACAAAGCGAGAGCTGTGACATAAACAGTCATGACATACAGTGACCACCAATCTGTGCTGAGGGGCGTGGAAAAGGTTGCGCTTAATCACGCCTATCGAGGTCGGGATCTTTAACAATACATGCTGTGTGACAGGTCCCAACGACCACCGAGGTCGTTCTACAGATCGCTGATGTGTCGTTTATGAGATCTTCCTGTTTGGAAGCTAACTAGCGACCATATAGCGATGTACAAACGATCTCTGTCAGGTCGCATTGTTGTCGTGATCGCTGGTGCTATAGCTTAGTGTGACAGTACCTTAATAGTGCAAGGTGTGACCTGGCTCTATCAATTTGTATGGGAGCAGTAGTGCAGTGTGTGATACCACTTTGTCCACTTCCATGTGAGCAGTAGTGTAATGTGTATTACATGCTGAGATTGGACACAGTATCACGGGCTGGGCCAAGATACACGCATCTGGTTTTATCACAGATGATAGGCATGTTGACAGTATTTATTCTTAATTATGCCAGACCTATACAGGGACGCAGGGTATTTGAACAATCGATGTTTGATAATATGTTGATTACCCATTGTATAAGTTCATGTAACCTGTGGAACTGCAAACAGCAAAGGACAAACTATGCAGATTGATTAACCCCTTACCGACATCGGGCGTATATTTACGCCGATGTCGGACTCCCTCCCTTTGATGTCGGACTTTCTCCCTTTGATGTGGGCTCCGGTGGTGAGCCCATATCTTTCCCCAGACATGTCAGCTGTTTTGAACAGCTGACATGTGCCCGCAATAGCCGCGGATGGAATCGCGATCCACCCGCGGCTATTAACTAGTTAAATGCCGCTGACAGTGGCATTTAAATAGCATTTCCGGAAATCGCGCCGGATATACGCACACTGGTGACCCGCGTCACGTTATCGCGAGTCACCGGTGTGTCGACATGACAACCCGAGGTCTCATAGAGATCTATATGGTTGTCAGTGCCGGCTTGCTGTGAGCGCCACCCAGTGGTCAGCACCCACAGCAAGGGAGTAATTCTGCTACATAAAGGTGAGCTGATCATCGCCTCTATGTAGTAGAGGTGATCTGGTAGTGGCAGCTTCTAGTCTCCCATGGAGACTATTGAAGCATACCGAAAGTGAAAAAATGTTTTTAAAAAGATTAAAAAAATTTAAAAAAAAATATAAAAGTTTAAACCAAACCCCTTTCGCACCATTCAAAATAAAATCAAACATACACATATTAGGTATTGTCGAGTTCAGAATCGCCCGATCAATAAAAAAAAAAAAAAAAAAAAAAGATTAACCCGATCGGAATATGGCGTAGTGAGAAAAAAAAAAATTAAAACCACCAGAATTACTTTTTTTGGTCGCCGCGACATTGCATTAAAATTCGATAACGGCGATCAAAAGACCATATCTGCACCAGAATGGCATCACTAAAAACATCAGCTCAGCGCGCAAAAAATATGCCCTCACCCGACAAGAGATAACAAAAAATTGAGACGCTAAGGGTCTCGTAAAATGGCGGAATTTTTTTTTTTTTTAGCAAATTTTGGAATTTTTTTCACCACTTAGGTAAAAAAAGAAACTAGACATGTTTGGTGTCTATGAAGTCATAATGACCTGGAGAATCATAATGGCAGGTCAGTTTCAGCATTTAGTGAACCTAGTAAAAAAGCCAAAACAAGTGTGGGATTGCACTATTTTTGCAATTTCACCGCACTTGGAATTTTTTTCCCGTTTTCTAGTACACGACATGGTAAAACCAATGGTGTCGTTGAAAAGTACAACTTGTCCTTCAAAACATAAGCCCTCACATGGCCATACTGACGGAAAAATAAAGTTATGGCTCTGGGAAGGAGGGGAGCGAAAAACGAAAACACAAAACAGAAAAAAGCTCCGAGGGTTAAGCGGTTAAATACTCATACAATGACAGATGATCTCTCATTCCCCCTGACTTGTGGATGATGGCCTGAAGGACATAAAAGAGGCATCTTCCTCTGTTCCCAAAGAGACTTTACAGAACAGCAACCAGGGAACAGCTTAAGGTAATATGACCACAGCTGGAGGGATACAGATCTGCTTCATTGACAATCACTGAACCCATGGAGACGTTCAGAGAAGCCCTGTTGGGACCATCCAGACAGCAGGCCCCCTTGAAGAGGTTTTGAGAAGCCAGGTTGGGACGATCGGGTCACCTGGACACATACCTCAATGGACTGTCAGCTTCCTAAGTTTGTCGCTACCTCCTTTCTTTGGGTGCCCACCAAAAGCGGGGTGCCACTGGTGGGGTTAGTCGGCCCTGGAAGCTCCAAAGTCGTAGCTGTTGTAATCCCAGCGAGTCAGTGGAAGGTCAAGACTCTGTAATTTGCACTATCTCGTTTATTTGTTGGGACTGTTCTATATGTTATTGTCTGTTGGTGGGTCAATAAATTATTGGCACACTGTTTATCCCTCACCTTGTGTTGTCTGAGTAGTATTCTGCCCACAGGAAAGGGGTACAAGCATTTAGTGGGATGAGCCCTACTCCATGCGGTCTTTCTAAGACAGCTGGGTCAGCGGACGAGAGCACCCACTGACCCTTGTGTCTACACAATGGACATTAGCTACTTGGCTCTGAGTTGTATAAAAAAATAGGATTAGATACACGGCTCTCTGTTATATCACACATGATGGGCATTATATAAATTCCTCTAGATTGTATCACTGATGATGGGATTAAATACATGGTTCTGGGCTGTATCATGCATGACTAGGATTAGATACACAGCTATGGGTTGTATCACAGATGATGGGAATAGATATGCGGCTCTGGGTGGTATCACACATGATGGACTTAAGATACACAACTCTGGGCTGTATCACATGATGAGCATTAGATATGCGGCTCTAGGTTGTATCACAAATGATGGGATTAAATACTGTACAAGGCTACGGGCTGTATCACATGATGGCCATTAGATACTCGACTAGGTTGTATCACACATGATGGTAAAAAGATACACGCCTCTCGGCTGTATCACATGATGGCATTAGATACACGACTTTGGGTTGTATTATACATGATGGGCATTAGATACATGGCTCTAGGTTTTATCACATGATGAGAATTAGAATCAGAAGTTTTAAGAAAGATGCTGCACAGAATGACAGTGCACACCCAAAAAGGTTATGTAGTAAAATGAAATGGTTTTATTAAACTTACAAGTGCGGAAATAATTTTAACAACAATTTAAAAACACAGACACAAGGGCAAAAAACAAGGGTGACATAATAGTACCAAAAAATGTAGATCTATAGAATACAAAAATTGTAGATAAATGCATACAGTTGAAACCAGAAGTTTACATACACTATCTAAAAAGACACATATGCATGTTTTTCACAATATCTGACATGAATTCAGAATAAACCTTACCCGTTCTAGGTCAATTAGGATTACCATAATTATTAATATTTGCCAAATGCCAGAGTAATGAGAAAATGTTTTAAGGCATTTTTATTACTTACGGCAAAGTCAAAAATATATTTCATTGGTATTTGGCACCATTACCCTTAAACTGAATGCAGGGCCGGCGTCAGCACCCGGCACACCCTTGGCAAGTGCCGGGGCCCTGAGCAGGCGGGGGGGCCCACTCGCCGTCGGGCACCCCGGCGCCCGTTAGAGGTGTCAGCGCCGCCACTGGGCCCCCTCCCGCTTGCTCAGGGCCCCGGCAGAAGGCGGCGCAATACTTACCTCTCCCGTGCCTCCGCTGCCGCAGCTCCGACCTCCAGGGGGCGCCTGCGCCGGCGCTTCCTCTCTCACAGCAGCGCCGCTGAATAACTCATCATTCAGCGGCCGGCTGTGGCAGAGAGCGTGCAGACGCCGGACAGGTGAGGGTGTGTGTGTGTGTGTGTGTGCCTGCCTGTGTGCATGTGAGAGAGTGCTGCCTGCGGTGCTGTATGTGTGATGGTGGTGGGGTGCCTGGGGGGAGGCAGTGATGGTGGTGAGGTGGCGATGATGATGATGGGGAGGCAATGATAATGGGAAGGCAATGATGATGATGATATTAATGGGGAGGCAATGATGATGATGGGGAGGCAATGATAATGGGAAGGCAATGATGATGATATTAATGGGAGGCAATGATAATGATGATGATGGGGAGGCAATGATAATGGGAAGGCAATGATGATGATGATATTAATGGGGAGGCAATGATAATGATGATGATGGGGAGGCAATGATAATGGGAAAGCAATGATGGTGATGATATTAATGAGGATGCAATGATGATGATAGGGAGGCAATGATGATGATGATGGGCAGGCAATGATGATGATAATGGGCAGGCAATGATGATGATAATGGGGAGTCTTTCCACAGAGCCCTTTCCTGAGCCGTAACAGTGCAGAACGCAGCACAGTGTAGAGGAGAGCTCCATATTTTGTATGGAGCATTATATGTGGTCCAGTATTCTGTATGGAGCATTAGGGCAGAGACACACTGCCGTATTTCACGTGCGAGAATTGCATCATAAAACTTGTACTGGCTGTCGGCTCTCCTGACCTGAGCTTGACCTCTGCATAGTAATCCATCAGGCTGTCTTGCTCAGGTCAGGAGAGGTGTCAGGCCAGTCCGTGCAGTGCGATGCGATTATCGCACGAGTTTTACGGCTGTGTGACTCCAGCCTTATATTGGGTCCAGTATTCTGTATGGAGCATTATATGGGGGATGGCGGGGTGACATCCTGCATGGGGTATTATATGGATGATGAGGGGGAGACTATGTGGTGCCCATAATATTGTATGGAGGACTGTACTGTCCTGTCTGTACTGTGCGCTGTGAGGATTTGGCGGTTTTTGAGCTATTGTACAATTTACAATAGGTATCAGTCATGTAATGGAAGAAGAGAAGTGTTTGGCGTTGTGCTATACCCATATTTCTCTGCAATATCTGTGCATCATGAATTGTGGTCTGTGTTAAGGGGGCCCACTGAGACTCTTTCGCCCGGGGCCCATAAAAACCTGGAGCCGGCCCTGACTGAATGACTTGGGTCAAACGTTTGGAATATCCTTCTACAAGCTTCTCACAATAGTTGGTCGGAATTTGGGCTCATTCCTCAAGACAAAACTGGTGTAGCTGATCCAGATTTCTAGGTCACCTTGTTCGCACCTGCCATTTCAGCTTTGCCCATTCATTTTCAATAGGACTGAGATCAGGGCTTTGTAATGGCCACTTAAATATTAACTTTGTTATCCTTAAGCCACTTTGTTACCATTTTGTCAGTATGCTTCGGGTCATTGTCCATTTGGAAAACCTATTTCAGCCCAAGCTTTAACTTCCTGGCTGATGTCTTGAGTTGTTGCTTCAGTAATGCCACAATCTACATTTCTCATTATGCCATTTATTTTATGAAGCGCACCAGTCCCTCCTGCAGCAAAACTACCCACAACATGATACTGCCACCCGCGTATTTCACAGGTGGGATGTTGTTCTTAGGCTTCCAAGCTTCTGCCTATTTCCTGCAAACGTAACAATGGTTATTATGCCCAAAAAGTTCAATTTTAGTATCATTAGACCACTGGACAGGTCTCCAAACATCAAGGTCTTTGTTCCTGTGTGCATTTGCAAACATTGGCTTCTTCATGGAAGAGTGGCCTTTCTGCTCATGTTGATACAGTGCTCATTTCACTGTGGATATTGACACAATCTTACCTGCTTCCTCCATCATCTTCACAAGGTCTTTTGCTTTTGTCCTTGGGTGGATATGCTCATTTTGGACCAAAGCACGTTCATCTCTGGGACACAGAACCCGTCTCTCTCTGGTCAGATATTAAGAAAAACATGCATGTGTGTCGTGTCTTTTTATGTAATGTATGTAAACTTCTAGTTTCAACTATATATTATATATATATATATATATATATTATATATATATATATGTGTATTGTGGAAGGTCAGTACACTCAACTGCTTCTTGAGGTAGAAACAGGAACATTTTGTATTGAAGTCTCTGGGTGGTTTATTGCTTCATAAACCATAAAGCGAAAGTCTTAGCTACTTACCGGTAAGGGTATTTTTCAGAGCACATGACAGCACCATTAGAAAGGGGATCCACCCTTCAGGCACAGGAAACCTACAGACATAAAAGGGCAGCACCTCTCCCATGCATCAATTGAATTACAGAGCCCGAGAGGACCTCCATGGTTAACGGCAGAAATGTATACAAATACTCTAATACCCAATAATTTCACACACTTGAAAACTGACAAGAAGAAGAAGTGCACACTCACACGTGAAGGGTGGGAATCTAAGGGTGCTGTCATGGGCTCTGAAAAATTACCATTTACAGGTAAGTAACTAAGACTTTATTTGGTCCCCCATGACAGCACATGAGAGAATTACAGAGAGGCAAGAATTTCCTTAGGGAGGGATCACAGCTTGCAGCACCCTTATACCAAAGGTGTGATCTGAGGAGGCACCTATATACAACCTATAATGTTTATAAAAGGTGGAAAGAAAAGACCATGTAGCTGCCTTACATATCTGGTCGATTGAGACTTCAGACCTCTCCGCCTATGAGGTTGCCATGGCTCAAGTGGAATGCACCCTCAGACCCTCCGGTGCCATCTTGCTACTCGATGTATATGCTAATGAAATAGCCTCTCTACTCCACCTAGCCAAAGTACGTTTTGACACCATAAGACCCTTCCTGGGCCCCTGGAAGGACACAAACAAGGAAATATCTTTCTTCCAACGATTAGTGACTGATACATACTCTAAGAGGCACCTCCTAACGTCTGGGGTATTAATTTCCTTTCTTCATTTCTTGCTGGTTACTAGGATTGGGGAGGAAGAAATGGAGAACTATTTCCTGCTACCTATGGTATTTGTAGGCTACTTTGGGCAAGTAAGATGGATCGGGGCAAAGTACCACACTGTCTTCCAGGAACTGGGTATTTGGAAGGAGTCTAGGAGCCAGGCTATCACTCACACTGCAAGCCAATGTTAACGTGACCAAGAAGGCCATCTTCAGGAAGAGCACCCTTATAGAAGCTATGTCAATGTGCTCAAATGGGGGATCTGTCATAGCTATGAGAACCAAATTCAAGTCCCACGTCATAATTCTCTCTTTAAGAATGAGCCTAGATCTACTTAATGCTTTAATAAATCTGTCCACCCAGTAATTACCTGAGATATCACAGCTGAATAAGGCCCCCAGGGCTTAAACTTGGATTTTAAGGTGATGTATCGAGACCCCCCTCCCCCCGGACTAAATTCTTAGGTAGCTAGAAACTTCTTCCAGGTTCTGGCATAGAGCCTGGTTGTGACTACCTTCCTACTCTTAGGAGAGTGGCTATTACATTGGGGGAACATCCCTTACCCCTCAGTAACGACCTCTCAAATTCCACGCCGTCAGGTGAAGCTCCGCCACTCGTGGATGGTAGACTAGTCCCTGGAAGAGGAGATCCGGAATCTCCAGTAGAAACCACAGATCGGAGACCGACTGTAAGGTTCTTTGTCTCTGTTGACATGTTCCTTGAAACTCAGTTTTCCGTCGGCCATTTTGCTTTCTGTCTTTCTGCAGCTCTTGCCCTCAGTTAATATGGAGTTTCCAGTTTTCATGTTCCCGCCCTGATTCTTCCCTCTTGCTTCTTAAGCAGCCTCAGCTGAACAATCAGTGCTCCTGAATCAAGCCTCAGTCAGTCTGTGACCTGACTCCTGGAAGCCTTGGACTTGTACTCCAGCTATTCCCTACTGAGGAACCTTGGAACACTTTTGGACTCTGGAAACCTGCTGTTTGGTGAATCCATGTTTGCAGAGGAATTACGGTACAGAGAAGAGATCCTGAACCTGCTTTGGAGATTTATTGTAGTGCTTAAAGTTACTCTGGCCTGCTGTGTCTCCGGTCGCTGTTCCTGCAAACTGTGTGAACTTTTCAGCATGCTTGTATGAAGTAATACAAGTCATTTCATTTCAACCTATGTCTCCTGTGTTTTCCTCGCACCCAAGCACAAGACGCTTTAGGAACTGTACACTATACTTGACAAGATTCAGGAGCCAATGTTTAGTGTCTGCTGGGTCTGGAAAGCCGTGTCTGCTGTGACTGTGGATATCAGATGTCCGTTTAATACCTTATGTGATGACAGTGGTTGTGACTTCTCACAACCATTCCAGGTGAGCGCATTCCCTTAAAATTTTACTCTGGAGTGTTACCACAGGTAAACACTATTGTTTTTTTTTTTGTTTTTTTTTTTCCTTTCCTCTTCTCCTTCCAGCACCTCTGCCTTAAAAGATCTGGAAGATGGAGGCCCGCATAAAGGAACTTTGCGGAGTGACTGATACAATCCTTTCAGATGTACAGACTTTAAAAACCCGTTTTGCAAGCCTACAGGACCTCACTAATCATAATTTGCAAGTGTTTGGACAGACTACCCAGGAATTGCGAGCCAGGATTGAGGCTCTAGAGGAACGAGCCCAGGCTCCTGCCATAACCCCAAGTTCTGGGATCCCCAAATTACTCCTTTTCGTTTTGGCGGTGAACGTGAGAAATTCAGGGGATTTATTAATCAATGCAATTTATTTTTCTCTGCACATGCTTCACAATTTCCCACTGAATGATCCAAAGTGCTTACTATAATCATGTTGCTTACCAATAAGGCTTTGATGTGGGCAAACCCTCTGATTGAGACTGAGGATGAATGTTTGAATCACCTTGATGCTTTTATTTCAGCCATGGGGCAGGTGTTTGATGACCCCAATCGAGGTGCAACAGCTGAAGCAGCCATGTTAACTTTGCGCCAAGGTAAGCGTTCAGTAGCCGAATATGCCCTGGATTTCAGGAGATGGGCTCTTGATACCACTTGGGACACTTCCGCTAAAAAATCTATTTTTCGGAAAGGGTTGTCTCCACTGATTAAGGATGAACTTGCTCGTGCCGACCCTCCCACTGCGTTAGGTGACTTTATTAACTATTGTATCCGTATTGATGCTCGTCTGACTGAACGCAGACAAGAGAGATGGTTCGAAAATAATCGCACTAACCTTTTACTACCTCCCTCCTCAGCTAAGGAACCTTTGAGTAGGATCACAAGGGAACCAGAACCTGAACCCATGCAGGTGGACTCTTTACAAAGACGGGTTAGTGATGCACGCAAAGAACATCGTATAAAGGAAAATCTATGTTTCTACTGTGGTAAGTCAGGGCACTTCATTATAAACTGCCCCAGCCGTTCTCGTAAGACTACTGCAGCAGTCATTCACTGTGAGTGTTGCGAGAGGAGCTCTGTCATGTCCGAGCCTCAGGCTCCAGAGAGATCTGCTGCAAGAGATCTTGATTTCTCGGACTTAAACTCTGTTAGTTCTGGGGACGATGACGGTTAAACGCTGCAATTTTTCAAGTTTCCTCAGCGGTGTCCCAGCTGAGTTGTAAAAGAAACAATTCTCATTGCTTCCTTTCCATCAAACTCTCGGTTGACTCAGTCTGGGTGTATAGCTCTGCTATGATCGACTCAGGAGCAAGTGGAAATTTATGGATATCTCCTTTGCTCTGAAACAGGGGATATGTTCAGTGAAGAAGGCTACTCCAGTACAGATGGAGACTGTGGATGGCTCTCTACTGACTTCTGGACCAGTGGATCAAGAAACAGAGCCTTTGAGGGTCCTTATGGGTAAAGATCATCAGGAGAAAATGTCTTTTTTGCTTATCTCTTCTCCCCACTTTCCCATCATTCTAGGGCTACCATGGCTGCAGGCGCAGAATCCTACGATTAACTGGGAGACCAAGGAATTACACTTTCCGGAGAAACAGATGAGTCAAGGAGTTTCAGCTTGCTCTGTTCCTAAAGGAACCATGTCAGTCCCTGAACTACCAGCTGTATACCAGGACTATGACGATTTATGTGACAAGAAGAACGCTGATCAGCTTCCTCCTCACCGTCCATATGATTGTCCAATTGAATTATTACCCGGAGCCGAGATACCTTTTGGTAAGATCTACCCCCTAGCGGGGCCCGAGCTAAAAGCTTTGAAGGATTATATAGACGAAAATTTAGCCAAGGGCTTCATACGCCCCTCTTCATCTCCCGCAGGAGCACCCATCTTCTTTGTGAAGAAGAAAGATGGATCTCTGAGACCCTGCATAGACTATAGGGAACTCAATAAGGTTACTATTAGAAACGTTATCCATTGCCTTTAATCCCTGAGTTGTTGGAGAGAGTGCGGCATGCCAAAATTTTCTCTAAACTGGATCTCCGTGGGGCCTATAACTTGGTCCGTATTAGACCTGGGGATGAATGGAAGACTGCTTTCAGGTCACGCTATGGACACTTTGAAAATCTAGTTATGCCTTTTGGTCTGAGTACCGCCCCAGCCACTTTCCAACACTTCGTGAATGATATCTTCAGGGATCTCCTAGATACATTTGTGGTGATTTATCTGGATGATATTCTAATTTTTTCTAACTCCACAGAGGAACATCATGGACATGTGAGAATGGTCTTAGAACGCCTAAGACAAAACCATCTCTACATCAAACTTGAAAAATGTGAATTCCATAGGACCGAAATTCAATTTCTGGGGTATGTACTATCTACGCAAGGGATTAGTATGGATGGAAGCAAGACCCAAGCCATCAAGGATTGGCCAATTCCTAGAAATGTGAAGGAGGTGCAGCGTTTCATCGGTTTGCCAACTTCTATAGACGTTTCATTAAGAATTTTTCTGAGGTAGTGTCACCTATCACCCAACTTACCCGGAAACAGTCTAGGTTCTCCTGGACCCCGCAAGCTCAGGAAGCATTTTCCTGTTTAAAGGATAAATTTACCACCGCACCTATCTTAGTACATCCCAACCCCGAGCTTGCCTTCATAATAGAGGTGGATGCTTCAGACTGTGCCGTTGGAGCTATACTCTCTCAGAGAACAGGTGAGAAGAATGTCTTGCATCCCTGTGCCTTCTTTTCCCAGCAGTTGTCTTCGGCTGAGAGGAACTACGATGTGGGCAATAGAGAATTGTTGGCCATTATTGCCGCCTTCAAGGAATGGAGACACCTTCTTCAGCGAGCTGCACAGCAAATAGTCGTCCTGACAGACCATCGTAACCTTGAATTTATCAGGTCGGCTAAGTGCCTGACTCCTCGCCAGGCTCGCTGGAATCTTTTCCTAAACCAATTTAATTTTGTCATTTCTTATAGACCAGGATCGCGCAATGGAAAGGCTGATGCACTCTCTAGGATTCGTTCAGCAGAGACACGTCCACTTACTCCTCCTAAGACTATTCTTCCTGACTCTAGATTCCTGGGAGTGATTCATAATCAAGACCTACTTAAGGACATCAAGGAAGCATACCATGCGGATTCTTTGTTGGCTCAACCCCCAAGGGACGTAAGTCTTGTCTTTAAGAATGGTGTGTGGATTCAGGGACAACGTCTGTATATACCTGAAACAGTCAGATTGAGAGTATTGCAACTCATCCACGATTCCAAGATAGCCGGGCATAGGGGAATTCTAAAGACACAAGAATTTCTTTCTCGTTTCTTTTGGTGGCCCACTTACAGGAAAGATGTCTTAAACTATGTCACTTCATGTGAAGTCTGTGCAAGATGCAAAACACCTCGCTCCTCACCAACTGGTCTGTTGCAACCTCTTCCCACCCCGTCCCGCCCGTGGGGATCCATTTCTATGGACTTCATTGTGGAGTTACCAACCTCTCAAGGGAAGAACACCATTCTAGTGGTGGTTAACCGTCTAACAAAGGCAGCTCATTTTATCCCTTGTGTCGGCTTACCCACTGCAAAACAGACATCAGACTTGATGATTAAGAATGTGTTTCGCTTACATGGAGTACCGGATGAGGTCATTTCGGATCGAGGGGTGCAATTCACTTCAAGGTTTTGGCAAAATTTCTGTGCAGCATTGGACATTAAAGTAAACCTTTCTTCTGCTTTTCATCCCCAGACTAATGGACAGACAGAACGAACCAATCAGACCCTGGAGCAGTATCTCCGCTGTTTTATCTGCCACCTACAGGATGATTGGGTGGATCTACTTCCACTGGCTGAGTTCTCTTAAAACAACTCTCAGAGCGCCTCCACTAAGCAGTCTCCTTTTTACTCCAATCTAGGTTATCATCCTAACATTCTTCCTCGATTTCCCATAGATACGCCCTTGCCGGCAGTGGCTGAAAGAATCACTTCTTTACAAAAGAATATGGATCTTCTAAAGGAAAATCTAGAATTGGCTCAGGAAAGGTACAAGAAAGCAGCAGATAAATTTCGTAAACCTGCACCAGCTTTCAAGGTAGGAGATTTGGTCTGGCTGTCAACCAGAAATCTTAAATTAAAGATTCCATCGTCTAAATTGGGACATAAGTACATTGGACCTTATAAGATCAATAAGATTATAAGTGCTGTTGCTTGTCGTCTTCAACTACCCAGAACTATGAGAATCCACCCTGTCTTTCATGTATCCCTACTAAAGGCTGCAACACTCAATACGTTTCCTGGACGTTATTCTCCTTGCCCTGACCCAGTGCTGGTCGATGGTCAGGAAGAATTTATGGTGGAAAGGATTCTAGATTCCAGGTTGTACAGAAATCAGTTGCAATATTTGATTAAATGGCAGGGCTACCCAGTGGAGGACAACTCATGGGAACCAGTCAATAATGTAAATGCTCCTCGCCTGCTCCGCCAGTTTCATCAGAGGTACCCTGACAAGCCTGGTCTGAGGTCATCCAGAGGTTGTCCCTAAGGGGGGAGTAATGTAAGGTTCTTTGTCTCTGTTGACATGTTCCTTGAAACTCAGTTTTCCGTCGGCCATTTTGCTTTCTGTCTTTCTGCAGCTCTTGCCCTCAGTTAATATGGAGTTTCCAGTTTTCATGTTCCCGCCCTGATTCTTCCCTCTTGCTTCTTAAGCAGCCTCAGCTGAACAATCAGTGCTCCTGAATCAAGCCTCAGTTAGTCTGTGACCTGACTCCTGGAAGCCTTGGACTTGTACTCCAGCTATTCCCTACTGAGGAACCTTGGAACACTTTTGGACTCTGGAAACCTGCTGTTTGGTGAATCCATGTTTGCAGAGGAATTACGGTACAGAGAAGAGATCCTGAACCTGATTTGGAGATTTATTGTAGTGCTTAAAGTTACTCTGGCCTGCTGTGTCTCCTGTCGCTGTTCCTGCAAACTGTGTGAACTTTTCAGCATGCTTGTATGAAGTAATACAAGTCATTTCATTTCAACCTATGTCTCCTGTGTTTTCCTCGCACCCAAGCACAAGACGCTATAGGAACTGTACACTATACTTGACACCGACATGGTCTTTAGCCATGAAAACCACGCCTTCCTGGGCCAAAAGGGGGCAATCACGATAATCCTTCCCCTATCCTCCCTGATCTTCCTCACCACTAGAGGTAAAAGGGCTAAGCGGGGCATAACTCTGGTTGATGTTCCACTTTATTAAGAAGGCATCTACCACAAGTGTTATTTCTCTGGGGTTGAGAAAACAGAACTGCCTCATTTGTCTGTTCCTTCTGGTGGCGAAGAGGTCTATGTCTGGCTGACCCCACATCTGCACAATCTGGTCGAAGATGACACTTTTTAGCAGCCATTCTCCCTGCCCGAGTAGGTTACGGCTTAAAAAGTCTGCCCTGATGTTGTCCTTTCCTCTTATGTGCAGAGCCATCAGAGACAGAAAATGTTCCTCTGCTACTTGAAATAGCCACTCTGCCACTTCCATTAGGGGTCTAGACAGAGTTCCACCTTCTTGGTTGATGTAGGCCACCGCAACCTGATTGTCGGCAAGAATCCTGATATGATGAACCTGTAGGGATATAAGGAGCCTCTTTACTGCCAGCTCCACCGCTGTCAGCTCCTTTAGGTTAGAAGATCTGATTGTTGTCTTCATAGTCCCTGGACTATGACCTCCCCCATATGTGCCCCCCAACCTGTAGGGCTAGCGCCTGTTGTGATCACTCGAGTTATGCGATTTTCCCAGGGAACCCCCCTGGACAGGTTATCCTGGTCTAACCACCACCTCAGGGAGTGTATAGAAGAGGACAAGGTCACTGGTTCCTGTAAGTACTGTCTAAGGGCTCTATCATTAAACAACACGTTCTTGTATGAAACTGCCCACATTAGACTGCTGGGATGCAGGAGATTAGCAACCCCAACAGACGTTGCCTTCCTAAGGGACATAGTGGAATTGCTTGATGCTTTCATTGCTTGGTGCCGCAGGTGAACTAAATTATCAGTGAGCAGATGACAATTCTGCCTCTCTGTGTCCAGAACGAGCCCCAGAAACTGCTGCACCCTTAAGGGCTGTAGCCAAGATTTTTTAATATTCAGTAGCCACCACAAGTGTTCCAGAGTGGATTTAATCCTCTTTACCTGACTGCTTTATGCCATAGCTCCAGGACCTCAGCCTTCAGGGCTCCCTTTTCTGAGGGGGATGACAGAGGAAGGGGTTACCATGAACCTGTCCGAAAGAAGAAAACTCTAATTTCACCCCTGATGATATCAGGCTATGAACCCAGTCACTATTGGTAATCTTTGACCAGGCTGGTTAGAAGGCCGTCAGCCTACCCCCTACTGGGGCCAGCAGTCATTGGGGTTGTTTCTCTCGTCAGGAGCCCCCAAGCATAAACCCCATACCTCTTCTCTTCCTCCCATCCCACTTGACTTGGTCCTTGGAGGGCTTCCTACGACTAAACCTCCTTCTATTGAAGGGATGCCTGTAGGAAGAGGTCCACAGACTGGGGAATTTCTTTTTATCATCCCCTGCCTTCTCCAGAAGCTCATCCAGTACTGGCCCAAAGAGGTAGACCCCCTCACATGGAATACAACACAGTCTAGATTTGGCCCGAATATCCCCGGGCCAGCACTTCAGCCATAACGCTCTACGAGCCACGTTTGAAAGGCCTGCTGCTTAAGCCACCATCCTGACAGAGTCCGTGGATGCATCAGACAAAAACGCTGCAACACCTTGAACCATTGGCAAAGTGCTTAGATTAGTCTCCCATGAGGCTCCCTCTTATAACCGAGTCTCTAGCTGATCTAGCCAGATCATCATTGACCTGGCCATACACGTAGATGCAACCACTGCTGACCACAGGGCTCTTGCCAACATTTCCCATGCCCCCTTAAGAAACATGTCCCCCTTCTTATCCAGAGGGTCTTTTAAGGTCCCCAGGTCCTCAAAAGGGCAATGAGGATTTTTTTTTGATGCCTTGGCTACTGCCACATTGAGTTTTGGAGCCTTATCTCAAGTGTTTGCCACAGGGTCCTCAAAGGGGTATCTCCTCTTAAACGCTGGAGGAAGGGAGCCCCTCTTCTCTGGCCTCATCCACTCCCGGCGTACCAGAGAATGGATTTTTTTGTTCAAGGGGAAGGACCTATGATACCTTTGGTCTAGCCCCCTCAAACATGACATCCTGAACAGTACGCTCCGGCCTAGACTCCACTTATCCCCATAATGCTCCTGACCACGTTTACTAATTTATCCATGCAGTCTATGAGGAAACAAAAGTGGCCAGAATCATCTTCTGAAGAAGAGGATGCTGCAGGAGATGATCGGGAAGAGTCCTCATCTCCAATAAAGTCAACAGAGGAGTCTGACTCCGGGAACTTAGTCTTACGTCTAAATGTCCTTTCCCCTTCCCCATAGGGCACTCTCCCTGGGATAGGGACGTCATTGACTCCCTCACTTCCACTCTATTAATTTCTTTTAGGTTTGTAGCGAAGTTAGATGTCTCTTCAGCCACCGTCTGCTGGACACAGGACTGACACAATCTTTTCGGACAGGAGTCCAGCAAGGGGGACCTGCAAAGGGCACAATCTTTGTATCCTGACTTCCTTGTATACTTCTTTCCCTGGCAGGATCAGGAGAAATATGGGGAAAACTACATCACAGAGTGAACTTTCACGCAGATCACTTACCAGTGTTCCAGCGAATAGGTACCGGATTACGCAGAGGGCACATCTCAGCTGATGCTGCTGACTCATCCACTCTGGAGAAGCTCCTGCAGCTGGACCGCTCTGTCGAATCCTGACTTTCACTTGCCTGGCTATCACGAGTATTCTCCCGGGTCTTTCGCCGGGCTGTACGGGGCTTCTGAACGAGCTGCACATGCTTTTGCGCAGGGTATACCTGCTCTTGCTGCTCGCTTGACTCCATCTCAGGAATGGGCTCAAAAGCACTGATGAATGTACCAGTGCCAAAATTAAACCCTGGGCAAGCCCGGATCAGCAGGTACCGGTGCCTCTTCATCCCCCAGATCTGCCATGCCCCGGCACGAAGCAACAGCCCCAACACCCCGCCTTCTGCCGACCCATGACCGAGCCACCGGTCACGGCCTGCATTGGACCCGGGTGCCCCCCTCTGGACCCTGCCCTCAGCCCGACGACTGCAGAACTCTACTGCAGCGTCATCCGGTTGAGCTGGATTTTTGGGCTGAAGCATGCCAAAAAGGAGATAGGTACGTTCTTACAGTATATTACTATATTCTATATATATTCTTTTGCTCCAGATTGGACTTGCCTGATCTCTCCATATGGATATTCTTCTATCAATATCCCTCATTGTGGGCTAATCGAAGAGGCCCCTCAATTACATCTGAAGTGTAAAGGAAAAACTGAACAAGGATACTCACCTTCAAACACTGCAGCTGAATTATGTACATTTGGCGTCATGAATTCCCTCTCGACAGGAAACATACAGCGACATCCATCAAGTTGCTCCTCCTTGAAGACCTCTATCTCTGGACATTTTTTGATAAGTGGCACTGTTAAGTTGTTTACTATCATTATGGTTGACTTACGTGCGCACCTGGTTTTGGTCTCATCTAATAGCTCATATCTCATTGATATAGATTATATATGTCTACAGTACAGACCAAAAGTTTGGACACACCTCATTTAAAGATTTTTCTGTATTTTCATGACTATGAAAATTGTACATTCACACTGAATTCATCAAAACTATAAATTAACACATGTGGAATTATATACTTAACAAAAAAGTGTGAAACAACTGAAAATATGTCTTAAGGCAGTGTCACACTTCGCGATCGCACTAGCGATCACGACAACGAAATGACATGGCGAGATCGCTAGTGCGATCGCTATGTGGTCGCTAGTTAGCTTCCAAACACAAAGATCTCATCAAAGATCAGCGATCTGTATAACGACCTCTGCGGTCGTTGGGAAAACCTAGTCCCACCTGCGACGCTGGTAAAGTCGTTCATAAAGGGTGTCACACTTAGCGATTCAGGCTCACCAGCGGGACACCAACGACCAAAAAACGGTTCAGAACATTCATAAGCGATCAACGACATCTCAGCAGGGGCCACATCGCTGCTACATGTCACACACAGCTGCGTCGCTAACGAGATCGCTACTGCGTCATAAAATCGGTGACTCTTTAGCGATCTCGTTAGCGATCTCGCTTAGTGTGACAGTACCTTTATATTCTAGGTTCTTCAAAGTAGCCACCTTTTGCTTTGATGACGGCTTTGCACACTCTTGGCATTCTCTTGATGAGCTTCAAGAGGTAGTCACCGGAAATGGTTTTCATTTCACAGGTGTGCCCTGTCAGGTTTAATAAATGGGATTTCTGGCCTTATAAATGGGGTTGGGACCATCAGTTGTGTTGTGCAGAAGTCTGGTGGATACACAGCTGATTGTCCTACTGAATAGACTGTTAGAATTTGTATTATGGCAAGAAAAAAGCAGCTAAGTAAAGAAAAATGAGTGGCCATCATTACTTTAAGAAATGAACGTCAGTCAGTCCGAAAAATTGGGAAAACTTTGAAAGTGTCCCCAAGTACAGTTGCAAAAACCATCAAGCGCTACAAAGAAACTGGCTCACATGAGGACCGCCCCAGGCAAGGAAAACCAAGAGTCACCTCTGCTTCTGAGGATAAGTTTATCCGAGTCACCAGCCTCAGAAATCGCAGGTTTACAGCAGCTCAGATTAGAGACCAGGTCAATGCCACACAGAGTTCTAGCAGCAGACACATCTCTACAACAACTGTTAAGAGGAGACTTTGTGCAGCAGGCCTTCATGGTAAAATAGCTGCTATGAAACAACTGCTAAGGACAGGCAACAAGCAGAAGAGACTTGTTTGGGCTAAAGAACACAAGGAATGGACATTAGACCAGTGGAAATCTGTGCTTTGGTCTGATGAGTCCAAATATGAGATCTTTGGTTCCAACCACCGTGTCTTTGAGCGACGCAGAAAAAGTGAACGGATGGACTCTACATGCCTGGCTCCCACCGTGAAGCATGGAGGAGGAGGTGTGATGGTGTGGGGGTGCTTTGCTGGTGACACTGTTGGGGATTTATTCAAAATTGAAGGCATACTGAACCAGCATTGCTACCACAGCATCTTGCAGCGCCATGCTATCCCATCCGGTTTGCGTTTAGTTGGACCATCATTTATTTTTCAACAGGACAATGACCCCAAACACACCTCCAGGCTGTGTAAGGGCTATTTGACAAAGAAAGAGAGTGATGGCGAGCTACACCAGATGACCTGGCCTCCACAGTCACCAGACCTGAACCCAATCGAGATGGTTTGGGGTGAGCTGGACCGCAGAGTGAAGGCAAAGGGCCAACAAGTTCTCTGGGAACTCCTTCAAGATTGTTGGAAGACCATTTCCGGTGACTACCTCTTGAAGTCATCAAGAGAATGCCAAGAGTGTGCAAAGCAGTCATCAAAGCAAAAGGTGGCTACTTTGAAGAACCTAGAAATAAGACATATTTTCAGTTGTTTCACACTTTTTTGTTAAGTATATAATTCCACATGTGTTAATTCATAGTTTTGATGTCTTCAGTGTGAATGTTCAATTTTCATAGTCATGAAAATACAGAAAAATGTTTGAATGAGAAGGTGTGTCCAAAGTTTTGGTCTGTACTGTAGATTATAAAATAGGGTCACTTAATGTGGAGGGGTTCTGCTGTTCTCACATGGCATGCTCAAACCAGTTCAGTAAAATGTGAACTTTTGACCATTGCACTATGCCTAAAAGTAATTTTTAACCACATACCCAGGAGAAACAGTGTGGAGCAATTTCCCCCGATATCTGTGTGAAAAAAATAGGGGGGCTAAGATAAAATTTTTGTGGAAAAAAAATTTGTGATTTTTTTATTTCAACGGCTCTATGCTATAAAGTTCTGTGAAGCACCTGGGAGGTTCAAGGTGCTCACGACACATCTAGATAAGTTACCTCAGGAGTCCAGTTTCCAACATGGTTTACTTGTGGGCGGTTTCCACTGTTTAGGCACATTAAGCGCTCTCCAAACATAACATAGCGTCACTAGTCATTCCAGCAAATTTTACATTAAAAGGTCAAATGGCGCACATTCCCTTCAGAGCCCTGCCGTGTGCCTAAACTGGTTTCCCCCCACATATTGGGTATCAGCATGCTCAGAAGAAATTACACAAAATTTTGAGGCCCATTTTTTTCCTGTTACCCTTGCGGGGAAAAAAAATGGGTCTAAAGTAAAATTTTTGTGACAAAGTTAAATGTTCTATTTTTCCTTCCACATTACAAAAATACCTGTGAAGCATCTGGAGGGTTATTAAACTTCTTAGCAGAACAGTAATATTAAAGCACACGTCCACCCCCTATGTTTCAGCATCATCAGGGGGTGGGATACACATATATATATATAATATATACACACACATACATACATACACATACATATATACATACACACACATATAATATATATATATATATACACACACACAATACAGACCAAAAGTTTGGACACACCTTCTCATTCAAAGATTTTTCTGTATTTTCATGACTATGAAAATTGTACATTCACACTAAAGGCATCAAAACTATGAGTTAACACATGTGGAATTATATACTTAACAAAAAAGTGTCAAAACAACTGAAATTATGTCTTATATTCTAGGTTCATCAGAGTAGACTCCTTTAGCTTTGATTACTGCTTTGCACACTCTTGGCATTCTCTTGATGAGCTTCAAGAGGTAGTCACCGAAAATGGTTTTCACTTCACAGGTGTGCACTGTCAGGTTTAATAAGTGTGATTTCTTGCCTTATAAAATGGGGTTGGGACCATCAGTTGTGTTGTGCAGATGTCTGGTGGATACACAGCTGATAGTGCTACTGAATAGACTGTTAGAATGAGTATTATGGTAAGAAAAAGCAGCTAAGTAAAGAAAAACGAGTGGCCATCATTACTTTAAGAAATGAAAGTCAGTCAGTCCGAAAAAATTGGGAAAACTTTGAAGTGCCCCCAAGTGCAGTTCCAAAAACCATAAAGAGCTACAAAGAAACTGGCTCACATGAGGACCGCCCCAGGAAAGGAAGACCAAGAGTACCTCTGCCTTTGAGGATAAGTTTATCCGAGTCACCAGCCTCAGAAATCGCAGGTTAACAGCAGCTCAGATTAGAGACCAGGTCAATGCCACACAGAGTTCTAGCAGCAGACATCTCTACAACAACTGTTAAGAGGAGACTTTGTGCAGCAGGCCTTCATGGTAAAATAGCTGCTATGAAACCACTGCTAAGGACAGGCAACAAGCAGAAGAGACTTGTTTGGGCTAAAGAACACAAGGAATGGACATTAGACCAGTGGAAATCTGTGCTTTAGTCTGATGAGTCCAAATTTGAGATCTTTGGTTCCAACCACCGTGTCTTTGAGCGACGCAGAAAAAGTGAACGGATGGACTCTACATGCCTGGCTCCCACCGTGAAGCATGGAGGAGGAGGTGTGATGGTGTGGGGGTGCTTTGCTGGTGACACTGTTGGGATTTATTCAAAATTGAAGGCATACTGAACCAGCATTGCTACCACAGCATCTTGCAGCGCCATGCTATTCCATCCGGTTTGCGTTTAGTTGGACCATCATTAGACCAGTGGAAATCTGTGCTTTGGTCTGATGAGTCCAAATTTGAGATCTTTGGTCCCAACCCATATATAAGGCAAGAAATCACACTTATTAAACTGACAGGGCACACCTGTAAAGTGAAAACATTTCCGGTGACTACCTCTTGAAGCTCATCAAGAGAATGACAAGAGTGTGCAAAGCAGTAATCAAAGCAAAAGGGTTTGGGTATTTTGAAGAAACTAGAATATAAGACATATTTTCAGTTGTTTGACACTTTTTTGTAAAGTATATAATTCCACATGTGTTAATTCATAGTTTTTGATGCCTTCAGTGTGAATGTACAATTTTCATAGTCATGAAAATACAGAAAAATCTCTGAATGAGAAGGTGTGTCCAAACTTTTGGTCTGTACTGTATATACATATTATATACACATACATACATCTATATATACACATACATATATATATACACATACATACATACACACATACATATATACATACATACAAACACACACATACATACATATATATACACATATATTGAAAAACAGCACCAAAATAATAATGAGGGTGCAAAGAATCCTTCCAGGTATATACCAAACCTCATAATATGATCCAAAAAATGTAGGCAGCACTCCAAGATGCAAGAAATGGGTGGTTATTAGCCCATATGCGACGTTTCGGTCCTAGATGTGGACCTTTTTCAAGCTTGAAAAAGGTCCACATCTACAGTCATGGGCCAAAAGTTTTGAGAATGACACATATATTATATTTTCACATGATCTGCTGCCCTCTGGTTTTATGTGTGTGTTTGACAGATGTTTTTATCACAGACAGAAATATAATAATTGCAAACATATGAGTAACAAAAGCTTATATTGACAGTTAGAATGAGTTAATGCAGCAAGTCAATATTTGCAGTGTTGACCCCTTCTTCTTCAGGACCTCTGCAATTCTCCCTGGCATGCTCTCAATCAACTTCTGGACCAAATCCTGACTGATAGCAGTCCATTCTTGCACAATCAATGCTTTTATTTTGTCAGAATTTTTAGGTTTTGTTTGTCCACCCGTCTCTTCATGATTGACCACAAGTTCTCAATGGGATTAGATCTGGGGAGTTTCCAGGCCATGGACCCAAAATCTCTATGTTTGTTCCCTGAGCCATTTAGTTATCACCTTTGCTTTATGGCAAGGTGCTCCATCATGCTGGAAAAGGCATTGTTGATCCCCAAACTGCTCTTGGAGGGTTGGGAGAAGTTGCTCTTGGAGGACATCCTGGTACCATTTTTATTCATTGCTGTTTTTTTAGGCAAGACTGTGAGAGAGCCGATTCCCTTGGCTGAGAAGCAACCCCTCACATGAATGGTTTGGGGATTTTTAACTTTGGCATGAGACAAGAGGGGGGTACGCCCCCGTTTCCCAATGAGGCGTTTTCCCCTTGATGTCCAAACAATCAAAAGGGGATTATCAAGAAAAAACTTTACCCATCCTCAGCAGTCCATCCTGTACCTTTTGAGATTCAGTTTTCCATGATTTTTTCTGGAGAAGGGGTTTTCTTTGCTGCCCCCTTGACCCCGGCCCCTTCCCCCCAAGGGGTCCCCCCCTCACGTGCGTGCAGATGATCCACCTCCCGCGCCGTTCCTGAGCAAGTCTGCAGGGGGACCCCGCCCCCGCAGCTGAAACATTTTTAAGAGACGGCCCGGGGCGCTTGCTGGTTTTTTGGGGGCCCCTGAACCTTTTTTTGGCAAAAAGGAAACCTCTTCCTTGAAGTTCATATGTCGATAGTTTTTTACTGAGGTGCAATTTTCAGTGCGTACTCTTCCTTTGGCCCCATTTTTGTGCATTGAATGATGACTGCAGGTTTCTTTAGAGATAACCATGGGTTAACAAAGGGGAAACAATGATGCCAACCCCAGCCCCTTTTAAAGGCCATGGTGTCATTCTTATTAATCAGACAGATTGACCCAGCCATGTCCTATCAAACTACACCTGGGTTTAATGGAAAAATCACAAAAAAGAGGTTACTGGTTTTTTAAGGCAGGGCTGCAATGTTTTTGAAATGTTTTTGGGGGTAAAGTTCATTTTTAGCCAAATTTTTACTTTGCAAGTATTGCTGTTAAGCTGATCACTTTTATAACATTCTGGGTAATGAAAAAATTCCTTAGAAAAAGTGAAAAGTGATTTTGTAAAAATTAATATTTTGTCATTCCAAAATTTTGGCCATGACTTTTAGGCCAAAACGTCCATGGGGGGTAAAAAAACCACCCTTTTCTTACATCTTGGGTGCTGCCTTCCTTTTTGGATCTATAATACATAATCAGTCGGGGCCAAAATTTGGACACACTCATTCAACGATTTTTCTGTTTTTCAGACTGTGAAAATTTTTTGAATTACCTGAAAGCATAAAAAATAGAAGTAAACATGGGGGAATTTACATTATCTTACAAAAAAGGTTTTAAAAGTGAAAATATGTTATATTCTAGGGCTTCAAAGTGGCCACCCTTTTTCTTTTTTTCTGCTTTGCACGCAGAAAAGGTGAACGGATGGGGGTTACATTCCCGATTCCCATCTGAAGCATGAAGGAGGGGGGTGATGAGGGGGGTGCTTTGCTGGTGACCCGGTAGCACCCCAAACTCTCCCCCTTGGGGAAAAAGCCCTTACACAGCCTTGAGGGTGTTTGCGGTCTTGCCCTGTTGAAAAATAAAGATGGCCAACTAAACGCAAACGGATGGAATAGCATGCATGCAAGATGCTGTTAGCCAGTGGTTCTTTTGCTTCAATTTTAAAAAAAACCCCCAAAAGTGCCCCAGCAAAGCCCTGTCATGGGGCGTTCCCCCGAAGATGTCGGGGTTGCCTTTTGATTTCAAGCTGATTTTCTGTTTTTTGTTTTGGCAGCTGGGGGTTAATTCTTTGTGCTCGGTGGGGACTGGGTGCATTTCCCCGGGCAAATTTATTTTTGTTGATTTTTTCCTTTTAAAATTTCCGGTTGTCTGCTTTGGGGTTTTCCCGTGAAACCTTCATTCGTCCCCCGATAGGAATGAATCTTATTTTTATTAAGTTAGAGCTCCTTGTTGTTTTTAGCTCACTTTTTTGAGTTTATTTCCCGCCATTTTGTTCCCCTTGGTGTTTTGTGTTATGAATTGCGTGCTATCCGTCTGTCATTGCTTATCTTTTTTTGTGAGATCTCCCATATCCTTTGGTGGTAATCAGGGGCCCCTTTTAGGCGTTACAGGGTTCGGGGGGATAGGAGACAGGGTTAGGCTGGGACTTGGACCTCTGAACCATTTTCAGTACCCCCGGTAAGGGATTGTTAGGACCCCCCGGGAGGGTAGGTTAGACCCGGCCCCCTTTTCCTGTTACAGTCATCAAGTCTCAAAAATTTAACCCTGAGTAACTTTCGTTTTGGCACTGTCCCCCAAGATTTAAAAACCCAAGTTCGGATATCGTTCAGGTAAATCTTTTTATACTTACATTCTGTTTTCTAAACTAATGTTTATAGAGTGTGGTTTTCCGTATAAATGTTTTTGGACTTTTTTTTATATTAGCGCGTGACTTTCACTGGCCCTTTTTAAAAAATTTTCTCTAGTTCCCCGGATCGTACCCTGGTTTTCAGTTGCAGGGATTATCCATGGAGCTGACGGACATTAAATCAAATTTTTTTTCTCCCTGGAGAAACCAAAATTTGAACCAAAAGTGCTCCCCGAATTTTACTTTTGGGGAGAAAATTTTTTTTTTTTCCGGGGGCTGTAAATTGTATTTTCGCTTCGGGGCCCCGATCTCGGGGGTGATGAGAGAGAGTGGGAATTGTTATCTCATTCTTCGGGGGGGGCCCCAACCCGGGGGATTTTCCCTTCCCCGGGATCCCGGCTCTACAGTTGAGATCAATTTTTTTTCCCCGGATTGGTTTGAGACCCAGATGGGTTTTCCCTTTTGGGGACCAAATTACTTTAAAATACAGCGGGGGGATCGTCGGGGGGGAATTTGTTCGAGTTTCGTAGGGGCCCGGTACTCGGGGGATGACCCAGCTCTTAGGAGCCGTTTTGTCATGGGCTTTTGAAAATTTTAAAAGCGTTTTGGCTCGTATGAGTCCCCTCCTTCCGGGGGGGTGCTAGGCCCCCACTACCGTAGATAGGGGTTTTCGGGGGGGGGGGGGGTAACTCCCCCCTTTTTGTTCCCCCACCTACAAAAAATTCCCTTTTAGTTGAGGTTTCCCCCCTTTTTTTCGGATGAACTAGCAGTTGGGGGGACTTTTTTGAAAGTAGGGTTTGGCGCCGCCGGGGGGACAAAGGTGTTTTTTTTGGGGAAAAGGGGGGACATTTTGTTGGAAAATGTCCACCCGTGTCTTGTTTAATAAAAGTCCCCGGGAAAAAATGCAATCCGGGTTGTGTGGTGGACGACAACCTGGGGTATGTATTTCCCCCCCGGTTTCTCGTTCCTTGCCCCGGGAGTGGGGTTTTTGGGACTAGATAGAGATTTTGTCTTTGGATGGGGTTCCCCGGGGTAATCTGGTTGAGTCAGTTTGCTCCCCAAAGGGGTAGCATCTGGTGTATTGGTCAAACGACCCTATTTTCTCCATTGACGCCGGCCTCCGGCCAAGGGGTTTTTTTCTGAGGTTATAACATTCCCCTTCGGGGGGGGGTACATAGGGAAAATTTCTTGTTTTTTTTGGGGTTTCCCTACTCCCATTGTGTTGGGACTTCCTTGGCTGTTAAAAAAAAACCCTGTGATTAATTGGCACCCGGGGAAAAACCAAGGGGGAATTTTTGAAAAAAAAACTGATAACAGTCTCAGTGCGGTCGTGCTAGTATTTCCTCCTTTTTTGGGGTTTTTTGGGGATGTTTTTTTTGGGGGGGGGGTGGGGAAAATTGCCCCCTAATCGGTGTATGACTGCTCTTTAAATCTACTTTCCTGAGCTAAGTTCCTAAGCTGTTTAAAATTTTTTGGGCCCCGAAAGCAGGCTATGAAAGTTATATTTCTAAAAAGTCTGGCCAAGGGGATATTGACCTTATCTTCCCCCTGGCCCGGGGTTTTCTTTGTGAAGAAAAAAAAAAGGGGCTACGCCCCCCGCTTGGATTTCCGCGAATTTCGGGTTTTTGTTCGGATCCGTATCCCCCCCCCTTACCGATCTCTTCAATCAAAAATTTTGGGCCAAAAAGGGTTTTAAAAATTTGGATTCAGGGGGGGATAATTATTGGATAAAAGGGGGGAGTGGGGAAAAAAGGGGTTTAAAAAGCCAGGGGACATTATGAAAACCCGGGGATGCCTTTTGGTTGCTACTGCACGCAGTATTCCAAATTTTTTTAATGACATTTTTCGGGAAATTGGGTGTGTTTTTTGGGCGTTTATTTTGGTGACTTTTTAAAAATTTTTTCGCCAGATCTTGTGTCCACCCCGGGCAGTGAGATGGTGTTGCAGATCTTGCGAGACAATAAAATCGCCAAAAAGGAGAATGTGTTTTTTTCCCTACAGGAACTTCAGTTTTTTGGGTTTTTTTTGGGTCAGCCTCGGTTTCCGTATGGACCCGAAAAGGTGGGGGGCCAGTGCTTGAATGGGACAGAGGGGTCTTAAGGCTCTGCAGCGTTTTTTTGGGGTTTGTAATTACTACAGAAATTTTTTTTTTTAATTTCTCGTCTGCGCAAAAATTCATGACATGAGAGAAAAGGCGGTTTTTCTAGGGGGGCGGGGAAAATTCCAAGCCTTTCTCTTTTAAGGTGTTTTGCTTCGCACCCGTTTTATCCAACCGAGTACTCGCCTTTTTTGTTGAGGTGGACCGTTTTCGTAGGGGTGGGTGCTATATTGTGGCAGGGGGCCTCCCTGTTAAAAAAGGGTCCGTGCGCTTTCTTTTTTTAAAAAATTTTGCCGCCAAAGGAATTTGAATCGGAGTAGGGGGAATTTTTGGGCCATTAAATGGCTTTGAAGAATGGCTCATTTTTGGAGGGGGCAGTCCCCCCACCTATTACGATACAAAAACTGCTGTATTTGAAAAACCCTAAGGTCTGAATTCCCCACAAGCCGATGGGGTTTTTTTTTACCCCGGTTTTTAATTTTTTTGTCACTTATCGCCCGGGGCAAGAAGTAAAGGTGATGCTTGTTCCGTTTCCCCCGGGGGCCCGGGAAAAAAATGACCCGATTCCATCCTTCAGGGGGGGTGGTAGTGTCGGGGGATGTTTGAGCTTGGGAGGAGGGTTAGAGGGGCGGGGGGGCCCCTGAGGACCTAGGGAGACTGTTTTTTCCCCCAAACTGTTGAGACAAAAGGTTTTTTGAGGACATCATAATTGCCCGCAGGACATCCAGGGAGAAGGTACTTTAGATCTCCTTTTTTGCCGAATTTTTTGG
Source organism: Oophaga sylvatica (assembly GCA_033576555.1). NCBI lineage: Eukaryota > Metazoa > Chordata > Amphibia > Anura > Dendrobatidae > Oophaga > Oophaga sylvatica. The sequence continues at coordinate 415,130,579 of JARQOD010000005.1, forward strand.
GGCCCAACGCTAATAAAATGTTTATACTTTTGTCGTGTCCGGGGGGTTTGTCTCGCTCTAAAAAACCCCCATACCGTCCCCCCTTTGGGGCCTTTTACCCTTTAAATTCCGGGGCGTCCTGGATCATTTTTTAGGGGGTTCATTACGGGGGCCCTTTCCGTCGTCAGGGGAAAAAGTCAACTGGTGGTTTTGGAAGGGGTTAGTTTAAAAGGACATTTCGTTGCTTTTCTGCACTCCCAAAACTAAAAAAAGGGGGAGGTGTTCATTGGGGATGTGAACTTCTGGGTGCCTTCTATGTGGTTCAGATAGGGGGGGTCAGTTGTGTCCAAATTTTGGAGGGCATTTTTTTTTCGTGGGGGATGCAATTGTCGTTTTCCTCGGCTTTTCTCCCAGACCAAAAGGCAGACGAGCGTCTGAAAAAGTTTAGAGACATATCTCCGGTGTTTTGTCCGGAGAACCCGGGGGACTGGTTCTTTCTTTTCCCTGGCAGAGTTCGCCCTTAAAACGGCGGAGCGAGTCACTGGGGAAATCCCCCCTTTTTTTTTGGGGAATGGTTTACCTCATTTTGTACTTTCAAGGGGGGGGGGCCCTTTGGGTTCCTGAGGAGGAGGTTTCTCGTGTACTTGTTTTTGGGGGAGAGGTTTTTTGAATAAAAATGAGTGCGAGGGGGGGAACCCCTTTCCAAACGT